>CM031610.1:20497884-20589359 GCA_018398815.1 Conus ventricosus
CGTGTTCCACAAGGCCGATTACCGCTGGGGAGGCGCCTTGTGCAGACAGCGCGTCCCGCACAGTAGCCAGGCGTGAAGATGCAGCACGTTTGGATTGCCGTGTGGAATGCCTGACCGTGGCTGAAGCAGGAACTTTGCTTTTAAGGCGAGCGGTATCGGAGGCACGTGAGACAGGTGTAACAGTTCTGGAAACCACGCTTGGGCCAGCCAGCGTGGAGCCACAAGAATCAGCGTGGCTGCGTCCTCCCTTGCTTTGCGGAGAACTTTTCCCAGAATGGGGAACGGGGGAAAGGCATAGCCCGTCAGTCCGGACCAAGGGATGGACTGGGTGTCCACAGCCCAAGCAGCCGGATCCGGAACTGGGGAGACATACAGTTGGAGACGGTGGCTGAACCGGGTGGCGAACAGGTCCACCTGTGGTTTGAACCATACAGTCCAGAGAGGTTCCAGGACTGAGTGGACGAGAGTCCATTCCGAGGGAAGAACCATGTGCGACCTGCTGAGGGAGTCCGCGAGAATGTTGATCTTCCCCGGAACGTGCTTGGCCGAGATCCGGATGGATTGTGCCTCGCACCAAAGGAGAAGCTGTTCCGCCCTCAGGGACAGGGAGTGAGTTGTGTGTCAGTGTTGAGGAGAACGTGTTTTCCCTTCAGGAAGGGAAGAAACTCCTTGAGGGCTTGGAACACGGTTTCCAGCTCCAGCCGATTGATATGCCTGGATCCCATCTCCGGGGACCATTGCCCGGCCGCCGTCAGAGAGCTGATGTGGGCACCCCACCCGGACTGGGACGCGTCCGTGAACAGGTCCTCCTGTGGAGGAGGGATGTGATGGGGACTCCCTGAGCCAGCCAGGACTGGGAGTGCCATTGGGCCACCGATGACTGGAACCACTGACCGAGGGGACCGGAAGGTCCCACGACTGCAACGCCTGAGACCAACGCTTGCGAAAGAGGCGTTGAAACCGGCATTTGTGCAGTCGTCCGAGGGGCACTAAGGGGGCCAAGGACTCCATCAGACCCAGAAGAGAGGCCAGCTTTCTGGCTGGAGCCTGATCCAAGGAAAGGAGATGGGCCAAGAGGTGCTGGAGGCGAACAAGACGTTGGGGGTTGGAGAGACCAACCAGTTGGTGGTGTGGAAGGACATGCCCAGAAACTGAAACTGCTGCGACGGGATGAGATCGGACTTCTACTCGTTGCGAACAAATCCCAGCTGCTGACAGAGGTTTAAAACCTGGAGAGCTTGCTGGGAGCACAGAGTGCTGAAAGAGGCAATGAGAAGCCAATCGTCGAGATAGGCCTTCAGACGAATTCCTTTCTCCCGAAACATGCATGCAAAGTTCCCGGGCCACCTTCGTGAAAACCCAAGGGGCCGGGGCTAGCCCAAAGGGAAGAGCCCTGAACTGAAAAACGCGGCTTCTCCACACGAAGTGGAGATACTTCCTGTCCCTTGGGTGGATCAAGAGATGGAAGTACGCATCTTTCAGGTCGATGGATACCGCCCAGTCGCTGGGATGCATGGCATCGCGGATTTACATGGGGGTTTCCATCCGAAAATGGAGGACGAGAAGAAACCTGTTCAAGGGCGAGAGGTCTAGAACCGGTCTCCATCCTCCAGAAGCTTTGGGGACCACAAAAATGTGGCCATAAAAGCCCGGAGAGGAATGGAAGAGGACTTCCTCTGTGGCTCCCTTGGCCAACAGCGAAAGGACCTCCTGGTCTAAGGCCTGTGAGGCCGCTAGATCCTGAGGAGGAGCGAAAGGAGGAGGGAAAGGAGTGAGCGGAGCCTTTACTGCAACCCCAAGGAAGACGAAACCCCGACCTGATCACCCGCAGAGCCCAAGGGCTTGCGGGAAGCCGCTCCAGGCACTGAGGTGCCTGGACAGACTGCACACAGGACCGCCCTGTGGTGAAGTACCCAGGTCGGGGGTAAGTCATTGGGGGTCTGAGACGTGGGAGCTTTCGGACCCACCGGCCATGCCTGAGGTCGACCCCTGCTGGGTTGCTTGCCTCGGACCCCCCGGGGTCCAAATGACCATCGTCCCTTGGGCTGAGAGGGACCCGGTGATGAGAAAGGCGCTGGCACCTTGTGTTTTGAACCGGGGCGGGGGGAGGGGGGGCCTGAGTGAAAGGCGAGGTCACGCCTAATCTTGACCTGGCTCTTAATGGTAGCCTGTACATGATTCCCGAAAAGAGACCCCGACTTGACTGGCAAGGCTCTGAGAGAGGCGCGGGCAGAGGCAGAGCGGGCTACAGAAGATGCCAATAGGACAGCATCTCTCCTCGCTAGAACCGAGTTCAGATGAAGCCTAGCGAAGGCCCCAGCCGAATACTTTAGTCCTTCAGCCATGGACTGAATACAGGCTACCACTGCCGATGGGTCCGCGGACTGGCGGATAGTGAAGGACTCTGAATCGGGATCCTTAAGGGCAGGCACTAGTCCCCCTAGGAAGGAATCCATGACTGAGATGGCTTCCAAACCCCTCCTTGCCGACTCTTCCCACTTGGCAAGGCAGCGCTCTGAAAGGGCCACCTGCCGAGCGTGTGATTTAGACCTCTCTTGGACCAGGAGGAGGTCCTCCTGAGAGAGGGGGAGAGTGGCTTCCGGGATAGTATCATTTGCCAAGAAGGCCTTCTTGGCAAATGAAAGCCTCTCTGGCTTAAGATACTTCCTGCACGCCAGCGCACCAGGAAAATCAGGGACAGAACCAGGCATGATGTCCTGTGCCTCCGTGCCCCTGACTTTTATTTGGGCCCTCCTCATCGAATCGGCTACCATGACCGACTCCTTTAGAAAAGAGGAGGGCATAGCCGCCAGTGGGTGAGACCCCAGGGCGAGTTCCGCTGCCGAAGGGCAGGGGGCCCTGACCTCCTGAGAGGATGACACCGCCTCTGGGACAAGGGAAGCCATTAAGGCCACCGAGTCCCGGGAGGAATAAGAACCGGGCGAATGGCCCTCGTCCTCCGACTCAGAATCCACCAGGTCGGAGCCACAGGACCGAGGGGGTGACTGCCCTTGGCGAAGCGTGTGCGCGGCGAAAGCCCAGGGTGGCCTGGGCTGGCTGATTCCCGAGACACTCCGGGGGAGGGATCAGCCATCGGGTGGGCCGAAGGGGCCTGGGAGGAAGAGGCCTGCACTGGTGGAGAGCTGGGCATAAAACCCGGCCACCAGGGAAACACCAGAGCAGGGGGCTGCGGAAAGCCCATGGTCGGGGGATACTGCCATTGGGCCCATGGTGCCCAAGGCAAAGGGCCCTGACCCCATGATAGGGGGGGCTGAGGTTGTGGCTGCTGGCCCAACCCAGTAAATGGGGGGCCTAATGCGCCGGTCCCCTGAGGACGCCCGGAAATCAGGGCGAAACCCAAGTGTTCTACCCAAAAGAAGGGGCCGACACGAGGTGGGGGAAGGGAAACAACCGGGGCCGAACGAGATTCAAGCCCCTGAGAGGAAGTTGCTTCCCTTGCATCGCCTACCGAGCGAGAGGGAGAGGTAGATGAGAAGTCTGCCTCATTGCCCCATCCCGGAGCCTCCGTTGCAGAGGGCTCGAGCATCTTCGGTTCTGCCGTGGAAACCGAACTGTGTGCAGTAAAACCGCAGCTGAACTGAACACAAGATGCAGTCACGGGAACGACAGAACTGCAGCTGAGTCGCTCGCCGTTAGGGGACAAAGGAACAGGATCGACAGAACCGCAGCTGAGCCGATCACCGTCACAAATTGTGGGTTGCGAGAAAGAGCTCGCTGTCACAACAACAGAACCGCAGCTGAGTTGAAGTGAACCCTTGGGAGAAGAAGAAGAAGAAGAATAGAGAGAAAGTGATGCTGAAGGGAGAGGAGGTTTTGGCATGGCCAGAGACAAAGAGCCTGCCGGCGAGATGCGGGAATCGAATGACGAAACCTTCTTAACTCTCGCCTTACCACCCAATCACTTCACGTACGTTTCTCCCTTAAGTGAAAATATAAGCAAGGACACCAAAGAACAGCAACAACAATCGATTGATTGCGAGAAAAGCAAAAAAATACTTAGCTGCTCGAGGACACGAGGCTTAACGGGAAAAGGCTGCCGAGAAAAGAGGATTGATCTGAGCATGCGCAAGGCACGAGGCCCTTTCAGAGGTTTTGTTGTCCGTACGGACTTTATTGCATACGAGGCAGGGATAGCAAATTGCTGCCGCTTATTGCATTAGTGAGCCACGGTATAGTATGTGTAATTAAACATTAAAGATACACTTTTGCTGGTTGAACACAGTCAACCAGATGCACACCATTTGCCCTTGCGCCTCCATCTCCAGTTAAATTTCTGAGCCTCTTGTTTTCGAGACTCATTGTACAGAAATTTGAGTTAAGGCAACCCCATACACTGTTTCCATTTCATTTTGCTCCTAACTTTGAGAGGATAAACAACAGTCTGTACATCCTGCAGTTTAAATAATGTGGATGTCTAGTTTTTGTGCTGTCTTTCATTTTCGTTCTTCATCAAGTTTGTGAGCAGTCTATCCATCAGGAATTCCCACACACCGTGTTCTGCTTGACCCTAATCTGTCCTGCTCACTCTTCTCTCTCACATATCATGTTGTTCTCTCTTCTCGATCTTCATTCACTTTATATAGGGTTGTAAACAAAAAAAAATCTCCCCTGGGCCATGCCCTTGTCCATGTCACTATTCTACCACCTCATTCACATCTGTAGTGAATTTCTCGCCAACACATCAGCATTTACACACATTTCTATGTAACAGCTTAGCAAACAACCACTTCTTGCCTGATGGATATTGAAAATTCTTGATGTCTTCAGAGGTCACTTTCCCAGTTATCCTATAGAAAGCTACGCTAACATCATCCACACACATTCCAACCAGCCTGACATTGGCTTCAACACAGTGCCTTGCCGCAGAACAAGCAAAAGACTCTGTTCTTCCAAGTGAATGGGCTTGGTCTGTTAAACAACTTCAGCTGACTGAGCCCCTAGCACGCACTTGATGCTCCAAAGTCCGAGCGGATGATTTGTCTCACTTCCACTATCAGAGGAAATGGAAATGGAATTTGAAGGGGGGGGGGGGGGGGGGGGGATTCCCTCACCGCTTTCACTGACTTCTGTCGCCTGACAATTATCTATCCAACAACTTCCACCTCCCTCACACAGTTCACAGTGCGCTAAGTGAGGGCGCTACTGCTGATCTCCACCAAGCTTGAAATCCTTGTCGTCTAAAGCGCATAAAACCCTTTGTGGGAGATTTCGCTTTCTTGACAGCATCTTTTTCTCATAGTCAGGATTTCGTTTGTGCAAAGAATAATTTATTATGATAGCAGAAGCTGAGGAAGCAGTATAGTGATTTTGGCTCCAGTGCCTTTTTGCTGTTCGAGAATTCCCCTTTTGGCAATCTCCAGGGGTTTGGTGGGACTGGTCTCTGTAGCCTCTTGCATCTTCTGCTCCTTCTTTCTCTCAGTAGGAGGCCATCTTGTCAGACGCGTGGGTTACTGCCTGTTTTGGGGACCTCAAGGATTTCCTGTTGGCTCCCCTTTTGATGACAGTCACAGTTTGGACCAGGTTCCTGACACAGAGACTCATCCATGGCCGCAGTTCCTCCTGTAATGGTCTCTTTGTTCCAGGAAGGCGCCTTTAGGGAGATCACTCTTCCTTGCCTGTCAAATTTTTGGCCTTCCTTTTCTTGGTTCCAAGGAACTGGAAGTCAGACTAATAATAGGCTGAGGTTATTGTTCCAGGGGATTGGGCCATCAGCCATGACTGGTCTGAGATAGACTAGACGCTGGGTCACTGCATGTGCCCAGTGTTTTGGCGTTGAGCCAACCAGCACTGACTGACTGTTGAAAGTCTAAGTGAAAGGGTGAGCTAAGACTTGTAAAAGGCAATGAACTTCACACACAGCTAGCTTGCAGGTCGACGTTGAAGGGGGTGTAGCCAACTGACACGTGTCAGAGGTGAACAGACGTGTTTGAGTGGGACTTACGGTCAGTTTGAATGACTCACCAGAGTTCAGAGACCAACAGGCACGTGAATGACTTTGTTTTCATAAACAAAACACATTGCTTTCAACAGTGAGAGTGAAAGGGATGTGTGTGTGTGTGTGTGTGTGTGTGTGTGTGTGTGTGTGTGTGGTGTATGTGAGTTCCCTTTTTCTTTCTTTCATGTGTACCAGTTAGGCATAAGAATGTGTGTGTGTGTGTGTGTGTGTGTGTGTGTGTGTGTGTGTGTTCCCTGCTATCGGAGTAGTTGGATTTATGGCTGTTTCTTCCATTTTTCTGTTGGATATACCATACTTTTACCATACTTTCGGGTCTTCAGTTGTGAGTGGAGTATTTGTCCTCCCTTTTTGAGAGTTTCTTGGCATGCTTTCTTCTTTTTTATGTTGAGAAGAAAGATAACATTCATTTTTTTATTTTGCATTTTTTTTGCACTTGAAATTACTAAAAATTTGAAATTGTTGTTGACTAACCAAGAATAACACGTTATACTATCATAAAAATACAGTGTATCTCCTCCATTTCACAAAAGTAGTATGAGAATTTGGTTGTTTAGTTCCAGAGATATTCGCGTTTCACATATACTGGAATGAACTAAGACTTTTTTGGAAAAACGGCTGGCGATGGGATTCATGCAAAATAGAACGTCTGGCGGTGAAAGGGTTAAGTGACTCTCCCCTTAGTTTGGATGATAACAATCAGATGACATTTCACTTTTTTTGAGGTCCTGGAGTCTTCTCACATGGACATCAAATGGAGTTTCCAGCTCTCAGTTTTGTGTCTTAATGCAGACCCTGCAATTTTTGCTGTGGGTGCCCTGGCAGTATCTTTCTTTTTCTTTGTTTTTGTTTTTGTTTTTTGTTTTTTTTTTGGGGGGGGGGGGGGGGGGGGGGGGTTGCTGTCCCATCTTCTGTGCCATCTCGGTGGCTTTGCACCCACACCCCTCATTCCAACCCCCTGTCCCCAGCCACAGCTCGGCCCAGCATGTCGCAGCCTGGGCACCAGCAATCCGCAGGGAGCAGTTAATGTCTAGCTGTCATGAGGCAACCCACCAGAGGAGACACTGCAATGCTGCCAGCAGACATGCCTACCCCAAAATCTTACTATCAGGAACAGATGTTATAAAAATCAGGAACAAATTGAAAATTTCAAAAATTTTCAGGAACACTCAACCTTCCTTTTGTGGACACAACCGCGCGTGTGTAGGTTCACACACACACACATTCACACACACAAACACCATAACAATTCTGCAAAACCCCTCTCTTTCAGGCAGAAAAAACAACTTACCTTTATTTACACTATGTAGGCCCTACATTGCATGTCATGCATGGTTTTCACTGTGCAGACTTCAGAGACCTGTAGTAGGCACTCTTCAGGTCTGCATAGTCCGAGGTCTTCTATTGTTTTCGCCGCTATTTCTTTTATAATGGCTGTCCCTTACTCCTGCCACACTGAAACTTCTTTGCCACATCAGAGTCTTTAAACATCAGTTTGAACGCTTTTGTAAAAGTATCCAAAACGGTGAAAGGCAGATTCAGTTCAGCAACAAGGTCGACGAGCATAACTTCGGCACGAATCACTTCATCTGTCGATTCTGCTTTGCTGGTCGACGAACTGGTGAAAAATCCAGAAATCTTGCGAGTGTGACCACAAGATATCTCAAAGTCCTTGTGTTTTTTGGATTCGACATGTCGACGACAGTCATCTTGGCCGCCATGTGCGATGGAGAACTCGCACTGGCAAACCGTGCACCAGCAAAAGTTTTCCCCTTTCCGTCCTTCTTGTAAACATGACCACCTCTCACTGTATTGTTTACAAAAGGTTTGCCGACGGCGATCTTGTTTTTTTCGCGGCTGCCGCTGGGGTCCATTTCGAGGTTCATCATCATCTGTCTCGCACACTCGCTTCGCAGTCTTCATGCTAGCCATGTTTGATAGTCGAGCGCGCTTTGTCTGAATCTCGGCTCCGTTCGGTATGTTTCGTCGACGGATATGGCAGTGTGAGCATGCGCACTGCGCTTCAATTCAAGCGTCCTAACCGTCATCCGGTTTGTCCCTCTGTGAAAAATTGTCCACTCGTTTGATTTCGTTTTTTTTTTTTTTTCTTTTTCCGGAACACGTGATCCCTGACCGTAACGTCCGGAACAAACCTCGATTTTTATGTTTTTCCGTAACAAATACGGCTATTCCGGTACGGTAGGCATGTCTGTGCCAGGTCACTTCGGTGGTGTTCAATAATGTCTGTTCTGATCCAACATAGCCTGGCAATATTTTGGGAAGGGGGTTCACATATATATCTTGAACCTCCCATATGAAATTCTTATTGCTCTGTCCTAGTGAGGAGAAGGCACTGGATTCTCTCATTTAACTCCATGTCATCAATCAGGGGATAAATTTCAAAGAAAAATTACCATGCCTCCAGACGAAAGAAACAACAAGTACAAGGCAATCTGGAGTTGGTAAACAGGGTCCCTTCTCACAGTTCTTTCCGACGGGGATGCACTTCATGACCAATGTCAATCTGGTGCTGGGGAATAGAGGTGGTTCACAAGGCTACTTTTCTAAAGTAAAACTCTTGCACCTACTTCTCTCCTTCATGTGTGACTTCAAAGAGAAAAAGAGACAAACCTGCCGAGAAACACTGAGACACTTATTTTGCCACCAGGAAGAGGAGCGGGGGGAGGGGGGGAGGTGCCTGTGGCTGTGTTGTTACACTCACAGATGTTGCCTTTCCACATTAGTTTGAGTATTTGTGATGCGCTCTTGGACTGATTCCAGTGGGGATCCCATCTCTCGCCATGTGATTTATTGAATGTCGTGGCATACTCCTCGACTTTGGTTTACATGCAGCATTACCACACAAGAGCCTGGGTACTTGTCTGGGTTAGCCGCCTCTTATTTTTCCTTGGAGCATATTTGTTAGCACGGCCACTTGGGAAATGGCTCTGTACCCCTTTATATTTGTGCTTTGTTAGCCAAGTATATTGAATGTTCTGGTGCACCCTTGTTTGCTCCCTTTACATTTGGATCACAAGATATTTTACCACATTAATTTGGTGTTTACACATTTTCAGTCTCACTTACACATAGTTGCCCCTGTGCAAGCACCAGGAGCTTAAATTTAATGTCTATACATTTAAGCCACTTAACATCGGGTGGCCAGTGGCACGGCCTATGCACCTGTTTGATGACTTCTTCTTCTTCTGTGTACGCAGGATGATACTCCTGCGGACACTCCCTGTATAGACAGGCAAGTATATAGATCTGCCCAACAAAGGGAGTAGAGTTTTGTGTGTATGACGACCGTTTTTTTATCCTGCCATAAAGGCAGCCATACTCCAACTTCGGGGAAGTTTGATGACATATGCATTGGCCATTTTACCATGTTAGTTTGGTGTTCGTGCTACACCGTTGTATTACTGTCACATTTTGCCCTCAGACATTACCATACTTCTTTGACATTACTATGCATCTCAGTGTGTATGACCTCTGTCTGTTAGACAGCAATTGCTTGCACTGGCACGAACGGTCTGACCGGATGGGTCTGATCCTGGCTCATTTGATTTTCTCATATTTGACTCATGCTAGTGGAGCCATAAGGGAGAGCAGTGACAATCCTTTAACCTTCAGGAGACAGCCAAGACTTAGGGCCAGTTCGCTCTTTGATGCCAAGCTCCGAGATGAGTTATGGTCAGCCTCCTGCATAGTTGAGTCTGAGGACTGGACTGGTTTCTCAGTGAGAATTCACATCATCCTTTTCAATATTCAGGCATTTGTTAGGACAGGTAAGTATGAAGAAAAGGGATTTTACTACTAACAGTAGCTTTATGATCTATATAGACCTGTCCATTCACTAAGACATCCTCCCCTCTCCACGCAGTGCAAAAAAAAAAGGGATGGAGATTGAATACAGGACAAGGGAGAATACTCCTGTTGGCCTGATGGTTAAACGGAAGAGCTGGTTGCCCACTCTGTTTCTAATCTTTTCATGGGAATCCTGATGTATGGCATTGTTTCAGGCATAGTGAAAGTAAGACATTTGTTTGGACAGGTAAGTATGAAGAAAACACACACAGAAACTTTTTAGCAGTATCAGCGGTGCAGTATTAAAGCATATATTAATAAATCACTATACGCTCACAGATAAAGAGAGAAACAAGCACATAGGTAACACAGCAAGATCACATTACTGTAACCTATTGTGTGTGCATTTTTGCCTAAAGGTCCAAACGCTCTTTGGAATTCCTCTGGACAAGAGAAATGCTGTGCCGCGTTCAGTGTTAGATCTTACATAAATCACTTTCTCAAAATGACAAAAACAACATGCAGAGAATCATGCATCCGTACAATATAACCTGTCAGACAACACAAATAAAGAATCATGCATCCACACAATATAACCTGTCAGACAACACAAATAAAGAATCATGCATCCACACGATATAACCTGTTAGACAACACAAATAAAGAATCATGCATCCACACAATGTAACCTGTGACAACACAAATAAAGAATCATGCATCCCCACAATGTAACCTGTAACAACACAAGTAAAGAATCATGCATCCACACAATATTCCCCTGTGAAACAACACAAATAAAGAATCATGCATCCACATAATATAGCGTGTGAGACAACACAAATAAAGAATCATAGATCAACACAGTGTGACCTGTGGTACGACAGCAATGGCTTTCCTCATGCTGTCCAGATCGACATGGCGGATGTCCTGTCCGTTGATCAGAATTTGTCCTGCTTGAGGATCGTAGAAACGGTATAACAACCGCACTATTGTTGACTTCCTGAACATAGACATAAAAACCATGATGGCTGACATAATACATCCACTCAGGAAGAAAACATTTACAGAACAGACACATTCTGTCTCAGGATTGCACCTGGAGACTATAAAAAAAATGTTAACCTTACACTGGTTATCTAACATCTTTCTGTAAGTATGATGTCTGGTGAATTAACAGAAGGAAAGTTTGAAAACAACAGTTAAGTTCCTAATTCTATCATGTTCTCTGAAGGGCGGCGCCATTGTTGTTTGCCAGATGATTCGAGTCACGTTATGCATTACAATCTGCTGTTAACTATAAACTAAGCTAAATGCTGAAAATACATGTTCCAGGGCTCATTTAGTCATTTATGCAAATTAGTTTGTGAATGAGCCATAAATTCGTATCAGTGTGCATAAGTGAAACTAGGTTAGCAAGGTTGACCCAACTGCACGACTTATGTCATGACAACCAGCGTTGGCCATGATGTTAATGGCGCAACTTATGTCGCGACATCAATGCAACAGTTAATATAGCAGTGAAACTGCATCCACACGGACAAATGTACAGTAACACTGACACACTGATATAGGCAAAGACGTCAGTCAATGCATGTTTTACATTCTCTTCACACATGAACACAAACATGCACATACATTTCTAATTCACATTCTTATTGTTTGCAAGCATATACATACATCGTACACAGGTATGCATACACATATAAACATCCCCACTAACAGACAAACCAAAGAAATATATATACACATAAATGCCACAGCTCTGAATCAAGTACTGCACAACGACTCACACGGCATGCTCAGTCACTGCACAACCACACCCTAAACAACCATCAATCCCTTTGAGCAATAAAAATCACTACCATAACTTTGACTCACCCAGACCCACTGCCTCCAACAATGGCAATCTTTTTGCCAGCTGGAACCTCAAAGGACATGCCGTTGAGGATCTTCTGTCCTGGAACGTATTCAAACACCACATCCTGGAAGGTGATGGTGGAGTCTGGGGGACTCACCTGCAGAACCGGGGCTCCTACATCGCTCTGGGCATGACAGACACAGCCACTGATGCAAACATGATGACATCGCAAGTTCATACAAAATTTTGTAACATTGCTCCATTCCTGATCACCGTCATAAAACACTGTATGTCTGAAATTTCTGAAAGTTGCTGCCTCTGTGAGATCTAAAGTGTGAATTGATGCTTACATTTTTCAGCAGTTTGACAGCTGTGAAACAGCCCCTCATGGATGGCTGGACTATGAACAACAAGAATTTACTTCAATTTCAAACAGTTTGCAAACAGAAATATTTAAATCTCTTTCTTATACTCAGGCTATGTGATGGCAAAAGACTACACGGCATATGTGTTAACACAATGGCACATGGCATACCTTTAATATGTTCTCACTTTATGCCACATGTCCGAGCGATAACTACTTAGAAAGTGGGAAACAAAATTACCCCAGAATCAACACCAAGCGCTACCTTAAAAAGGCACAAAGTAGATAAGACTTCAGCTTACCTTGATGCTGGTAGAGAGGTTGAGGAGGTTGAACATGGTGTGCATGTCGATGAGTGACTGACGCACTTCCCGATACACAGAGCCCAGGAAGTTGAGGGGCATGGAGAGCTGAAACAGCAAGCCGTTCACCATCACCAGGTCTCCCACCGTCATGGTGCCTGTGTTTGAACATCACACAGAAAAAACAGGTCACACATTGTTTCCTTCATTATATTAGCTAGTAAGCAAAAATGAAGACTTCATGTGACCCTGGCCAAAGCCATTATGCCTGTCACCCAAGACGTATATCATATGAAAGTAAAAACAAGTTAAGTTTTTAGTATATCATATGAAAGTCAAACAAGTTAAGTTTTTAGTAAACACACACTTATTTTGTAGGAAAAATTACATTCATACTTACAGCCACTTAACTGTAAAAAAAAGCCAAAGAAAAAAAGGTAAACTGAAAGGCAAAGCAATGCATCACAATGCGAGGTATGTTAATTGATGGCACCGCAGGATGGACGGGGAAAACACCTGTAGAGATGTCAATCTTGGCACATGATCAATAGAACTGCAGAAATCGGGGTGAACTCTTCCTCAGTGTGATGCCCTGAGGACTTGAAAACAATGTTAAGGCAGAGGAAGATGATGCCCTCATGATGTGTTACAATGTTAAGACAGAGGAAGATGATGCCCTGATGACTTGTTACAAGTTAAGGCAGAGGAAGATGATGCCCTGATGACTTGTTACAATGTTAAGGCAGAGGAAGATGATGCCCTGATGATGTGTTACAATGTTAAGGCAGAGGAAGATGATGCCCTGATGACTTGTTCCAATGTTAAGGCAGAGGAAGATGATGCCCTGATGATTTTGTTACAATGTTAAGGCAGAGGAAGATGACACCCTGATGAGGTGTAACATGTTAAGGCAGAGGAAGCTGATGCCCTGATGAGGCGTTACAAATTAAGGCAAAGGAAGATGATGCCCTGAGGACTTGTAACAATGTTAAGGCAGAGGAAGATGATGCCCTGAGGACTTGTAACAATGTTAAGCAGAGGAAGATGAGCCCTGATGACGTTTTAACAATGTTAAGGCAGAGGAAGATGATGCCCTGATGACGTTTTTACAATGTAAGGCAGGGGATAAGATAAGATAAGATAATGTTGCTTATAGCCCAGCCGACCGCAGAGGGCCACATCAGGGCTGTCACCACGTTAAAATCAACTCACCAGTCATTTAAAAAAAAAAAAAAAAAAAAAAAAAAAAAAAAAAACCTTTCACACATCTCGTTAAAGGACATCGTCTACAAACGAAACCAGAAACTTTGTTAAAAATCCTTCTTCGTAAAATCTCAAATCAGATGAAAAATGTTAATTTCTCTCAAAAACCCAAGGATCACGTCAGGCGGGACATCCCTGAACAGGATCTTCATGGACTCCGCTGTAAAATGTTTGTGTCTCACATCGTGCAAGTCCCAACACTCTAAAAGAACTGTTTCATTGTGAGTGGTGCATGACATGGAATGCACCACGGAGTTCCTCACTCTTTAAAAGGTAAGAATGGGTAAAATACGAATGGCCATGTGCAGCGGCACAGAACCGTTTCATCTTTACGACCACCGACGTAGATGGGAGGAAGTCTTTAAGGTTTGGACGGATCTGAAAAGAGTTTGTATTCGTCGTGTGTTCCAATCTCCCCTGCCAGAGGTCTCTCACATAATCGTTAATTTTGGGTTTCACATCTGAGCAGGGGATATAAGTGTTGGACAGTTTCCTCTTTGTGGCGTTCTTGGCTAAACGATAAACCATTTCGTTCCCGCCGATGCCAACATGGCCAGGAACCCAACAAGAGTAATGTTGTAACGTCCCCCTTCAACTTGCTAAAAAGTTCAAAAAAAAGTAAAAGTTCTGGATGCTGAAGGTTGCGGCAGCTATGGCCTCCAAAGCTGACAGCGAATCCGACAGAACCAGAAAGTCCCTCCTCGAAGAATGGGAGATTATCTTCAAAGCCAGTACTAGAGCAGTAAGTTCAGCAGAATAGACAGAAGCATCTGAATGTATATGTTCCAACAATATCTGAGAAGGAGCCCCAGGGCAGTAGGCTGCACAGGCCACTCCATCCTCAGATTGGAACCGTCAGTGAAAACTTTTTGATAGGATGGGAATTTGGAAACAGAGCTCGGCATACAAAGCCTTGTACGCCAGAGAGCTGGTAGACCCTTACGGAAAGCTGCGAGATCAAACGAATCTCTGGTGTGAAAAGGTCCATGGGGTTGTCCGGAATTGGAAAAATCGGAAACTACTCCCAGGTCTATACCTGCATTCCGCACGTGAGGCTGCATACGAAGCCCAAACGGCGGAATACATTTCGGGTTTGTTTCAAACTTCTTTGGAACGGAGGGTCAAAAACACAGTCATAGGCAGGATTCTGCGGTTCTGAGAACAGTCGGATGTAATAATTCAAAGACAGTTTCAGCCTGCGATTGGACAACGAAGGTTCGCCCGCCTCTGCGTACAGCTGTACACAGGGGTGGTTTCGGAACGCTCCAAGACAGAGACGAAGCCCTTGATGGTGGATAGGGTCCAAGAGTTTGAGGTAAGATGATCTTGCGGAGCCGTACACAGCACAACCGTAGTCCAGTTTAGAACGGACCAGGGCTCTGTAGAGGTGCAACAAAGTTTTCTTATCAGCGCCCCAGTCGGTTGTGTGCTACGACCCGCAGAATATTCAGTGCCTTTTGGCAAGCAGTTTTGAGTTTTAATTATGGCTGAGAAAGTTAAGTTTTTGGTCAAAAATGACTCCCAAAATTTGGCCTCTTTAACAGCTGGAATGGGAGATTTCCGACGTGAAGTTCAGGATCTGGAAAAAACTGACGGAAATTATGGAAGTGAATACACTGGGTTTTTGTAGCAGAAAGGGTGAAACCGTTTTCATCCGCCCACTGATGGATTTTATCTACGCAAAGCTGGAGCCTGCGCTGGACACTCGGGTACAGGCATCCAGTTGCGTAGACAGCAAATCATCCACAAACAATGAGCAGTCTGAACCTGCTGAACTGATTTCACAATGTGTTGATTTTAATACTAAAGAGGCAGGAGCAGTATGCTCCCTGGGGAACACCCAACCCCCTGCTCGTGGACATCAGAGAGAGTGGTGCCAACCCGGACCTGAAACTGTCGTTCTGGGCCAAAAATTTTGAATAAAAAGAGGAAGATGACCTCGAAACCCAGATCGTGGAGATCATGAAGTATCCCCGACTTCCAGGTGGTTTTCGTAGGCCTTCTCCAAGTCAAAGAAAATTGCCACGCATGCTGTCTGTTTAAAAAAGCGTTCCTAAGTGTAGATTCCAGACGAATCAAATGGTCAACTGTACTACGATGTTTGCGGAAACCACACTGTTCTTTCGCCAAAAGGCCATCGGTTTCGAGTTTCCACATGAGCCTAGCATTGACCATTTTCTCCATCAGTTTACAGACAAGCTGGTCAAAGCTATTGGACGGTAGTTAGATGGATTAGAAAGATCTTTTCCAGGTTTGGGGATGGGAATAATGAGGGCTGTCCGCCAAGAGGGTGGAAAGCAACCTGTAGTCCACACGTGGTTGTATACCTGTAACAGGATGTTCAGACCTTCTTTGCGGAAGATGTTTCAATAGTTGATAAAGTATGTCATCTATACCTGGAGAGAATCGCTGCAAGAGAGTAAGGCAGATTTCAGCTCGTTTAATGTAAAAGGAAGATTGTAGTCTTCCATGTTGTCGGATGAAAAGTTGCAGGGAGATTTTTCTTTTAGGGCTTTGTGTTTGACAAAGTGATGATTTATTAGAAGAGGAGGAAAAATTCTTTTCAATGGTTGAAGCAAGCAGATTAGCAACTGCTTTCTTCTCTGTTATTAAGAATCTGAAAACTTGAGATGATTCACAGTGGGGACAGGTGTTCTTTCCCTTTGATTTTCTTAATGATGTTCCACACTTTTTTCTTAGAAGTTTTTGATGTCAGCTGGAGCAGAAGCTTCTCCAGGACCGACGTTTACTGATTTAAAAGTGTGTCTAGATTAGCACGGAGTTTTTGATGGGCTCGAGCGTTGGGACCCGAAGGTCGTTGGTACACCTGACGCTGAGCCCGTTTTCTAACTTTGGAAATTTGTTGGCAGTCTGAATCAAACCAGGGTGTTTTTGGCATTTGAAGTTTATCGGAAGCACACTGGAATACAAGCTTTAGCACACTTGATCACAGTGTTAGTCAGTGATTCAGCTGGGTCCGGACTCTGAAGAAAGTCAGTGTCCTGGAATTCTTTAGAAATAGTGGTTGCAAATAGATCCCAGTTTGCTTTCTGTAATTTAGATGTTGAGAGACAGAGACGTGTTCAGTTATGACGGGTTGTAGTAAGACAGGGAAATGGTCACTTCCGTGCAGATCGTCATGGACAGACCACTCATAGTCCAGGACCAGCGAGGGGTCACAAACCGACAAATCTAAACACGAAAGTGAACCTGTGGAAGAATGGAGGTAAGTTGCAGATCCGTCGTTCAGACAACACAAATCCAAATCCGAAAGGACATCCTCAATCAGCAGACTCTGGATGACGAACCGGTACTACCCCAAAGAGGGTTGTGACCGTTAAAGTCACCCAACAGCAAAAAGGTCGGGGAAGTTCCCTAACAGACTGACAAGGTCCTGACGACAAACCGGGACAGATGGAGGTAGATAAAGAGAACAGATTGTGACAGTCTTGTGGAGAGTGACTCTCGCAGCTACAGCCTGAAGGAGGTAGACAGAGCGACAGGACTATACAACAAAGTTTTGTGAAGGAGAAGGGCAACACCCCCGACGTCCAACGTGGATGGTTGTGCAGGTTTTGAAAGAATATTAAAGCCAGAAAGAGTAAAGGTCTTCTGGCTTTGAATTTGGGTTTCTTGAAGAGCCACGACAGAAGGTTCATAGATTGACACAGAAGCTGCAGCTCCTCGAAGTTAGAATTTAGACCACGGATATTCCAATGGAATATTGTATTATCCATGGTGCAGAGGGCGAAAAAGGAGAGAGATCAGGTCATCTCCTCCTCAACATCTGCTGCTAAAGCTGTAAAATTTGTTACTTAATTTCACTGGACTATCTGCAGACCTGTTGGCAGACTTGCCAACAGGTGAAGTAGGTCTGGGTTTGGGAGAGACGGTGGAGGTTTCTTCCTTATCTCCACCATCCCACACTGGGTTGAACTCCTTGCCCGCACGGGCACTGGACAGAGGAGTTCGAGGTCGGGGTGCTGGTGTTTTAATCTGCCAGCAGCAGATGTTGTAGACTGCTGGGCAGTCTGAGGGGTGGCGGATTTTTGGCCTCCACCAGGGGCACTCATTTTGGGGTTGAGAGGTGGTGGACCTGCTTCCACCAGAGCTGACAGTTTTTCCTTGCAATGTCTTCGAAAATGTAAAGTTATCAGTCTGACAGCAGACAGACCGAGTTGGAACTGGGGGAACTTTCTTTACGGCCGAAGCATACGAAGAAGCTGTCGGCGTCTGACTGCCCACAACCTGCTTGCGGGCCTCAAAAAAGGAAATTTTCTTTTCAGTTTTGATTCTTTGAATAGCGGATTCCTGAATCCAAAGAGGGCAGTTTCGTGAAGAGGAGGGATGGTTGCCACCGCAGTTAGCACAATGTGCCGGATCTTGACACGGCCCATCATGGGTTGCCTTGCAGCAAACACCGCATACCTCTTGCCCTGAACAGCGGTCCCTGACATGGCCAAACTTCTGGCACCTGAAGCACCTCAACGGGACGGAAATATAACTGAACATGAACATTCAAGTAACCAACTTTGATGACCGGAGGCAGCACAGGGTTGCAGAAGGTCAGAAAGAGGGTGTTGGTGGCCACTCTCTCTGAACCTTTCTTTACTGTCACCCTGCGCACCTCCGTCACACCCTGGGATGCCAGCTCCGTCTTAATTTCTGCCTCTGATACACCAGATAAATCCCTGCAGCGAATCACCCCTTTTGATGAGTTCAACTGTTTGTGGGGAGTACCCTGATCTCCTGTCCACAAGTTTCTTTGCCTTCAGCAGCTGTTCAGATTGTTTTGGTGATTTACACTGAATAAGAAATGAACCATTCCTCAACCTCTTGATGGACCGAGGGTCCCCTGCTAAAGCTTGAAAGCCCTTCTGTATGGCGAAAGGGCTCAGAGCTGAAAGGGGTCTTTCCTGCTCCGTCCCTTCCATCACGAGCCAGGAAGCCCAGAATCCTGTCCTCTGTCGTACCTCCATATCGGAATCACTATCTGAATCAAAATTCCCCTGAAATAGGGGATGCAGCCTCCTTTTTTTGGGGGGATTGTTTTTGAAAAAGCCATGATGTATTTTTATTTTATTTCTCTCTCCCTTACCCACCCACCTTGGAGTCCAACTAAGGGGCCGGGCCAAGAAACCAATGTCTTGACCCCTCCAGGCTTCGGGAGAGACATACGACAAACAGAAGCAACTAACCCCATCCCCCTGATCATGCTCAACTCCCGGGGACAGAGAGCTGAGCACTGCAGGGGTTCACATGGCCAGCAGGGGAACTGCTTGTCTTGACCCAGCCCCAAGAAGGGGAGCCGATTAGTACACCCCGGCCAAAGTGTACTCCCTGTCTAGGAGAGGTCCGAGCCAAAGTGATGTGTTGAGAGCACAGGCCTCCTCAAGCACTGGCCCTCTCAATCACCAGGACCTCATTCCCCTCCGACACAGGTCGCACCGCACGGGCAAACACGGCGGATCTTAGGAGACCACAGAGAGAAAAGGAGTGTGAAAAAGAAGACTTGAAGGGGAGACGAAGATAGAAAAGGGCCCAATAAGGGAGGCAGAAAACAAGAAAAGGAGAAAGGCGGGTTACTCTTAGTAGGATCCTCACCCTTAGCCTATCTGACATGGGAAGCCCTACCAGGGGCATCAACTCCTTACCACGTTACGCTTAGGCAAACAGCATCTGCACTCTAGGCTAGAAGCAGTATGAAAAAAACAGCCTATCTTCAAGTATTGATGCCCCGCCGCCAGCAGAGCCTAAGGGATCACTGGACCACGCAAACCCTCCGACCACGACAAGGTCGTAACCCCCCGGAGGGAAGGCAGGGGAAGATAAAGCCCTGACGACTTGTAACAATGTTAAGGCAGAGGAAGATGATGCCCTGATGATGTGTTTACAATGTTAAGGCAGAGGAAGATGATGCCCTGATGACTTGTTCCAATGTTAAGGCAGAGGAAGATGATGCCTGATGATGTGTTACAATGTTAAGGCAGAGGAAGATGATGCCCTGATGATGTGTTACAATGTTTTAAGGCAGAGGAAGATGATGCCCTGATGACATGTTACAATGTTAAGGCAGAGGAAGATGATGCCTGATGATGTGTTTACAATGTTAAGGCAGAGCAAGACGATGCCTTGAGACATGTTACAATGTTAAGGCAGAGGAAGATGACGCCTTGATTTACATGTTACAATGTTAAGGCAGAGGAAGATAACGCTGTGAGGAGTGTTACAATGTTAAGGCAGAGGAAGATGATGCCGTGAGGACGTGTTACAATGTTAAGGCAGAGGAAGATGATGCCGTGAGGAGTGTTACAATGTTAAGGCAGAGGAAGATGACTTGCTGACGACTTGTAACAATGTTAAGGCAGAGGAGAGGAAGATGATGCCCTGTGATGTGTTACAATGTCAAGACAGAGGAAGATGATGCCCTGATGACGTGTTACAATGTTAAGGCAGAGGAAGATGATGCCCTGATGATGTGTTACAATGTTAAGACAGAGGAAGATGATGCCCTGATGACATGTTACAAGTTAAGACAGAGGAAGATGATGCCCTGATGACATGTTACAAGTTAAGGCAGAGGAAGATGACGCTGTGAGGGCCTGTAACAATGTTAAGGCAGAGGAAGATGACGCTGTGAGGACCTGTAACAATGTTAAGGGTTTAGGAAGATGATGCCTGATGATGTGTTACAATGTTAAAGTTGAGGAAGATGATGCCCTGAGGACTTGTAACAATGTTAAGGTTGAGGAAGATGATGCCCTGATGATGTGTTACAATGTTAAGGTTGAGGAAGATGATGCCCTGAGGACTTGTAACAATGTTAAGGCAGAGGAGGAGGATGCCCTGATGACAAGTTACAATGTTAAGGCAGAGGAAGATGATGCCCTGATGATGTGTTACAATGTTAAGGCAAAGGAAGATGACTCGCTGAAGACTTTTAAACAATGTTAAGACAGGAAGATGATGCCCTGATAACTGTTACAATGTTAAGGCAGAGGAAGATGACTTGCTGAGGACTTGTTACAATGTTAAGGCAGAGGAAGATGATGCCCTGATGATGTGTTACAATGTTAAGGGAGAGGAAGTTGACTTGCTGAGGACTTGTAACAATGTTAAGACAGATGAAGATGATGCCTGATGATGTATTACAATGTTAAGGCAGACGCAGGTGATGCCGTGATGATGTGTTACAATTTTAAGTCAGAGGAAGTTTCGCCCTGATGATGTGTTACAATGTTAAGAAAGAGGAAGAAGTCGATGTAAGAGGGTTTTCATGCAGTGATAGTACCCTTGCTGTCCTCTCACATTCATGCAATGATAGTACCCCTTGCTGTCCTCTCACACTCATGCAATGATAGTTACCCCTTGCTGTCTCTCACATTCATGCAATGATAGTACCCCTTGCTGTCCTCTCACACTCATGCAATGATAGTACCCCTTGCTGTCCTCTCACATTCATGCAATGATAGTACCCTTGCTGTCCTCTCACACTCATGCAATGATAGTACCCCCTTGCTGTCCTCTCACATTCATGCAATGATAGTACCCCCTTTCTGTCCTCTACATTCATGCAATGATAGTACCCCTTGCTGTCTTCTCACACTCCAAATCAAAAACTGCCAAACCTCTGACATTGAAATTCTAGAAGCAATGGGTGGAAGGAGACTTAGATTTGACCGATACCATAGACCTCACCGGCTCGCGCGGGCCTCATTATCATAGAGTTGCTAGGGGGCCACAAGCTCTCGCGGGAGGCTGAAACAATGGCGGCTGATACGAACAGCGTGACAGACTCACTCGAAGGCATCCATGATTCCGTCGGCCCTCATTACCTTCCAAAGTACAGCACGCTCTCAAAAACTGTACTTGATTGAGGAAAAAACAAGTTTGCATCCTGTTTTATTGATAACATCAAGATTTTCCATACAAATGGAAGCGAGAAGGTGGAGGTGTGTGCCACGTGTTACCGCTCCTACCACAAGAAAGCAGCACCCCACAAAATGGTCCTTGAAATCGACAACAAGAGGCAGCTTGTCGTGGAAGCTAAATGTGAATGCAAAGCTGGGTAAGTGTCTTGTTTTCTAACATATTTAATGTGTGTTTTCTTTGTACCAAGTACTGCAAAAGTGAGCCTATGTAAACTGACTGATCAGGTTTGTCACACGTGTAGCGACTTTCCTTCCATGCTCCCTGAAGAAGCCCTAACTGGTTTTAGCTTGTGGATTATTATTAATAATTATAGTAATAATAATAATAATAGTAATAATAATATAATAACATTATTATTATTATCATTATTATTATCAAGGCATTTGATCATGAAAATATACTGATACAGGCCATGGTTCTAGGTCTTTGAATGAAATTCTGTTACATATATACAGATTCTACAAGCTGTCAGAGAGAGTGAGAGAGGGAGTGAGAGAGAGAGAGAGAGAGAGAGAGGGAGAGAGAGAGAGAGAGAGGGAGAGAGAGAGGGAGAGAGAGAGGGAGAGAGAGAGAGGGGTGCTTGGGTAGCTGCCAGTCATTTTTGTTTTCCTTGAATGTCTTAACCTAAAATAATGCATACTTGTCTGTGTTGTAACTGGGGGTGGATTGCTGTGCCAGCATAGCTGCACACTTTTTTTGCTAATTGTTTCAGACTGGAAGGTCACTGCTCTCACATCATTGGCCTGCTGAAAACACTTCAGTATTTCAAACTGCAGAACATGACCCATGTACCAGACAGGCTGAGCTGCACCAGCATGCCCCAAGCTTGGGGAGCGGCAGCACCAAGGGGAACTAAGATTGACCCAGTCCCAATCAACCACCTGGTGCTGTCCAGGCCTTTGGACAACAGAAAGAAAAGACCCATCACATGCCAGTTGGACACCAGCAGAAAGTGAGCATCATATACATTCATTTCTAAAAACTGTTTAATTTATAGAAATCTGTCATACTGATATTGTGGCCCTTCATGTTTAAACAAGTTTTCTTGCAGCAGTGTTTATTGTGCGGATTTGTATCATGAATGTATGCACATCCTTCACATTTTACTCCAAAATGTAATAACAAGCAAAAATATCAGTAGAGGAAGAAATTTTATTGACATTCAGGATTTACATATTGTGAATTACAAGCCATTCTCAGTACACAGCCACAGGTCTTGCTGCTCACCAAGTACATTTGTTATTAATTTTACTCTGTTTACTAGAGTCCCAGAGGTGACACAAGATCAGGTGAAAAAGCTCAAGTCTCTTGATGGAACACCACTCACCTATCTCCTGACACTGGACTCTGTAGTCTCTCTCCTGACACCGCGTGTACTGACGAGCGCGCGCACAGTGTGCTGTGCGCTCGCAGAAGGAACGGAGCAAAATCTGTGCCTCCATCCCCCACTCCCATACACACACACACGCGCGCGCGCGGACACACACACACACACACACACAGAGTACACACACTCTCCCCTTTTCAGGTTCTTTCTTCTTCCGTTCCCTCACCACTCCCAGGCCTAGATCGAAACGCACCTGAAAGAGCGACTTTGCTCGTTTGACGTGCCTCTCTCCCTTCCCTCCAGCCCTTCCCCCTCCACCTCTCTCTCTCTCTCTCTCTCTCTCTCCATTCTCGTTTCCTGGACACGACCTCTTCTTTCCTTTCCTGTTGACAGCTCTGATGTGTCTGTGTGTCGTGGGCTTGTCTTGTGAACTCCGTCCAGAAAGTTCTGCAGTTAATTGGGTAACGCAGCGTCCACCCCTAAGCTGGTTGAAGGCCTATAAATTTGATCACCAAACAATGATTTGTAGATTTGTTTTAGGATGACATAATGCGTAACGCGTACGGTTATATTGTTATCATACCCCCATCCCCACCCCCGGAGGCACACACACACACACACACACACACACACACACACACACACACACACAGAGGTGCGCGCACACACACACAGAGGCACACACACACACAGGCACACACACACACACACACACACACACACACACACACACACACACACACAGAGGCACACACACACACACACACACACACACACACACACACACACAGAGGCACACACGCACACGCGCACACACACACACACACACACACACACACCACACACACACACTGAGTGTCTAAATGGTAGAGGAAAACAACTGTAGGAAATGATCGACTCCTCAGGATTTTGAAAAGCTTCACAAAGATAAGATGATCAGATTAAAACAAACATGCAAACAAAAAGCAAACGAATTGCTTTGATCCATGCCATTGCGTCATCCTTTCTCGTTTTAGGGTTGGGAAAACGCAAAAGCTTGCCTTTGATGGAGTCAGGATACCTTTCGTCCCCATTACAGTCACCCCATTGACAATGAAGAACCATTCTGAATACGCAGGACACACGAGAAACAGTAGCAAAATCCGTCGGTTCTCTGTGCCGCGTGCGTTGCTACGGTTGTAGCTTGTGGCCCCCCCCCCCTTCTATGCTGCCTGCGGCTAGGCGCGCACCGAATGTGACCTATTTTCTGATTGGCTGAAAATCCTTTCTCCGGTGAGGTCTAACAGCTGACCGAGTTGATCAAAGGAGGACTTACAGAGAAAACACTGTTCAATGCATGCAGGTCATACAGGTGGTGAACACCTTTTCCGCTGGACTTTGACACATTTCACTTTTTCAAAAATGTGACTGCAGACCTTAACTTTATCTGTCATAAATGAGCAAAATCATTAAATTCTGGATCTTTTGTGTTCAATTTAAGAATTTTGGGAATTACTTTTAAAGCAGGAAAATTCAGGGAGGTTGGCATTTATGCCTATTTCTCAGATAGTACTTTGTCCCAAAGTTCACAAGCTAAACTGACTTGAATAAAACCTCTCTATGTGCCCACATCTATGTAGCAGAGCTACCGATCGCTGATTACTATTGATGCCGATTCTTGCCAACAATGCACAGCCTGTCACCCAGCAGCAACTTTTATCATGGCTTTAAAATTGCACCCTTTTTTGTAACTGTCAACCTCCTCATACACTCTTGGAAACCTAGCATGATTGGAGTGGCATGGAATATTTTTTGTTTGTTTGTTTGTTTGTTTGTTTGCATCAGTTATTGGATCAATGGAGCACCTAAGGCGGTGATTTTTTTTTTTTTTCCGATTTTCCCAAAGAGAGAGAGAGAGAGAGAGAGAGAGAGAGAGAGAGAGAGAGAGAGAGAGAGAGAGAGAGACAGACAGGCAGACAGACAGCCAGACAAACAGAGAGAGACACAGACAGACAGACGGACGAGGCGGCATCATAGAGTTGTATGTAGAGTTTGTTTCAAATCGTCCCACCAGTTGGCTGTTCCCCGAATAGGCCAGCCTTGCAGCGAAACGAAAGGGTCCACAAGGAAGGCATGAGGAAAGCCAAGAAGCGTGACAATAGGCATGGGAGGTTGGGTGTTTGTTTTTTGTTTTGTTTTCTGTATCCACTTCCCCCTCTTCCCACTGTCCATCCCACCCTCCCTCCCTTCCGCAAATCACTGGTCTCCCCCTCCCCCAAACCCACTCTCTCCCCCACTCCCCTCCCTTCCCTTCTTTGACGAGCTTTAGTACTTGGGAAAATAATCGTGGGTTATACAAAGACTGACGTTAGGAATGATCGTTTTGTCACAATTCTTTAAGCAAAAACAGGCAGCTATCACAAGGAATAAATAGCACACATAAATAGAGCAACTGAGAGAGAGAAAGACAGTACATACATACAAACAGGCAAAGAGAGGGACAGACAGACAGACAGGCGTGCGTGCCCCTGTCCAGTTTCATTTTAATTTCATAAACTTTTATACACATATATATACATATATACACATACATACACACACACACACACACATATATATATATATAATATATATATATATATATATATATATATATATACACACATATACATATATATACATATATATATACACACACATATATATATATATATATATATATATATATATATATATATATATATATATACATATATATATACATACATACATACATACACATACATACATATACATACATACACACACATACACATATATACACACACACACACATATATCTGCAGTCTATAAAATATTTAATACCCGTCTAATACAGTATTTCTGTACCGACTTCTAGTTATGTCGAAGGTGTCATCTGGTTTTCAATACTCTAAACTGCACGTGTTGTTCAAATAGTATATCGTCGCTGTAAGTCGGAAACCGCGTATCTCAAATTTTGCTGTTTTGAGAAAAACGAAAAAAACGTTATTAAAAAATCACAGCATCTCCTGTAACTTAAATTTAAGGATATATGTCTTGTTCAGTAATGTGTTAATGCAGTCCAAACTTGTGCTAATGCTTACCATTACTGACATTTAATATACTTGAGAAAAAGTTGAGATACGAGGTTTTTGTCCTAAGCATCCATCTGAATTTAAGACATAGGAGTTTTTTCCCCTTTGTCACTTAATCACTTAACCTTCAAAGACCCATATTATTATCAAGGCTGTACCAGGCGTGCTGTTCGTGGCTTTTTTTTTATTTGTTTAAACATCTGTGAGTAAATTGTACAACATTGAGCACTTCACAATCTGGTGTTGTGTTGTGTAGAGTTATAATGTGCACTGACAGTGTTCAGTGTACTTTGTAAAAAGAAATTTGAAATTAATGCTCTCTCTCTCTCTTTCTCTCTCTCTCTCCCTCTCTCTCTCTTTTACAAACACACCCATACAATACACGCACGCACGCACGCACACACACACACACACAAAAGGTGTATGATCAAGTCTGGCATGAGCGACTTTTATATAAACTTAAAATGATAGGTCTCTCTGGTCACATTTATGATTACTTCAAAGAATTTCTTGCTAACAGAACAATTCAAACCAAAATAGGAAATACATATTCTAGCAAGAGATTTGTGGAGATGGGCATCCCTCAGGGTTCTGTAATTGCCCCTTGCTTTTTAATATCCTAACGCACGATCTCACAAAAAGTATTTCTAAAAATTCCAGTTTAGTTCAATATGCTGATGACATATGTTTATGGATGAATGTTACTTTAAAAAAGAACACATCTTTAAGGTCAATTACATACATGAAAAAATTATATCAAAGAGACTTAGACAGTATCGCCAGATTTATGTTTGAGAATGGGTTATGTCTGTCTGCTGAGAAATCTCATATGATGCTTTTTGATGCTGGTGGAAATTCTCATGATCTCCCTACTTTTAAGATGGATGACACAGTGCTTACCTACACATCTTGCATAAAGTTTTTAGGTGTACATCTTACTTCAAAATTATCATGGAACACACATATTGAGTATATCATAACTCAAGCAAGGAAAGCTCTTAATCTTCTTAAAGTTGTGAGTTACCAGAGTTGGGGACAGGATACGTGCACTTTAATTCATTTATCAAATTCTCTGGTCAGGACAAGGATTTCATATGCACAGGAAGTATATTTTTCAGCTCCTAAGTATCTTCTAAAAAAGCTACAAAGCACAGATTGCAAGGCATACAGAATAGCCCTAGGAGTTCCCCTTTACGCTTCCATTATAGGGACATATCATGAAGCTGGCGTTTTGCCCCTGGATGCTTATCGAAAATTAGCTTGTGCTAAATACATTCTAAGATGTTCTACTGTTCATAATTCAAATGTGGATGAACTTGATATGCGATCTGATTTAGATTTTCCAAAGCGCGCAAAAACAATACGATCAAATAAAACCATCCTTACGTACTCATCAAACCTGTTGAAATCTGCCAAAATTGATCACAAAACCATTGCCCCACGTTATCCCGTGAGTCCCATTCCTAATTGGGAACTCATCCCGGCAAGGTTTGATTATAAATACACTGATTTGCAAAAGAATGTTAATAATAACGTCTTAGGTGCTATGGCCAAGTCACATATTGACGACAGTTATCCTAATCACTTAAAAGTTTATACAGACGGATCCCTATTAAATGGCAATGCTGGTTCCGGCTTTGTTATTCCTGCTTTGAAAGCAGATAAATCTTTTCATCTTGGAAAGGGGTTTTCTGTTTTTACGGCTGAATTGATAGCAATTCGAATGGCTCTGCATTATATTACTGACATTCCACGTGATTTTTCCAGAATACTTTTTTGTGTTGATTCCAAATCTGTTCTTCAAGCAATGGAATCTATTGCTGCTACCAATCGCGCCGAGATAATCACCGAACTAAAAATTCTGATCCATTTCCTTACATCTAGAGGGATAACAGTGAACTTTTGCTGGATTCCGTCACACTGTGGGATTGTAGGAAATGAATGGGCAGACAGAACTGCCCGTATGGGATCCAAAAACTCTGAAAATTCTGTCCATATCAAAATACCTTTGAGTCTTCACGAAGCCTATGGACTCTTAAAAAGAGACTCTTTTGAGTCTTTTCATAACCTGTACAAAGATTCAGTACTCTTTAAAATACATGCACAAGATTCTCCACCGAGTTGCTGTTCAAGAATTCAAAACTTTACTCGTCCATCTAACGCGTCCATTCAAATTCGTAAACTGTATACAAAGACGTATGTGCATGTACACAAATTTCGGAAACTGGAATCTCTCTTTTACAGGCTTAAAGTTAACGCTCTTCGTACAAAATTTCACACAAATTTACAATGCGCTTGTGGAGCAGTCGACAGTTTCAATACTCTGCATTTTCTTTGTAATTGTTCCTATTTTAACTCATCTCTCTCCAACTTCCGACAAAAAGATTCCCTGTGCATTTTCCAGAATCTTCATGCCTTTTTTACATTTGTAAATTCGTTGATGTTAAGCCCAGTTGGCTCGTTTGTGTAAATATTTTCAGTTTTTTTTTTTTTAAATGCTTTGTAATCTGTCTAAATTGTTACATTTAGAACATCTTTTTCATTTCAGTTGTCAAAGTCGCACACGCACACGCACACACACACACACACACACACGTAGGCCTATAATAGCATGTTGCATACACTATTTCCATTTTTCTCATCCACTCATTTCTGCATTATTTTGTCTAATATCACTTAAAGTGAACAGACGTTAAATTGAAGAACTAACTAACTAACACACACACACACACACACACACACACACACACAGAGAGAGAGAGAGAGAGAGAGAGAGAGAGAGAGAGAGAGAGAGAGAGAGAGAGAGAGAGAGAGAGAGAGAGAGAGTGAGAGAGAGAGAGAAAGTCATGAAATCCTGTAAACATTTAAACCATTTTACCTTTGAAGTGGGAATACAAAAAAAAAACGTTCAACAAAATTGAGTGCTGTGCAACAGCTTTGATTGCGTTCAACTGCAGTTTAAAGACAAGTTTTTGACCCTCAAAAACGCAAGTGTAAGAACTTTGAAAAACAAAATCTTCAACGATTCATCTCTTGTCTCTACAAAAAACATAAAAATACCGAAAAGAGTGAGAATGGCTGGGGCAAATCTGGTGTGGGTTGAACAAGGAGTTGAGCAAATAAAAATGTAAATGTCATAAATCTTTTTAAAAAAATGTATCTTTGATTCACTTCTTGTCTCAACTAAAAAACAGAAAGAAAAACGAAACTAAGTGATGAGAATTGATGGGACAAATGTCACACATTCCTCTACACATCTGGTGTGGATGGAACAGGGAGTTCAGTAAACAAAATCTCTACACAGTAGGTCTCCAACCCTTCTGACTGCAATGCCATCAATGGACTGTCCTGGTCCAGTGCTCAGCGAGGCTCATGAGGCAGGAGATCATAAAACTGGTGATAATCCTGAGGCAGAACTTCCTTCAGCTCCTGCAGGTGAGTGTACTTGCTGTTCTTTATCTGCCTGGGTTCAGTGTAAAGTGGAGGGATATCAGGATTCACCACTTTGGTGGGTCTGCGTGGTAGTGGCTGCCAATCATCCGTCTGATTAAGCTTGTAACTGATGATGCTGTCAGGAGTGTATTTCAATGCTCTGAGGTCCACTACCTGTGGATCCCCACAGTACTGCCTGGGCGAATGCTGCGATAGTAGCTCAGCTTTCAAAAGTCACGGAAAAACGTGAAGTCTACACTCTTTACGTGGTAGGGCCTGGGATTGATCCTTGCAGAGACAAACACTTGCTCATACTCTGCAGGCCAGTAGATCTGACGATTTCGGAGTTTTCTTTCAATAGTGGAATGCACACTATCTACTTCCATGTGTGTATGCCCCTTCTCGAGGAACTTTTGTAACACCGTAACACCGGTGACTGTGGCAAAATGGAGGAGACAGTTGGAAAGGGTTGCATTCCTGTTCTGATAGTTGCAGCCGTCAGAGTATAGAAATGATGGTGGAAAGGGTGGGGTTGTCTCTGAGCAGACAATTCAGGTAGTCCAAATGCAGCTCGTAAAGTTGTTGCTTGTAATGTCTCCATTACATTCATGCCAAAAATAGCATTCCACATCCTTTGTTCTAAGATCATAGATGGTGAAATTATGGCAGCATAACTTTGTTTTGTAGTAGTTTGCATTGCAAAAAGGCGTGGGGCCAACATATCACTTGCAGATCCATCGTCAGTACATGAATATCACTGTGGTCCTCAGCAGCTCGTTTGTCTCTTTCTTTTCTTCTTGAGCTGTTTTCCTTGCAATGTGTGCGTCATAATCTGTCTGTGGAACCAAGCCATACTTGTAAGAACAGCACATGTTACATTCATCCTTCTTTGGTTTGTAGATCCCCAAATTCATTGACCGGAATTCTTGGAAAAGTATTGGCCGGGAAATCCTGTTCACCCCTTTGGAATCACAATATCTTTAAACACTTTAAACAACTGTGTTTTTGATTCCTTGTTGTCTCTAAATACAGTTTTTGTGAACTTTGTCGGCAGTAGTGTGATTCAAGTTTCGGCAGACATTCCAAAAAACTCTCTAGCAATGTCAGCTTTAGCACTCTCTCTTGGCTTTGGAGGTGAAGTGTCCTTGGATTGGTGCATACCATGAGTGGGCTCTGACTGCAAAACCCACTGTCTTACAGACCATTCTTTGAGGCCCAAAGTGTTTAAAAAAGTTTTCTGCACACCTGCATCCTTCACCATCAAGGTGAAAGATGCAAGTTCCTTGCCTTCGCGATCTCTCTGCACCCAGTTGCTGTGCCTTTTTCACAACTGTGGGAATGCGATCAACTAAAGATGCGACGTACGTTTTTTCGTTGTCCCCAATCCAAGGTTGTCCAGAATGTTTGAAAATATATTCTGTCTCTCGTTTGTTGAATTCTGAACACTTTCTTTTGCTAGATTTTTCGCAAAATCTTGAAGAACACGCTGCACCATCTTCCTTTCACTTTTTGGTACTGGGATTTGCTTGCCCTCCTTGTCCCTTTTCATTCCCACATAAGCTGTCCCTTTGCTCGTAGGAATTGGTTTTTATTCTTTGTCCATTTCTCTTTTTGTTGCCGTCCCAGCTGTTGCCTTTTTCCTTGTTGTGCTGTTGTTTTCCTGCTGTGTTTTTCGTTTGCACGTTACTTCAGGTGTGTCCTTGCCTGAATGTTCGTAACTCTCTGTTGTCTCTCCAGACGAACTATCGGGATGTACGAATCACCACTATCAATCAGTTCTTCATCACTAGAATGGGTCAGTTGAGTCTCATCACAAATCAACTGCCGAGGCACTGGGCTACTAGGACCTGGTGCAGCTGAGCTAAGGCCTGGCATTATACAACTTCCTTGTATAGTTAAATTCATGCTGATTTTAAACACTCTTCACACCGGTAGTCAGTATCGTGTGCATGGATTGTTACCTGAACAGTTTCAAAATTGACACAGAGAACATGGAAGTGCTTATGACAAAGAATGCAGTGCACCAAGGAGTGTCATCAGAGTCCCACTTCACACAAGAGGGCCAGTCGTCTTCAACAACAAATTGCAATTCCAGATCCCAGCTGTCCTTGGCTGGCTCTGAGCATACTTTGCATACCCAGATAACTTCTTCACACTGCTGGAGGAGGGACTTGTTCTGCTGCTTTCATCAAAAGATGCCATTCCACTGTGTATAAAAAAACAACAACCTTAACACAAAGAGGAACACACATGTGCGTGCACACTCACAAACACACACACACAGGCGCGCACGCACACACACACAAATACACATATGCACACAAACATAACACACACACACACACCACAAACACACATACCACACACACACACACACATACCACACACACACACACAACACACACACACACACACACCACAAATACACACCACACACACACACACACACACACACACACACACACACACACACACACATATACACACGCAGAGAGAGAGAGAGAGAGAGAGAGGAAGAGAGAGCGAGAGAGAGAGAGAGAGAGAGATGATAAAGACAGAAAGGACAGAGCGAGATTGTGCAGGAGATCGAGAGAGATGGGGGGGGGGGGGGGGGGGGGGGGGGGGGGGGGGGGGGGGATGATTCTTTGCTCTCACTGCATTTTTATGACCAGTCCTAGTGGTTTGCAACACACGTCATAGATCTAGAGAAAGTAAACATTATAGAAAAAATACCCAAAAGGTTTCTGTACTCTAAACAATATTACATTTTAAGCATAAAAGTATCCAAGAAAGTATGTGAGAAACCTCTGACTAATGTGAGGAAACGTTATGGTATATTTACACACCTGTATGCAGTTAAGAATTTCGAAATCAAGCCGCAACCACATGCATCCACCGCGTATCTTCCATGTTGTGACGTTAGTTTGGGCTCCTTTTCTAGGACAAAAACCTCGTATGTTAACTTGCGTGTTTTTTTCCAGAACATAGTTTTTCAGGAAAAACACGTATGTTTAACTTACGTGTTTTTTCCACTTCATGTTTGAAACAAGTTGAGATACGTGTTTTTTTCACAAGGATGTTCTCTCCATTTGAAAGGCGATTAGAGATACGAGCTTTTTACAACAGGTGGGGAAAAAATAAGGGAAGTAACTGTGGTTCTAACTCCAAACCACCAAAAATTGAGATACGTGGTTTCCGACTTACAGCGACGATATGTAATGGTGTATTTGCGTTTGTTTTCTTTTGTATACTAACAACATTTTCCCGATTAAGATCATGTGGTTTATTATGTTTTGATTATTGATATCGTTTCCACAGGTAGTTATCTTGACTCCAAACAGAATGTCAAAAAGATCTAAATTTATGCGGATTCCTGTCTGACCATGAACATAACTTTCCATTTTCTTCCAAAATGCTTTCACATGGGGACATTTGTAAAAGAAGTGCTCTATGTAATCTACTTCAGTTCTACAAACGGAACAGTTTCTATCCTCTGCCAATTTCATTTTATGTAACAAAATATTTGTTGGGTATATATTATGAACAATTTTCCACTGCAGCTCTCTTAATCTGGTTTCTTTCGTAGCAGCCATGAATCCTTGTCTATTTCAAAGTTCAGATTTCTAAGCCAAAACCCATGAGCACACGTCTTTAAGTCTTCAGTTGTATTTCCTTTATCGGTTAATATTTTCCTGGTATGTTTTGGCTTTACACAGTAAACCCTGTAATCAAAATAATTCTGTATCCTTCTTGGCAAGGATTTTCACGTATCCAGTTTTTCCAGGATGCAGGTATTGAGTTTATTAAAGCATTATATTCAAAAAGAACATTTCCTCTGTTTTGTACTACTTTTTCCAGAATTTCTTCGGAACTCAGCATTCTATTTTCATTTTCTTTAATAATATCCTTTATTCTTTCAATTCCTACTCTTTTCCAGGAAGGAAAGAATAGAGTGCGACATTTATATTTTATAAGCGAATTGTTCCACAGTAGCTGTTTTGTGAAAGTTTTGTCGTGACACATCAGTTTGTTTGGTTAGTGTTTTGTTATCTAAATGTGTGTGTAGAACTTCTTGCCAAAATGGGTTATTGATCTGACAATGGGGGACAGCATTCTCGATGTACAGTTTATATCAAAGGCACCCATGTTACTTGTTAGTTTATCCAGATGCCACTTGGGGATATAGCTCCAGTTATCGGTTGTGGCTGTAAATAATCTTCCTACCCACTGTAGATAGAAACTATCTTGCATCTTAAAAAGGTTTACCATCTTGACTCCTCCTTGACTAATATCTGCTTCCCATTATTTTTCTTTTTATCTTTTCAAACGCTTTTTTGTTTGAATTCTTCTTCTGCCATAAGAATTTATATAGGGTTCTGTTAATTGTGGTCAAAACGTGCTTTGGCAGACCTATTGACTGCATTACAAACACAAATTGACTCAACAAAAAACACTTTATTATAACTATTTTCCCATAAATTCCTAAATCTCTCTTACTCCATGTTCTAATCAATTTATTCATTGTTACAATTCGTTTTAACCAATTTTCTTCTATGTTTATTGCTGCTTGGTTATTTTTAAGTAAATCCCCAGTATTTTAATTTGTTCAGAGAATGTAAATATCTTCGTTCAAGCTCACCCATCTTATTTTGCACGAAAACCCCCCTTTTCACATACAAATCACGTCCTTCTCATATCAGTTTTGGCCAAAATTAACACCTGTTTTTAAACAAAATTAACATACAAAACCTGTAAAATCGACGTAATCAGCACATTAAAGCGGGGGGGCTTACGTGCAAGATAAGATAGGGTGATCGTGAACAAAGATATTTACATTCTCTCCAGGGATATAAAAAATCTAATGGTTTAGCAAAAATAAGTTTAGCAAAAATAAATACTATTTTTTTTGTTAACTCACTGTGTTTGGCGGGACAACTTGCAGCTCTTCACGTACAAACGATCTTTTAGGGGCAGGCTTTTTAGCAGAAAGAGTTTCTCTTAATACTATCCAGCCGACAGCGGCACGACGGCACGATTCCCTGGTGCCGCACGCTCGCGCACAGCGCTCATTCCCTGCCGACGCACAGATTTGGCCACTTTCTAATTTATTTTTACGGTAGCTCTACAACAACTGACAGTCTTGTGTTAGGTGTCACAGGAAAGAACAAACACTCAACTCCCCTCATCACCAGATCCACTTTGTAATACGATTTCAAGCGCTTCATTGAGCGAGAAATTGCTACCACCCGTTTGCCTGACCAACATTTTTTCTGGCACAGGAATACGTGCCGCGCGCGGCGTGCCGGGGCCGCCAGTCCCTTTGTTTCAAAGCTCCTGGGGTCAGCCAAGTTCACAATAGGCCACTGAAAGTATGGTCGACAACTCGTTCCAACATCCCCAAGACTAGTTACAGAGCTTATTTCCCTTGGACCATTTCATGGAAAGTGTAGGAATTTTTTATGTTCCCGTCGTCTGATTGTGGACGACACGGCAGACTGTACAGCTGTCTGTCCGTCATGCGGACTTAAACGACTCGGCTCAAGGGAGAGAAATCCTGTCGTACACTTTTGAACGACTCGACTGGTAAAGGTTAAATAATACACGGGAGGGTTGTTTTCATGATTCTTTCAACTTCATATACATCTACGCTCCATATGGGGTCTGTGGCTCTAATTCTAACATCGCCCTCTGCCTCTCCAGGAGCATACTTTTAGGCCAAACGGCAAGAGTTTTTGAGTCCCCTGCACATCTTCAGTAATGCTAATTTTTTTTAATTTGATTGCGTTTACTGGTTTAAGGCCTGTTGCTTTAAATTCTTCGTTGTTCATGGCGCGTAAGACTGCTGGCAACCTCATAACCCATTCTGTGTTACGCGTTCTGTCCATAATTTCTCTGTGATATTGATAGGTAAACAGGCGTTCAGCCAGATTCTTATTAAAGTTTTCTACTAGGGCTTGTGATCGATGGTTGCCTGGGATCCCTCTCTTAATGTAACATGATGTTTTAAAAACAGTTGGTTTACAGAACCTTTGAACTCTTTTCCATCATCAACTTGAATCATCCTAGGATACTTTAATGGGCCTCGCATGTATATTTGTTGTAAAGCCACAGCCACAGCAGTTGAGCTTTTATCCGTTAAAGGTTCAGCGTCTTTATACCTTGAAGCCATGTCAACAAGATAAGATAAGATAATGTTGCTTATAGCCCAGCCGACCACAAAGGGCCACATCAGGGCTGTCACCACGTTAAAATCAACTCACCAGTCATTTAAAAAAAAAAAAAAAAAAAAAAAAAAAAAAAACCCTTTCACACATCTCAGTAAATGACATCGTCTAGAAACGCACCAGAAACTTCGTTAAAAATCTTTCGTCCGTAAAATCTTAAATCAGATGAAAAATGTTAATCTCTCTCAAAAACTCAAGGATCACATCAGGCATCAGGACATCCCTGAACAGGATCTTCATGGACTCCGCTGTAAAATGTTTGTGTCTCACATCGTGCAAGTCCCAACACTCTAAAAGAACATGTTTCATTGTGAGTGGCGCATGACATGGAATGCACCACGGAGCTTCTTCACTCTTTAAAAGGTAAGCATGGGTAAAATACGAATGGCCAGTGTGCAGCCGGCACAGAACCGTTTCCTCTTTACGACCTCCCGACGGAGATGGGAGGAAGTCCTTAAGGTTTGGACGGATCTGAAAGAGTTTGTTATTCGTCTGTGTGTTCCAATCTTCCTGCCAGAGGTCTCTCACATAATCGTTAATTTTGGGTTTCACATCTGAGCAGGGGATATAAATGTTGGACAGTTTCTCTCTTGTGGCGTTCTTGGCTAAACGATCAACCATTTCGTTCCCGCCGATGCCAACATGACCAGGAACCCAAGCAAGAGTAATGTTGTAACCGTCCACTATCAACGTGCTAAAAAGTTTTAAAAAATGTAAAAGTTCTGGATGCTGTAGGTTGCGGCCAGCTATGGCCTCCAAAGCTGACAGCGAATCCGACAGAACCAGAAAGTCGCTCTTCGAAGATTGTGAGATTATCTTCAAAGCCAGAACCAGAGCAGTAAGTTCAGCGGAATAGACAGAAGCATCTGAATGTATATGTTCCAACAGTATCTGAGAAGGAGCCCCAGGGCAGTAGGCTGCACAGGCCACTCCATCTTCAGACTTGGAACCGTCAGTGAAAACTTTTTGATAGAATGGGAATTTCGAACAGAGGTCAGCATACAATGCCTTGTACGCCAGAGAGCTGGTAGACTCTTGATGTAGCACAGCCAATCACTGAGTAGTTTACAATGTTTAAGAATCATAATGTAGCACAGCCAATCACTGAGTAATTTTCATATTTGAGAATCATGGTGTAACACAGCCAATCACTGAGTAATTCACAATTTTTGAGAATCATAATGTAGCACAGCCAATCACTGAGTAATTTTCATATTTGAGAATCATGGTGTAACACAGCCAATCACTGAGTAATTCACAATTTTTGAGAATCATAATGTAGCACAGCCAATCACTGAGTATAATGTTCAAGAATCATGGTGTAGCACAGCCAATCACTGAGTAGTTTACAATGTTTGAGAATCATAATGCAGCACAGCCAATCACTGAGTAGTTTACAATGTTTGAGAATCATAATGCAGCACAGCCAATCACTGAGTAGTTTACAATGTTTGAGAACACACGTTATATCCAATCAAAATGCATAGGACTTTCAAGATGGAGTAAGAACTGTAACACGTTATATCCAATCAAAATGCATCGGACTTTCAAGATGGAGTAAGAACTGTCACATGTTATATCCAATCAAAATGCTAAGAACATTCAACATACCATTTTTTGCCTTGTTCTAGAACTTAAAAGTAACCTCAAGAATTATTATGCATTTGTGCATGCATCGTTTGGTAAACAAATGTCACATTAAAGGTCTACTTTAGAGATTTTCGATAATTTGATAAAAAACAGGTTTACATGTCATATAACTACAGTATGGTATTCATTTTTCAAAAAAAATCGCCGGAAGAATTTAATTGATAAAAAACGACTTTGCACACCTGTTCAAACCCCGCGCGGTAGACCGAAAACCGTGACGTCACTTGATGGACTGGCCGTCAGCCGCGACCTACACAACAAGCCAACGCCAAGTGAAATCAACACGAGTTGCGATCCCCCACAGCCTAAAAAGTCACGAGGGGGTGGCAGATATTGTGCTGTAGGCGAGTGCAGCAGCTCAGCAGGAGACGGATATTCTTTGCACACATTTCCATCTGATCAAGATACTCGAAAGAAGTGGATTCGGTTCGTGCAACCATGCCGGGCCACAAAGTTCTCTTTACCACGTCAGTTCCAGCTGGACCATGGAAACGAGCTATTCCGACAATTGCCGAGCCCGTTCGAGTGGATCAAAAACTTCGTCTGCATTGTGTGCGTATACTTTGAAGGCGGAGTGGTAAGCTCGTACAGATGAGTACGATAGTCGCACATTTATTCTGTTCTTACCTATGGACAGATCACACTTGTTAAATTGAATGAACACGTTAAGGCTTGAGGAAGGAGAATCTCCGCTCGCCGTCCACGCGTGATCGCATCTAGAAGTAAGTCGGTAGCCTCCCTCGAGACTTCGGTAAAGTCCGTACGCCTTCGGAATGCTGTGTTCGGGCGTCCAGCTGGAACTGAATAGCTCGTTTCCGTTGTCCAGCTGGAACTGACGTGGTAAAAAGAACTTAGCGTTCAAACTGATAAGGTAAAGGCCTTGCAGGAACATCCCCAGAGTCACACTGGCTGTCGCAATCATAGTCACTGCTTTTATATGATAAATTAAATACTGATCGAGATGTGCAAGAACCATCAGAATCGCTTTCTGTCACCGTTGGCTTATTGTGTAGGTCGCGGCTGACGGCCAGTCCATCATGTGACGTCACATTCAAGAGTAGTTGATTACCTCCCGTTTTCTTGATTACAGGCGAAAATGCCCACTTTCGCGGATCGATTTCGTGTGATCGGGAGCGAATCGGATGTTTATTTTACCAATTTATCAAACATTTCATATTTCGGCATAAGCTGACCAATTATCAAAAACCTCTAAAGTAAACCTTTAATTCATTCCGGCCGTAGGACGGCTGCAGCCGTTCCTTCCCCTTCGACGGAAGAGGAAAGCTGCTCAGCTACTGTTGCAGACAGCAGATTTTGGTGTTTTTTGCCTACATTAGATTTAATTTTACGAATGCTTCCAGGAGTCTAGCATGCATAATTTTGATATTGATGGAAAGAAGAACTCCTTATCGAAGTTGCTAGATAAGTTTTATACGATTATCTGTCTTTGTTAGTTCGTGATTTTCCTGTGAACTTACTATATGCAACATGCACACACAAAGAGAAAAAAAAACTTTTTCCTCTTTTTTCTTACTTATCATTTTGACATAAAAACGGACAAAAACAAATGGAAACATGCAGAGATTACTCACCATTTATTGTGGAATAGGGTGCATCCATGTTGCTTGATATTTTACAGGATATTCACAGGATATGTACACAAAATGTATGCAGCCTCACTCCACCTTATGTCACACAGTGCACTGTTTCAGCAGGGCTGTCCCCTCACCATGATTTTACACACACAAGTGTGTGCGTGTGTGTGTGTGTGTGTGTGTGTGTGTGTGTGTGTGTGTGTGTGTGTGGTGTGTGTGTGTGTGTGTGTGTGTGTGTGTGTGTGGTGTGTGTGTGTGTGGGTGTGTGTGTGTGTGTGTGTGTGAAATGAACAGCTTCCCTTTCCCAAACACCCCTCTCCCAAACCCCTCTCCCTCTCCCACACCTCAAACCCCTCTCCTCTGCCACCCACGTCGTGGGAAACTCCAAAACAAAACCACCCAAGTTATCAGAAACTATACACCAGCCAATTATTTTTTCCCCAAGATTCCTGAGTTTCACCAGCAATTAACATCCTCTCTGCTAATCTAAACAACTTGAACGGATCAGGGGGTTAACTACACGTCCTGACATGGACCAGGCCCCGTTAGCTGGGGCTTGGGGATCAGCTATCACCTCTGTTTACACTTGCTTATCAGCGTGCTGACAGGGGTCACCATCATTTACGCATCAACATATATCCCGCGGTTCCGTTGAGAGGGAAGATCGCCTAGCGGCGATATATTCTGTTCCGGTGGAAACAGGTGTATTTGAGAACAGCGCATTGTGAGCGGTTGCGGCCAGAAAAACTTAAGCTTGACAAAAGCACAAAAAAAAACACAAGACATAGAGATCTGAACTGACTGATTGACAGAATGTGAGGTGTTTTGTAACAGAAAGCAAAGCAAAGCAAAGCAGAACAAAACAGACACAAAGAGCCCCACCTGTCATGATGTTCTGCTGGCCATGACCATGACAGCAGCAATACCGACACTGAAGATGGCGTTCTGCCCCCAGTTGAGCAGGGCCAAGCTGGTAGTGGTCTTTAGCGAGGCCCTCTCAAACTGCTGCAGATGTGTGTCATACTTCTGGGCCTCATACTTCTCATTGTTAAAGTACTGCACAGACACAACATACTTCTCATTGTTGAAGTACTGCACAGACACAAAGTGCACACTCTAATGGAAAAGAACGGAGAAGACTGCCTTTAAGTTTCAGTTTCAGTTTCATCAAGGAGGCGTCACTGCATGCGGACTAGTCCATATACGCTACACACATCTGCACAGACACAACATACTTCTCATTGTTGAAGTACTGCACAGACACAAAGTGCACACTCTAATGGAAAAAAAAAACTGGAGAAGACTGCCTTTAAGTTTCAGTTTCATCAAGTTGCTGTGTGGCTGATAGTCCATATACGTTACACCACATCCGCTAAGTTTTGAGACCACACTACGCATGATTTTAAGCTGATGAATAAATGAATTAACAACTAAGATGAGAGAATTGAAGAAGAGGGTCTCGTGGCTACGACTTAGCAGATGTCTGACCTACGCATTAGGCCAATGCACTGGTCAGACCTTGAGTGCCTACCTAACATTGGTTGATTTTGTGTGTGTGTGTGTGTATGTGTGTGTGTGTATATTGTGTGTGTAGTGAATTTACACGTGTGTGTATGGATGTGTGAGCCAGGCCCATGTCTATGCGCATGCACATGTGTGTGTACGCGTGTGTATGTGCGCTTGTGTGTGTATATGTGTGTGTGTGTGTATATGTGTGTGCGCACGCATATGTGTGTGTGTGTGTGCCTGCATGTATGTGCGCACATGTGTGCGTGTGCAGAAGTGCATGTGCATGTGTGTGTGTGTGTGTGTGTAATTTGTGGGTTTTTGTGAGTATACACATGTATCTGCCTATGTATGTGTTCATATATGCGTGTATATGTGTGTCTTTGTATGTGGGCGTGCATGCATGTGCATGTGTGTCTGTGTTAGTGCGTTCATGTGTATGCATGTATATGCTCATACGTGTGGGTATGGACATGCACATGCACACGTGCGTGCATGCATGCGTGTGTGAGTATATGCATGCGTGACTGTGTGTGTGAATGTTCAGAAGATGACTTGGGATCAAGATAAGAACAAGACCATAAAATACAACATAAACATGCATGCGCACACACACACACACCACACACATACCCACACCATGCACACACACACTCACTCACTCACTCTCACACACACACTCACATACCAGGCTTGCACACTCACGTCTGTGGACTCTCTAATTAACACGCTGGCATCACCCCACTGATGAACACACACCAACACACACACACGTCTACAGTATGTGCTGGGGGCCCTGAGAGATTCAAAGTCTTAGCTCAGTTGACACGTGTTTAATCATTTTTGTCTCATGTCCTTGAGATTATTTCAATGTTTGTTTGGTTGGTGATGTTTCTTGCTCTTCCTATAAGTCTGGATGGGTGGCACTTCCTCTCTTGATATTCAGCTACAAAAGATGGTCTATGGTACAGTGGCTTTGCTCTTGTTTGCTTAAAAGTGATTCTTCAGATTTCTTATCACATCAGATCGGCCAAGCTGTAATCCAGTTCTTATCATTGCCTTGCCAGCCAGTGTGTCTGCTCTCTCATTTCCTTTAACTCCAGCATGTCCAGGGCAGTACATCCATATGAGTCTCTCCAATGGAAGGCTATGCATTAGTTCATTCCAAGCAGGGCTTTGGTGTGAGTTACCTCCCTTCGCCTAGCAGGCCGATTGTATAACTCCTCACTATTTTTGTTTAAACTTTTTATATATCATTGTTGCCTTTTAATATCAAAAGTTTCATTCACTATCATCATTTTCACAATGCAGTGGTATGCTTGATGGCATGTGTTTTGTTCAAGTTTTCTGTGCCCTCTTTTCCTACATACAGCTGTTTTTTGTTCTCTGTACTCAAGGGATCTTTCGAATCTCCCACCATGCAGCCATGATTTAAGCCTGGTGTTCAACTTGCCATGTTTATGCCTGTGTTAAACTGTGCTATGTTTAACCTCTCACCGCTACTTGTTCTGTTTTGCATTAATCCCCCATCGACAGCCATTTTTCAGAAAAATTTCTTATTTCATACCAGCATGTGTGAAATGCGGATATCTTGGCCCTACAGCCCAATTCAAGCTGTTTTTTGGAAGGAAAATGGAGGAACCAACTATACTTTTGTAAATTAAGAATGTTAGTAATGATTAGACACAACAATTTCAAATGTTTGGTAATTTCAAGTGCAAAAAAAAAAGCAAAAATTAACAAAATTGAAGGCTATTATTTAGTGTCAACATAAAAAAAGGATGAAAAAGCATGCAATCAATCTTGAGCAAAGGAGGAAAAATACTCCACTCACCAAAATAAAGACCAGAGTAAAGTATGATATATCCAACAGTTAAGTTATGATTAATGGTGCTTATAAAGCCCAGCCGACCGCAAAGGGCATATCAGGGCTGTCCACCACGTTAAAATTCAACTCTCACCAGTCATTAAAAAAAAAAAACCAAAAAAAAAAAAACTTTCATACATCTTGTTAATCGACTTCGTCTAGAAACGCAACAGAAACTTTGTTTAAAAAATCTTTCTTCCGTAAAATCTTAAATCAGATGAAAAATGTTAATCTCTCTCAAAAAACTCAAGGATCACATCAGGCGGGAACATCCTGAACAGGTTCCTCATGGACTACGTGTAAAATGTTTGTGTCTCACATCATGCAAGTCCCAAACACTCTAAAAGAACATGTTTCATGTGAGTGGGCATGACAGGAATGCACCACGGAGACTTCGTTCACTCTTTAAAAGATAATGCATGGTAAATTAGTATGGACGTGTGCGCAAGCGGCACAGAACCGTTTCCTCTTTACGACCTCCGACGTGGTTGGGAGGAATTCTTTAGGTTTGGACGGATCTGAATGAGTTTGTTACTCGTCTGTGGTTCCATCCTCCTGCCAGAGGTTCTCTACATAAATCGTTTAATTTTTGGGTTTCACATTCTGAGCAGGGGATATAAGTGTTGACAGTTTCTCTTTGTGGCGTTCTTGGCTAAACGATCAACCATTTCGTTCCCGCCGATTGCCAACATGAACAGGATACCCAACAAGTGTTAATGTTGTAACCGTCCGCTTCAACTTGCTAAAAAGTTAAAAAAAACTAAAGTTCTGGATGCTGAAGGTTGCGGCTGATATGGCCGCCAATAGCTGACAGCGAACCGACCAGTACCTGAAAAGTCCCTCATGAAGAATGTGAGATTATCTTCAGCCAGTACCAGAGCAGTAAGTTCAGCAGAATAGACCGAAGCATCGAGTGGATATGTCAACAGTTATCTGAAGAAGGAGCGCCAGGGCAGTAGGTGCCAGGCCACTCCATCTTCAGGATTGGACGTCAGTGAAACTTTTGACGGATGGAAATTTCGAACAGAGGTCAAGCATACAATGCTTGTCGCAGAGAGCTGGTAGACTCTTGCGAATAAGCTGCAAGATCGGAAACGAAATCTCTGGTGGTGAAAAAGGGGCCTCGGAGGTTGATCTGGAAAATTGGAAAATCCGCACAACTCCCTATGTCTAGACTGCATTCCGCTCGTGAGGCCGCATACTAAGACCAAACGGCGGAATACATTACGGGTTGTTTTCAAACTTACTTTGGAACGGAGGGTCAAAACACAGTCATAGGCAGGATTTTGCGGTTCTGAGAGCAGTGAGATATAATTAATTCAAGGACAGTTTCAGCCTGCGGTTGGATAGTGAGGTTCACCCCGCCTCTGGCGTACAGGCTGTACACTGGGGTGGTGAGGAACGCTCCAAGAACAGAGTCGAAGCCCTTTGAGGTGGATAGGGTCCTAGAGTTTGAGGTAAGAGGGGTCTTGCGGAAGCCGTAGACAGCACAACCGTAGTCAATTTGGAACGGACCAAGGCTCTGTAGAGGTGCAAGCAAAGTTTTCTTATCAGCGCCCCCCCCCCAGTCTGTGTGCGCTACGGACCCGCAGAATATTCAGAGCTTTTGGCAAGAGTTTAAGGTTTCTTGATGTGGCTGAGAAAGTGAGTTTTTGGTCCCCCCCCCAAACCTCACTCCCAGGAATTTGGCTTCTTTTACAATGGAAATGGTGACTTGTCCAGGACGAATATTCAGGATCAGCAAAGAATTGACGAAAATTGTTGGAAAATGAATTGACTGAGGTTTTGGTACGGGAGAGGTAAACCCGCTTTCTAAGCCCCACTGTTGGATTTCGGTTGACACAAAGTTGGAGTCGACGCTGTCCGCTGGCGTAATGAAGCTCCAACTGCATTACAGCGCGAAGTCGTCAACAAACAGAGAGGATCAGTTGCCTGGCTTACCGATTGGACAATGCATTGATTTAATGCTGAAAATCGGGCTGGATCTGTGAAAGGATGCTCCCCTGAGGAAACCCAACTCCTGCCCGTTATGGAAGTCAGAGGTGTGGTGCCAACACGCACCTGGAACTGTCGATAGGCTATAAAAAATTTGAAATGAACGAGGCAGGTGACCCCAGAAAAACCAAGTCTGTTGCGATCCATGAGGATTCCGATTTCCAACGTGGTGTCGTACGCCTTTTCGAGGTCGAAAAAAGATAGCAACCACATGCTGCTTGTTATTAATGGCGTTGCGGATATGGTGGATTCCAGTCGGATTAGATGGTTCAACCCGTCGAGTGGTACTTACGGAAAACTGCACTGTTCACTGGCCAAAGGACCATCGGTTTCCAGCTTCCTACATCAGTCGGGATGTTGACCATCTTTTCCATCAGCTTACAGAGGCAGCTGGTTAGAGCGATTGGACGATAGTTGGAAGGGTTGGTAAGGTCCTTCAGGCTTTGGAATGGGAATGATCAGGGCTTTCCGCCAGGAGGGCGGAAAGGACCCTGTTATGGTCCAGATAGGTTATAAACTTTGGAGAAGAGTCTGAGACAGCTTTCTGGAATGTTTCACACCTGAGAATGAATGTCATCAGACCAGGGGTAGAATCAGTGCAGGTGGTTTGTAAAGCTAATTTGAGTTCAACGTTGGAAAAGGAAGATTATAGGTTTCAGAGTTGTCTGATGTGAATATTGTATGAAGATTTCTCTGAATCTCATTGTTTCTAAAAAGACTGCAGATTTATTTGAGCGAGGAGTTCTGTTCGATGGTGGAGGCCAACAGATTAGCAACAGCTTGTTTGTCAGTGATTAGAGCATCGGCAAGTTTCGAGTGTTGAATGGAGGGGTTTTTTTTTGGTGTTCTTCCCTTTGATTTTCTATAAGGACGTCATCTTTTTTCTTAGAAAGTTTCGATGTCAGCCCTGGAGCAGAAGCTTCTCCAGGGACCGACGTTTACTGATTTTAAAAGTGTATTCGATTTAGCACGGAGTTTCTGATGGGCTCGAGGTTGGGACCCGAAGGTCGTTGGTAACCTGACGCTGAAGCCGTTTTCTAAAACTTTGGAAATTTGTGGCAGTCTGAATTAAACCAGGGCTGTTTTTGGCATTTGAAGTTTATCGGAAGACATTGGAATACAAGCTTTATGCACACTTGTCACAGTGGTAGTCAGTGATTCTGTGGAGGTCGGACTTGAAGAAAATCAGTGTCTGGAATTCTTAGAAATGTGGCTGCAAATTGATCCCAGTTTGCTTTCTTGTAATTTAAGTTGTTGTGAGACAGAGACGTGTTCAGTTAAGTCAGGTTGCAGAAGGACAGGGAAAAATGGTCACTTCCGTGCAGATCGTCATGGACAGACCACTCATAGTCCAGGACCAGCGTGGGGTCACAAACCGACAAATCTAAACACGAAAGTGAACCAGTGAAGAGTGGAGGTAGTTGCAGATCCGTCATTTCAGGACAACACAAATCCATGTCTGAAAGGGACATCTTCAATCTGGACCTCTGGGTGACGTTACCGTTCCTTTTTTTAATAAAACCTGGCACTACCCCAACGAGGGTGTGACGTTAAAGTCCCCAACAGCAAAAAAGGTCGAAGGAAGTTCACCTATCAGGACTGACAAGGTCTGTCGACAAACCGGGGACAGAAGTGAAGATAAAGGAACAGATTTGTCACAGTCTTGTGGAGAGTGACTCTCGCTGATTACAGCTTGAAGGGAAGTAGACAGAGCGACAGGACTAGTCAACAAAGTTTTATGTATGAGAAGGGCAACACGCCCGACAGTCCAGTCGTGGATGGTTGTGCAGGTTTTGAAGAATATTAAAGCCAGAAAGATTAAAGTCTTTTGGCTTTGAATTTGAGTTTCCTGAAGAGCCACGATGGAGGTTTATGGTTTGACACAGAGTCTGCAGCTCCTCGAAGTTGGAATAGACCAACGGAATATTCCATGGAATATTGTACTATCCTGGTGCAGTGGGCGAAAAGGAGAGAGATCAGGTCATCTCCTCCTCAACATCTGACCTTCCAATGGAGTGAACTTGGGTATTTAATTTCAATGGTGTGTGTTGGTCTACAGGATGCTGGCAGACTTCGCCAACAGGCGAAGTGGGTTGGATTTGGGAGTTGGGGAGGTTTCTTCTTCATCTCCACCATCTCCACACTGGGTTGTTGAACTCCCTTGCCGCAGGGGCCCTTTGGACATGGGAGTTCGAGGTCTGGGTGCGGTTTTTTCATTGCCCAGCAGCAGATGTTGAGACTGCGGGGCAGTCTGAGGGGTGGCGGATTTTTGCCTCCACCAGGGGGCAGTCATTTTGGGTTGGAAGGTGGTGGACTTGCTACCCCAGAACTGACAGATCTTACTTGCAATGTCTTCGAAAACATGAATTCATCAGTCTGGCAGCAGACTGACGAGTAGGAACTCTGGGAGCTTTCTTGACAGCTGAAGCTAGGAAGAAGCTGTCGGCGTCTGACTGCCCACAACCTGTTTCCGGGCCCTTCAAAAAACGAGATCTTCTTTTCCGTTTTGACGCGTTGAAGGCAGATTCTTGAATCCAAAGAGGACAGTTTCGTGAAGAGGAGGGATGGTCGCCACCGCAGTTAGCAAAATTTGTGCGGATCATGACACGGCCCATCATGGGTTGCCTTTTCAGCAAATACCACACACCTCCTTTCCCAGAACAGCGGTCCCTGACATGGCCAAACCTCTGGCACCTGAAGCACCTCAATGGGGACGAACATATAGCTGGGAAAATGAACATTTAGGTAACCAACTTTTAAAGACGCGAGGCAGGGACAGGGCTGCAGAAGGTCAGAAAGAGGGTGTTGGTGGCCACTCTCTCTGAACCCTTCTTTACCGTCACCCCGCGCACCTCGTCACACCCTGGGACGCCAGCTCCGTTTTTATTTCTGCCTCTGAAACACCCGTTAGATCTCTGCATCGAACACACCTTTGGATGAATTTAATTTCTTATGGGGAGTCACCCTGTTCTCCCTATCCACAAGTTTTTTTGCCTTCTGCAGCTGTTTAGATTGCTTTTGGGATTTACATTGAAGAAAATGAGCCATTTCTCAACCCCTTGATGGACCGAGGGTCACCTGCTATAACTTGAAAAAACCCCTTTTTAATGGCAAACGGGCTCAGAGCTGAAAGGGGTCTTTCCTGCTCCCTCCCCTCCATCACGAGCCAGGAAGCCCAAAAAACCTGTCTTCTGTCTAACTTCGGTATCGGAGTCACTGTCCCGTTTCACAATCCCCTGATAATAGGGGGTGCTGCCTTCCTCTTCCTTTTGGGGGAATGTTTTTTAATGAAGTCATATTTAGTTTATTGTGATTCATCTCTCCCTTACCCACCCACCTTGGAGTCCAACTAAGGGGCCAGGGCCAAGAAACCAATGTCTTGACCCCTTCCAGGCTTCGGGAGAGATATACGACAAACAGAAACTACCAACCTTATCCCCCCTGATCATGCTCAACTCCCGGGGACAGAGAGCTGAGCACTGCAGGGGTTTACTTGGCCAGCAGGGGAAACTGTCTGTCTTGACCCAGCCCCAAAAAGGGGAGCCGATTAGTACACCCGGGCCAAAGTGTACTTCCTGTCTAGGAGAGGTCCGAGCCAAAGTGATGTGTTGAGAGCGCTGGCCCTCTCAATCACCAGGATCTCATCCCCCTCCGACACAGGTCGCACCGCACGGCAAACGCGGCGGATCTTAAGGAGACCACAGAGAGAAAAGGAGTGTGGAAAAGAAGACTTGAAGGGGAGACGAAGATAGAAAAGGGCCAAATAAGGAAGGCAGAAAACAAGAAGACAGAATAGGAAAAAGGTGGGTTACTATTTGTCTGGGCCCTCACTCCTAACCTTTCTGACATGTGTCTGTGTATGTGTGCGAGACGAGACGCACTGCTCAGACACTTGGCACGCGTCCATCAGTCAGCCACAATGATAATTCGGTCAAGCTCCCCCTTTCACTTAGGGCCTGCTCACAATCTGGTTGTTCTTTATCTGAATCAGGATCAACTGACCATGTACAGGCTGAGTATATGAAGTAGCTTGGTTGTGACGTCATAGCGAATAGAAAAATAATCAGAATAAATTGATAAAGATCACTTAACTGAACAGCGCTCTGACGAAGCAATTGGTCAGGAAATCACCCATCTCTGATGTTCCTTTCTGGCTTTCTGTCTCATCAGATTAGAGACTGAGAATATCGGGAGTTTACCCTAGTTGGTCGCCTTTCGGCGACGTCGGCGGTGAGCCATGTCATCGCCAAACCCATCGTTAAGCCTGTGTTCAACTGTGCCATGTTTAAGCCTGTGTTCAAGTGTTTCATTGGACTTGCCCCTTGCCACTTGTTTGAAAGATTTAGGCACAGGGGTAGACCGCGCGCATTTCAAACGACTGCGGCGCCAATGTCAACGAGGGGGAAGGAGAAAGCAGAGGCAGACTGAAGTGATCATCAGCAGTCGGCCTGCCCTCAAGAGACGTGCTTCCCATCAGCACTATCCTTCAGATGATCAGGACACAGTACAGGTAAACCATGATGATCATACACACTCAGAATGGAACCCGATCAAAACTGACATTAATGGTTTAAATCAAGAACATTCAAAATGGTTCACGATAATGACCTTAAACACTCAGTCCCTTCGAAACAAGACTCATGATGTTTGTGACCACATAATCCAGGGCAACTACAATGTGTTTTTTTTCTGACTGAAACGTGGCTCCGGTCACAGGGGGATGAAGCTGATATTGCAGCAGTGATGCCGCCAGGCTTCACCTTGACGTCTTTTCCACGGCAGGACAGTACTGGAGGTGGCACTGCAGTGTGTTATACAGAAACATTCTTAGAAAACACATTTTCTTTCCAACTAAAGACTTTACTTTTACAGCTTTTGAGGTGTGTGAGGTCCGCCTGGACTTTGATGGTCAGACCTTTGCGTTTCTTTGTGTGTATGGTCCCCCACCTAGTAGAAAAAACAAACTCAAAAATCAATGTTCATCAACCAGTTCCCTATTCTGCTGGAGTTATATGATATATATGAAAAATTGTTTATTGTTGGTAGTATCTATGTCCATTTTGACAATCCATCTGATCCCTGCACTGTGGCTTTAAGCGCTGTTCTTGAAAATCTTGGTCTGCAACAAATGGTGAATGTACCTACTCAACGTAAACGTCATACTTTAGACTGGGTAATCACCAACCATGTTTCTGATGTGTTTGATTTATCTGTTCAAGACATGCTGTTATCAGACCATCTTGTTATTTCTTTTGAACTCTGTCTTAGAAAGCCTGTGTAGCAACAAAGAAAATTGCTTCACGCAATCTCAAGGCTATTGAGATGCATGTTTTCAAGACTGATGTTCATACAGTGCTAGAATTAATCTGTCAGTCCAATTCATCTGATCTCATATGTACCTATAACACTTGCTTGCAACAGGTGCTTGACCAACATGCCCCTCTCACTGTATGTACAGTATAAGACTGTACGTCCATCCCTTGGATGACTCTAGATATCATTCATGCCAAAGTGCTATGGCATACTGCCGAGCGTGCATGGCGTGAGTATGGTCTGACTATTCACAGAGAAATACATGCACAGCAGCATAACATAGGTACAAACATGATACATGAGGCAAAGAAAAATTACATATGTGGTAGGATAGCAGGTACTGACATCTCCAGAGAACTCTTCCGCCTCAGTGATCAGCTGTTGGGCAAAGCAGGAGACACTGTGCTTCCTTCCTTCCTTCCCCCAGAGTCTCTTCCCAACAGATTCAATGAGTTTTTTGTTGGCAAGATTAAACAGATCAGAAGCAGCTTTGACCCTGATACACCATGCCCCACTGATGCTGTTGTGTTCTCTGGTACACTGTTTGAAAAGTTTGAGCCTGTACCTGAGATCTGTGTAAAAGAAATACTAAAGAAAATGCCAAAGAAGTCCTGTGACCTCAACCTTATTCCTGCCTCAATCCTGTTTGATTGTTTAGATGAAATTACACTCATTGTCACTGATATTATGAACAAGTCCTTATTATCTGGTATTGTGCATGAGTGCTTTAAACATGTTCTTGTGAGGACCCTCCTAAAGAAGGCAAATATGGACCCAAACTGCTTGAAGAACTATCGTCCAGTCTCCAATCTACCATTCTTGTCAAAGGTGTTGGAACGCATTGTAGTAAAACAGCTTCTAAAGCATCTTGAATCTCATAACCTGCTTGAGCCACTCCAGTCGGCCTACAGTAAGTGTCATAGCACAGAAACTGCGTTATCACGTGTGGTCAATGACCTTCTTCAGGCCTCAGACAATGGGCGTGTGTCCATCTTGTCACTGCTTGACTTGTCAGCAACATTTGACACCACAGACCACAGCATCCTCATAACGCGGTTGCATACCACTTTTGGCTGCTCTGGAATGGTTCTGGACTGGTTCAACTCCTATTTAACTGGCCGTACCCAGTACACCAATTACCTTGACCATGAACTGAAGTGTCGTATTGGGAAGGCAACATCAGCATTCAATCAGCTGAACAAAATATGGAACAACAAGAAATTCTCCCTTGGAATCAAACTGAAATTTTATAACTCCAGTGTGATTTCAATGCTGTTATATGGCTGTGAAACCTGGCAACTGAAGACCACCCAGGAGAAGAAACTTGACGCTTTTGATACTGAGTGCCTACGTAAGATCTTGAGCATCAAATGGTCAGACCTTATACCAAATGAAGACGTCAGGGTGAGGTCCAAACAGCTCCCCGTGTCAACCATCGTCTGCAGACAGCGCCGCCACTGGCTGGGTCATGTCTTGAGATTACCCTCTTCAAGACCTGCAAACCAGGCCATTAAATGGACCCCAGCAGGCCAGAGAAAAAGAGGACAACCCAGGATGGGCTGGCGACAGACAATGGACAGAGACCTCAGACACATTAACAGTGGATGGAATGACACTAGCAGACTGGCTGAGGACCATGCACAGTGGAGCGCCTTGACTGCTTCATGCGTCGCAAGACACTGGAGCATCTAAGTCTAAGTAAGTACGTACCCAGTCTGTTGTCATTAGCCACAAATCAGTTCCATCAGTGCTGAAATGTGGTGTGCCACAGGGTTCTGTCTTGGGACCTGTCCCGTTTACTATGAGCACACAACCTCTCAGCACTATCATTCATCAGTCAGATCACTCATACCACTTCTTTGCAGATGACTCACAGCTGCATAACTCCTCTACTCCATCAGATTTTGACTCTCTTGAGTGCAGTCTGAGAGACTGTACAGAGGTTGTTTCGAAGTGGATGAGTGACAAGAAGTTGAAAATGAATGATGATAAAACTGAGCTCATTGTTACTGGCACTAATTCAAAGATCATACTCATACTGCTATGTCTGTCTCTGGTTGTGATGTATCCTTCTCACAAACTGTCAGGAATCTTGGTCTCTATGAAACCTTGTCTATGGAAGCACATGTCAAACAACTATGCCATACTCTGTACTTCCACTTACGCAGAATAGGTAAGATCCGCTCCTTTCTATCTACTGATGCTGCCACCAAACTTGCTGTCTTTTTTATGCTCTCCAGACTAGACTACTGTAACTCTCTACTTGCTGCTCTCCCTGACAATCAACTAATAAACTTCAACACATATAGATTCATACAGTTCGCCTTGTTCCCCACTAGCCCTGACCAGAGAGTGCAAAATCTCTTCTCAGAACTTTTCATTGGCTTCCTGTAAAGGCCAGAATTCAGTATAAAGTTGCCTGTCTCTGCTTCCAGTGTATCTATCATGAGAACATGCCATCTTATCTTTCCAATTTCCTGCAGATATACAAATCTTCTCGAACACTCCGTTCTTCTGATACCTCACTGCTGACTGTTCCTCGCTTCTCTCTTGATAACTCCGGTAAAAAGTCTTTCTCTGTCTTTGGCCCAAATGAATGGAACTCTCTACCACTGTCTCCTAGGAAAACAAACTGCTTCTCAACTTTCAAACGGCATCTGAAAACCTACCTATTTCAAACTCATCTATCCTGAGAAACTGAAATGTGCAAGTCCTTCCTAATTAGATTTACTCTCCTGCTTGTATGTTTCTAGACCAGTAATGCGTGTGTGGTGTTATATGTGTGTGTGTGTGTGTGTGTGTGTGTGTGTGTGTGTGTGTGTGTGTGTGTGTGTGTGCGTGTGTGTGTGTGTAGGTAAGTGTGTGTGTGTGTGTGTGCGTGTGTGTGTGCGTGCATGCGTGCGTGCGTGCGTGCGAGCGTGCATGCGTGCGTGCGTGCGTGCGTGCGTGTGTGTGTGTGAGTGTAAAGGCATGAAGTAGTTTGTTGAGGATTTAAGAATGAGAGAGACTTTTTGTAAAATTTCTTATGTAATTTGTTTTCAAATTATTATTATTATTATTGTTGTTATATGATGTGTTAATTGTGAATGCAATGTGATTTGTTTTAGTGTTGATATACAATGTGTTAATCAAGGATCTTAGTGGGTGTGATTTATATAATGTTCTGTGATAAGTTTTCTGTGTTAAAAAGTGAATTTTGGGGCGATATGTTTTTATTGTCATAATAATGTGTAATTATTAATGTTAATAATATGAATAACTGAGATATTTGTAAGGTTATTATGTACAAATACACACAGATGTGCGCATACACGCACATGCACGCAACACACACCTCCACGCACACACCCCTGCGCGCAACATATGCACGCACCATGCACGCACCATGCACACACATGCATACATACAGTAGAGGTCTCTGACTGAAACTGATGTGAATTAGTATGAAGGTGCATGTTTATATATTATTTGATTTGTGCAAGTCAGCATTTAATATCTTGAGGCTTTTTTTTTTCAATGTGCAAGACTTTTATAACTCTTGTTTTTTACCGTCTGCTCTTTCTTGAAATGTAAAACGCTGTTAGTGTTAAGCATTTTTTTAAAATATGCACTATAGAAATAAACATTATTGTTATCATTATTATTATTAAGGGCTTCCCATTCCACTTTTCACTTTCTGTTGTAGGTTCATTGAGTCAGGCAGTATTATGATGGCTTATTGAGTTTGAAACTGGCTTGTGGATGAAAGCCAGTTGAGTGCTTGTGTCACTGCTTCTACCTCCATTGTTAGACTTGAACTTGTTAAACTGTGCGCACCATGTCTTCCTGGATAGTTTAGCCATTTTGCTACACTGTGTATCCCCAGCCAGACTTACCTTTGGTGACAGAACCGTCAGTGTATATTACAGTATCATCTTCTGTGCAAAACTCTTCTACTTGCATCTGAATTTCTGCCTTGGTTTTGCCTTCTGGCAATTTTCGACAATGCCTTCCAAGTTCTGGAGCAATGGCAGTTTGGTAGAGGTGTTTCCAGTGGTCTGGATACTTTTCCCATTCCTTCGTTTCTTGAGTTCTGCTCACTGGCACACAAGCTGTATACTGTCTTCTGCCTATCCCGTCCATGATTTTCCACATCCTAGCTGAGTGCCTTTTGTTTCCTTGACTGCTGCATGAAGTGGGTTTTAGGATTTTCAAGTGCTCTGAAATATGCTTTCACCTGTTCTAGCTTGTGTCTTGTCTGCATTGAAGGAAGGTCGAGCAGGTATCGCATAGTTTCAACTGTGTGTCCTTCATGTTCCCAGGATCAATCTCATTGCTTCATTTTGAATTCTTTCTAATTTGAGAAGGTTGCAGTTAAGACAGTGTTGTAAGCCGTAATCCATAATCAATCACACTGAGTACAAGTGCGTGATACAGTCGGTAGAAATGGCGCTCTTCTATGCCTTTAGCTGCCACTGCTTTCAAGGCAGATAGGCTTTTTTGCATTTAAAAATAATATTCACAATATGCTTTCTAAAGGTTAGCAAATTATCAAAGCCCACACCCAAGTAGCGTAGGCTGTTAGTTGATTCAAGTGAAAAATTCCATTGAAGGAAGCTGGTGAGGGTACCTGTCCTGATGTCTTGTTGTTGAGAGTGCAGACTAATGTCTGGCTTTTATAAAGTTGATGGACGACCCAGTTTCTTGACACCACTGAGTAATGTTGTTCAAAATGTTGCTGAACTGCTTTCATTCTTTCTTGAGCATTCTTTGATGTTTTGTAGATCAGACCGTCATCTGTCAACACTTGAGCAATTCCGTTTCTGTTGAGGTCTGCAAGGCCTTTAGTGTAAATATTGTACAAAAGTGGGAGAGAGAACCTTGAGATAATCCATAGGAAGTTTATGAGGCTCAGACGTCCAATCTCATAAACTGTAGGATGACAGTTCGCTCCTGAAGTGCCACTGCTATCCATCAGGTAAGTGTCTTGCTGACTCTATAGTCAAGGATGTTCCATGAGAAACAAGAACTGGACTTTTGTTGTATGCATCTTCCAGGTCTATTACAATAGCCAGTGTTTCTTCCTTTCTTTGGAATCCTTCGTATACTTCATAGGCAAAAGCGGCCGCAGTTCCCATGTACTTTTACCTGTGCTGTAGCCTCCTTGATTTGATGGGAGGATTTGTTGACTTTCAAGATCTCTTGTGAGTTTTCTTGCTATGATTCATTCCACGAGCTTTCCTGCTATATTTTGCATAGTGAGTATGTGGTAGCCATTGACCGATGATGATCTTTCCTGGGTTTTGGTAAAGCTTTCAGGTAGCTCTGTGTCCAGTCTTCGGACATAGCCTTTATCGAAACTCTCCTGGTAGAGACTGAAGAGTTTGGCTCTCACTCTTCTGAGAGCTGTTTGATATCTGCATATCATACTTTGACCTGGAGCACTATCCTTAGTGGATGTAGCATACTGCGTCATCCAGTTCAGATGCTGTAATTTCATCATCAATGCCAGTCTGAGCTGGGTGTTGGTTTAAAATTGGTCAAATATTTCCCATTTTCCTCCCAAATTTCTTTATCACCTTTTGTAAATAGATGGCTTTGTCATTAAGCATGAAAATCACTATTGACCCCAATTATCAAAAACCCAACTTTAAAGGGGGGTAAAAACCCCGGTTAAATTTAAAAAAATTCCCGCCCGGGTAGGACGGCTCCCGGCCTTTTCCTTTCCCCCCTTCGACGGAAGAGGAAAGCTGCTCGGGCTAATTTTGCAGACAGCAGTTTTGGGGTTTTTTTTTCCCTACATTAGATTTAATTTTACGAATGCTTCCAGGAGTCAAGCATGCATAATTTTGATAATGGGAAAGAAGAAACTCCTTATCGAAGTTGCTAGAAAAGGGTTTATACATTTTTCTGTCTTTGTTATTTTTTCGTTTTTTTCCCCTGTAAAAATTTACTATATAAACCCGCACAAAAACAAAGAAAAAAAAAAAAAATTTTCCCTTTTTTTTTCAAACTTATCTTTTTTAACATAAAAAGGGAAACAAAAACAAATGGAAACATGCAGAGTTTACTCACCATTTTTTTGGGGAATAGGGTGCATCCATGTTGTTTTGATTTTTTTACAGATATTCACGGTAAATTTTACAAAAAATGAAATAAAGCCTCACCCCCCTTATGTCCACAGTCACTGTTTCAGCAGGGCTGTCCCCCCCAAATTTTTTTACACCCCCAAAAGTGGGGGTGCTGTTGTGGTGTGTGGGGTTGGGTGTTTGTGGTGTGTGTTTGTGTGGGGTGGTGTGGTGTGTGTGTTTTGTGTTTTTGTGGGGTTTGTGTGTGTGGTGTGGGGTGTGGTGTTGGGTGTGAAATGCAGCTTCCCTTTCCCAAACCCCCCCCCCAAAAACCCCTTTTTCCCCCCTCCACACCTAAAAACCCCTCTCCCTCTGCCACCCACGTCGGGGGAAAACCCCAAAAACAAAACCACCCAAGTTATCAGAAACAACCCCAGCCAATTTTTTTTTTCCCCAAGTTTCCTGAGTTTTCCCCAAAAATTAACACCCCTTCCAAATCTAAAAAATTTTGAACGGATCAGGGGGTTAACTAAAACTCCTGAAAATGACCGGGCCCCGTTACCCGGGGTTTGGGGATCAGCTACACCCGTTTACACTTGCTTTTTTCCAGCGTGCTGACGGGGCCCACCCAAAATTTCGCATCAACAAAAATTTTCCCGGGGTTTCCCTTTGAAAGGGAAAGATCGCCTACCCGGCGAAAAAACCCGTTTCCGGTGGAAACAGGTGTATTTGAGAACACCCGCAGGGGACTTTTTGGGGGCCCAAAGAAAAACTAAGCTTAAACAAAAGCACCAAAAAAAAACACAAGACATAGAGATCTAACTGACTGATGACAGAATGTGGGGTGTTTTTGTAACGGGAAAGAAAAGGGCAAAGCAAAGCAAAACCCAAAACAGAAAAACAAAGGCCCTTTTTCCCATTTTTCTTGCGGCCCCATGACCAGACGCGGGAAATTTACCGAAAACAAAAGATCGTTTTTCCCCCCATTTGAGCAGGGCCAAAGCTGGTAGGGGTCTTTAGCGAGGCCCCCCAAAACGTTTGCAGATTTTGTCATACTTCGGGGCCTCAACTTCTCATTTTTAAAGGGAACTGCAAAGACACAACAACTTCTCATTTTTTGAAGTCCCGCACAGACACAAAGTGCACATTTCTAATGGAAAAAAAGGGAGAAAAACCCCCTTTTAAATTTTCGGGTTTAAATTTCATCAAGGAGGCGTCACTGCGGGGGACAAACCCAAAAAACGCTACACCCCATCCTGCCCGGGACACAACATACTTCTCATTGGAAGTACTGCACAGACACAAATTGCACACTCAAAGGGAAAAAAAAAAACTGGAGAAGACTCCCTTTTAAGTTCATTTTTCCATCAATTGCTGTGTCTGACTAGCCCAAATATACTTAAAAACCACACCCCTTTAATTTTTTTGAGACCCCCCCCAACTACGCATGTTTTTAAACGGGAAGAATAAATGAATTAACAACAAAGATGAAAGAATTGAAAAAAGAGGGTCCGGGGCTACGATTTAAGCAATGTCTGCCCTACCTTTAAGGCCAATGCCCTGGTCAGACCTTGATTTCCAACCTAACTTTGGGTTTTGATTTTGTGGTGTGTGTGTGTATGTGTGTGTGTTATTTGTGTAGAAAATTTACACGGTGTTTATGGATGTGTGAGCACAGGCCCATGTCTATGCGCTTTGCACGTGGTGTACGCTGTGTATGGCGTTGTTGGGGTAAAAGTTTGTGTGGTGTAATATGGGGGCCACGCATATGTTTGTGTTGGGGTCCCCCTGCATTTATTCGCACTTTTGGGGCGTGTGCAAAAGTGCATGTGCATTTTGTGTGTGTGTGGGGTGAAATTTTTTGGGGGTTTTTTTTGTGAAAAAACAAAAGTATCTCCCTTTATGTATGTTTTTCAAAAATTTTCTGATATGGTGTCTTTTTTATGTGGCTTCATGCATGGGGCATGTGTGCCCCTTTTAAGTGCGTTCATGTGTATGCATTAAATGCTCAAAACGTGTGGGTTTTGGACATGCACATGCACACGGGCGGGGCATCCCAGCTGGTGAGAAAATTTTAAATGCGTGACTGTGTTTGTGAATGTTCGGGAAGATGATTTGGGGGAAATCAAGAAAAAGAACAAACCAAAAAATTACAACAAAAAACAGCATGCGCAAAAACGCACACACCCCACACAAAACCCCACCCTTGCCACACACACTTCACCCCACTAAAACCCCTTCAAAACACACACACACATACCAAGGTTTTCCCACACTAAACTTCTGTGGACTCTCAAAATTAACCCCTTTTGGCATCACCCCACTGATAAACCCACAAAAACCAACACACACCCACGACTACATATTGTTTGGGGGCCCTGAGAGATTCAAAGTTTTAGCTCATTTTAAACACTTTTAATCATTTTTGTCTCATGCCCTTTGAGATTATTTCAATGTTTTTTGGGGGTGATTTTTCTTGCTCTTCCTATAATCTGGATGGGGGGCCCCATTTTCCCTCTTAAATATCATTTACAAAAGAGGGCTATGGTACAGGGGGCTTTGCTCTTTTTTGCTTAAAAGTAAACCTTAAAATTTTCTTAACAAATCAGATGGGCCCAAAGCTGTAATCCAGTTTTTTAATCATTCCCCTTGCCAGCCATTGTCTGCTCCCCTCTTTTCCCTTTTAAACCCAGCTTTCCCGGGCAGTACATCCATATGATCTCTCCAAGGGAAGGCTATTTTTTTATTCATTCCAACAGGGGCTTTGGTGTGAGTTCCCCCCCTTTGGGCCAACAGGCCGATTGTTAACTCCTCACTATTTTTTTTTTAACTTTTTTATAAATCATTGTGCCTTTTAATATCAAATTTTCTTTCCCACATCATCATTTTTCACCAGCAGGGGTCTGCTTAAATTGAAATGTGTTTTGTCAAGTTCTGTCCCCTCTTTTCCTACAACAGCTGTTTTTTGTTCTCTGTACTCAAGGAACTTTCGAATCCCCCCCACCCATGCAGCCATGTTTACCCCCGGGTTTTCAACGGGGCCAAAGTTTAACCTGTGTTCAACGGGGGATTTTAACCCTCCCCCCGCTAAAGGGTTTTTGTTTTGCATAAACCCCCATCGACAGCCTTTTTTTCAGAAAATCTTATTTCATACCAGCATTTTGTAAAATTTGGCGGATATCTCTGGAACTAAGAAACCCCAATTTCTCAAGCTGTTTTTTGGAAAATGGAGGAAACAAACTATATTTTTGGGTTAAATTTCCAAAAATGTTAGTAATATTAACAACAAAAAATTTCAAATTTTTTTGGGTAATTTCAAGTGCAAAAAAAAAAGCAAAATAACAAAATTAAAATGCTAAAATTTAGTGCCCAACAAAAAAAGAAGAAAGAAAGCAATAAAACTCTGAAAAAAAGGGGAAAAAATACTCCCCACAAAAAAAAAGACCAAAAAAGAATGTAATACCAACAGTTAATAATAAGATAATGTTGCTTATAGCCCGCCGACCGCAAAGGGCCAAATCGGGGCGTCACCACGTTAAAATCAACTCACCAGCCCTTTAAAAAAAACCCCCAAAAAAAAAAAAACCCTTTTCCATAAAATCTTTTTAAATGACATCGTCTAAAACCACCAAAACTTTGTTAAAAATCTTTTTTTCCCAAAAAAAATCTTAAATCAGAAAAAAAAAGTTAATCTCTCTAAAAAAACTAAAGGGATCAATCAGGGGGGACATCCCTGAACAACCCTTTTCAGGGACCCCGTTTAAAATTTTTTGTGTCTAAACATCATCCCAATCCCAACACCTAAAAGAACATGTTTTCATTTTGAGGGGCGCATGACAGGGAAAAGCACCACGAGCTTCGTCACTTTTAAAAAAGATAAGCTTTGGGAAAAAAACAAAAGGGCCGGTGCCCCCACCGGGCACAAAAAGGGTTCCCCTTTTTAAGACCCCCCCACGTGGTTTGGGGGGAAATTTCCCCTTAAGTTTGGACAAAACTGAAAGGGGTTTTTACTCGTCTGTGTTTTCCCCAATCCTCCTGCCCAGGGGTCTCTAAACATAATCTTTAAATTTTTGGGGTTTTCCCACATCTGAGCAGGGGATATAAGTTTTTGGAAACGGGTTTCTCTTTTGTGGCGTTTTTTGGTAAACGTTTCAACCTTTCGTTCCCCCCCCGGGAAGCCAACATGACCGGAACCCAAACAAGATTTAATGTTTAACCGTCCCCCCCTTCCCAATTTGGGCAAAAAATTTTTAAAAAAAAAAACTAAATTTTCGGATGCAAAAAGGTTGGGGCCCACTTTTTCCCTTTCCAAAGCTAAACACCGAACCCAAACAAAAACCAAAAGTCCCTCTTTGAAAAATTTGGGGAAAAAAAATTTTTAAAAAGCCAGTACCAAGCAGAAAGTTCAGCAGAATAAAACAAAGGGCATCGGAGGGTTTTTTTTCCAACAGTATCTGAGAGGGAGCGCCGGGGCAGTATTTTGCACGGGCCCACTCCATCTTCAGAAGGAACCGTCATAAAAACTTTTTGACAGGAGGGAAAATTTCAAACCCGAGGTCACATACAATGCCTTGAAACGCCGGAGCGGGTAGCCCTCTTTGCAAAAACCCCCCCTTTGCAAATGGGAACAAAACCCCTGGTGAAAAAAAAGGTTTCCAAACGGAGGTTGATCGGAAAATTTGGGAAAAATCGGACCAACCCTGGGTTCAGACCTGCTTTCCGGGCACGTGGGCCGCATACGAAGCCCAAAAAGGGCGAATCATTTGGGGTTTTTTTTCAAACTATTTTGGAACGGAGGGTAAAAAAACCCCAGCCCATAGGGGAAAGGTTTTTGCGGTTCTGAGAGCAGTCAAAATTATAAAAATTCAAAGATTTTTTCAGCCTGGTTTGGATAGTGAATTTCACCCCCCTGCGTACAGGCTGTACCGGGGGGTGGTGCGGAACGCCCAAGCCCGAGACGAACCCTTAAATGGTGGATGGGGCCCAAGATTTGAGGTAAGGGGGTTTTGGGGGGGGCCGTAGACAGCAAAAAACCGTAGCCCCCAATTTTGGAACGGACCAACCAAAAAGGGGTGAAAGCAAAGTTTTTTTTAAAACAGCCCCCAGCTGGGGTTCCAACGACCCCAAATCTTTAGCTTTCTGGCAGAATTTTTAAAAAGGTTTTTTTAAAGGGCTGAGAAAGTTGATTTTTGGTCAAAAATAACTCCAAAATTTTGGCTTCTTTAAAACCCGGGAATGGGGATTTTGCCCCCAAAAGGGAATTTTCGGGTCACAAAAAATTGACAAAAATTTGGGGAAAAAAATTTTGACTGATTTTTTGGTAGGGGAGAAGGAAAACCCCTTTCCCCCCCACTGGGGTTTCTGTTGCACAAAGTTGAATTCAAACGCGGAACGCTGGCGAAGAAGCTCCAACGCAAACAGCGCGAACCCGTCAAAAAAACCCAGAGAGGACTCAGTCCCCCTGGCTTACCGTTTGGGAAAAATGTCATTGTTTTTTAATGCTAAAAGGCTGGAAAAGGGATGTTTTTTTTCCCCCCCTGGGGCCCCACCCAACTCCCCCATGGATGTCAGAGAGTGTGGTGCCAACACGCACCTGGAATTTTCCCCCGACGGCAAAAAAATTTCTGAATGAACAGAGGCAGGTGACCCCAAAAAACCAAGCCCTGGCAGATCCAGGGGAAATTTCCGCAACCCCAGGGTTTGTCGAAAACCCCTTTTTTTCGGGCCCGAAAAAGATAAAAAAACCCACATGCTGCTTGTTAAAAAGGCTTGCGGATGGGTGGTTTTCCAAAACGGATTAAATGGTAAACCGTCGAGTGGTAACCCCGGGAAAAACTGCACTGTTAACGGCCCAAAAGCCATCGGTTTCCACTTCCCCATCAGCCCGGGGAGTTCCCAAATTTTTTCATCAGCTTAAAAGGGGCAAGTTTAAGCAAATTGGACATATTTGGGAAAGGGTTGGAAAAGGGCCCCCTTTCCCATTTTGGAAGGGGAATGGAATCAGGGTTTTTCCCCCCGCCAGGAGGGCGGAAAGGACCCTTGGGGGTTTCCCAGATAGGTTATAAACTTGGAAAAGCCCTGGAGACGGGCTTTCTGGAAAATGTTTCCAACCTGAAAATGAATTTTAAATTCCAACCAGGGGAAAATCAGGGGCGGGTTTTTTAAAAGGGCAATTTTGATTTAAACGAGGGAAAAAAAGGAAGTTTATGGGTTTTCAAGTTGTCTGATGTAAATTGTATGAAATTTTCTTTTCCAATCTCTTTGATCTTAAAAAACGCAGAAAAAATTAAAGGGACAAAGGATTCTTTTGGTTTTGGTGGAGCCAACAAAATTAGCAAAAACTTGTTTGTCATAAATTATGGGCATCGGCAATTAAAATTGATGAATGGAGGGGTTGGTTTTTCTTCCCTTTATTTTTCTAATGACTTCCAAACTTTTTTCTTAAATTTTTCGAGGGAACCCTTTAAACCGAAGTTTCTCCAGGACCGTTTTTTTATTTGGTTTTTATAAAAGTGTATCCCCAAATTTTTAAGCACCGGATTTCCTGAGGGGCTTGGGACCCTTGGGGACCCAAAGGGTCTTTTTTAAAACCAACCCCTGACCCCGTTTTCAATTTTGGAAATTTTTTTGGGAAATTCAAAATTTAAAACCCAGGGGTTTTTTGGCAATTTGAATTTTATGGGAAGACATTGGAATAAAAAAAGTTTTAAAAGCACACTTAAATCCCCTTTGGTAGTCATAAAACTGTTTTGGGTCCGGATTTTGAAAAAAAAACCAGTGTCCGGGAATTCTTTAAAAAAGGGAAGAAAATAAAACCCTTTTGCTTTCCCTTGAAATTTTTAATTTTGAAACAGAGACGTGTTCAGTTTAAGACGGGTTGCAGAAGGAAGGGAAATGGTCATTTTCCGGCAGATCGTCTTTAAACAGACCACCATATTCCGGGACCACGGGGGTTCACAAACCGAAAAATTTCCTAAACACAAAATTGAACCATTTTGAAGAGTGGGGGAAAGTTTGCAAATCCGCTTTTCCCAAACAACACAAATCCAAGTCTGAAAGGACATCTTCAATCACAACCTCGGGGTGACAAACCGGGCCACTACCCCAAAGAGGGGGGGTGCCCCGTTAAAGTCCCCCAACAGAAAAAAAGGTCGAGGAAGTTCACCAAAAAATTTTGACAAGGCCCTGACGAAAAACCCGGGGACAGAAGGTGGAAGATAAAGGGAAAAAGATTGTCAAAAGTCTTGGGGAGAGTGACCTCGCACTACAGCTTGAAGGGAATAGACAAGCGACAGGACTATAAAACAAATTTTAGGGATGAGAAGGGCAACACCGCCCGACATCCCCGACGGGATTTTTGTCCCGGTTTTAAAAGAAAATTAAAGCCAGAAAAAATTAAAAAGTCTTTTGGCTTTGAATTTGAGCCCCTGAAGACCCCAAGGGAAGGTTTTATGGATTGAAAACCAAAGCGCAGCCCCAAGTTGGGAAAATTTAGCCCAGGAATACCCCCAATGAAAATTTGAACAACCCCTTTGCAGGGGGGCGAAAAGGAAGAAAACAGGCACCCTTCCTCCTAAAACATCTGCTTAAAATTTGGAGTGAACTTGTTTTTTTAAATTTAAACGGGAGGGGTTTTTGGGTTTCCAGACCTGTTTGGCAACTTGCCAACATGCGAAGGGGTCTGGATTTGGGAGAGGGTTTGGGGGTTTTCCCTTTTTTCATCTCCACCTCTCCAAAACGGGTTTTTGAACCCCCCTTGCCCGCACGGGCACTGGACATGGGATTTCGAGGGGCTTTTTCTGGTTTTTAAATTTTCCCACAGCAGATGTTGAAGACTGCGGCAGTCTGAGGGGGGGGGGGTTTTTTTGCCCCACCAGGGGCAGAAAATTTGGGTTTTTGGAAGGTGGGGAAATTTCTACCACCAAAAACGACAATCTTACTTGCAATTCCAAAACATGAATTCATCAGTCTGGACAACTGACCGAGTAGGAACCTGGGGTTTTCTTACACTAAGCATGGGAAAAGAAGCTGCCCGCCCGGACCCCCCAAAAACCTTTTCCCCCTTCCTTTTAAAAAAAACGAGACTTTTTTTTCCTTTTGGGACGCGTTAAAATGGCAATTCTTAAACCCCCAAAAGAGGACAGTTTCGAAAAGAGGGGGAGGGCCCGCCCCCCGCTTTTAGCAAAATTTTTCCGATCTTGAAAAGGGGCCCCATAAAGGGTTGCCTTCCCGGGAAAAAATACCACACACCCCTCCCCAAGAACGGGGCGGTCCCCTGAAGGCCAAACCTCTGGAAACCTGAACACCTAAAGGGGGTCGAAAAAATATAGCAAAAAACATAAACATTTAGGAAAAACCAACTTTGAGACCAAAAGGCAGCACAGGGTTTGCAAAAGGGGGTCAAAAAGGGGTTTTGGGGCCACTCTCTCTAAACCCCTTTCTTTACCGTCCCCCGGCGCACCTCCGTCAACCCGGGACGCCAGCTCCGTTTTTTTTTTCTGCCCTGAAACACCCTTTTAGATCTCGCATCGAATCACCCCTTTTTGGATGAATTTAATTGCTTATTGGGGTTTCCCCCCCCCCCCAAATTTTTTTTCCCTTCTGCAAAATTTTTTTTTAAAAAAAAAAAAAAATTTTTCCCCCTTTTTTTTGGGGGGCCCCCCCCTTTTTTTTTAAAGGGCCGGGGGAAAAGGGGGCCCCCCCTTTTTTTTCCCTCCAAACCCCCCAAAAACCCCCCCAAAATTTTTTTAAAATTTTAAAACCCCTTTTTTCCCCAAACCCCAAATAGGGGAACCCCCCCTTTTTTTTGGGGGGGTTTTTTTTCATTTTTTTTGTTTAAATTAATTTCCCCCCCCCAAACCCCCCAAAAAAAAGGGCCAAGGGAAAAAAATTTTTCCCCCCCCCGGGGGGAAAAAAAAAAAAAACCCCCCTTTCCCCCCCTTATTTCCCCCCTTTCCCCGGGGCAGAGAGCTGAGCAATGCGGGTTTTTCCCCCGGGGGTTTTTTTCCCCCCCAAAAAGGGGGGTTTTTAAAAACCCCCGGGCCAAAGGGTTTTTTGGGGGGCCGGGAAAAAAAATTTTTTTGGGGGGCCCCCCCAAAAACACCAATCCCAAAAACCCCCCCCCCCCGGCCCCCCCCCGGGCCCCGGGGGGGGGAAAAAAAAAAAAGGGGGAAAAAAAAAAAGGGGAAGGGCAAAAAAAAAAAAAAAACAAAAAAAAAGGAAAAATTTTTTTTTTGGGGCCCCCCCAAACCCCCCTTTTTTTTTTTGTTTTTGGGGGCCCCAAACCCCGGCCCCCCCAAAAAATTTTGGGCCCCCCCCTTTTTTTCCCCCCCTTTTTTTTTTTTTTCAGGAACAAACCCTGAACCCCTTTTAAATAAAGGGAAAAGGAAAAAAAAAAAAAAATTTAAAAAAAAAAGAACACCCTTAAAAAATTTAAAAAAATTTTTTGAAATTTCCCCTTTTTCCTTTTTTTTTTGGTTTTTCCCCCAAAAAGGGGGGGAAAAAAATTTTTTTGGGGGGGGGGGGGCCAAACCCCTTTTGGGCCCCCCTTTTTCCCCTTTTTTTTGGTTTTTTGGTTTTTAATTTTCCCCCCCCCCTTTTTTTTATGGAAAAAGGGGGGGCCCCCCACCCCAAAGCCGGGGGAAAAAAAAGGGGGGGGGAAAAAAAAAAAATTTTAAAAACCTTCCCCCCCCAAAAAGGGGCCCAAAATCAAAACCTTAAAAAAAAAAAAAAAAACCCAAAAAAAAACCCCCCCCAAAAAAAAATTTTTTAAAAAAAATTAAAAAAAAAAAAAATTTTCCCCCCCAAAAAAAACCCGGTTTTAAAAAAAAACCCCCCCCAAAAAAAAGGCCCAAAAAGGGGGGGTTTTTTTTTTTGAAACCCCCAGTGGGGGGTTTTTAAATTTTTCCCCCCCCTTTTTTTTTTTGGGGGGGGGGGGGGTTTTTTTTTTTTTTTGGGGGGGGGGGGGGGTTTTTTTTTTGGGTTTAAAAAAAATTTTTTTCCCCTAAATTTTTTAACCCGGTTTTTGGGGTTTTTTTTTAAAAAAAAAAAAAACCCCCCCCAAAAAAAAAACCAAAAAAAATTTTAAAAAAAATTTTTTGGGGAAAAATTTTGAAAAAAAAATTTTTTTTTTTTTAAAAATTTTTTTAAAACCCCCCAAAAAAGGGGGAAAACCCCTTTTAAAAAATTTTTTTTTTAAAAAAACCCTTTTTTTGGGGCCCCCCAAAAAAATTTTTTGGGTTTTTTTTTTTTTAAAGGAATTTTTAAAACCCCAAAAAAAAAAATTTTTTTTTTTAAAACCGGAAAAAAAATTTTTTCAAGGGGAAAAAAAAGGGGTTTTTTGCGAAATTTTTTGTTAAAAATTTTTAAAAACCAAAACCCCCTTGAAAAAACCCCCCCCAAAAGTTTACCCAAAAAACCCCCCCTTTTTTTTTTTAAAAAATTTTTTTTCCCCCCCCCCCGGGGGGGCAAAGGGGTTTTGGGGCCCCAAAAAATAAAAAGGAAAAAAAGGAAAAAAAAAGGAAAAAAAAAAAATTTTTTAAAAAAAAAATTTTTTGGAAACCCGGAAATTTCCCCCGAACCTTTTCCCCAAAAAACCTTTTTTTAAAAACCCCCAATTTTTCCCCCCCAAATTTTTTTAAAAAAAAATTTTTTGGGTTTAAACCCCAAAAACCCCCCCCCCCCCTTTTTCCCCGGAACCCTTTTTTTTTGGGTTTTTTTTTTTTTAAAAAAAAACCCCAAAAAATTTTTAAAAAAATTCCCAAAAAACCCCCCAAAAAAAACCCCCCCTTTTTTTTAAAAAATTTTTTTTTTTAAAAAATTTTTTTTTGGTTTTAAAAAAATTTTTTTAAAAATTTTTTTTTTTTTTAAAAAAAAGCCCCTTTTTGAAAAATTTAAAAACCTTAAAAAACCCCCCCCCAATTTAAATTTTTTAAATTTTTAAAACCCCTTTTAAAAAATTTTAAAAAAAACCCCCCCCCCCAAAAAAATTTTTTTTTTAAAAAAAAAAGAAATTTTTGGGGGGGAAACCCCCCCCCCCAAAAAAGGGGTTTTTTTCCCCCCAAAATTTGGAAAACCCCCAAAAAAACCCCCCTTTTTTCCCCCCCTTTTTTTTTTTTTTTTAATTTTTCCCCCCCTTTTCCCAAACCTTACCTTTAAAAAAAATTTTTTTGGGGGGGGAAAAAAAAAACGGAAAAAAATTAAAAAAAAAAAATTTTTTTTAAAAAAAAAAAAAAATTTAAATTTAGGTTTTTTTTTGTTTAAACCCGGAAAAAACCCCCAAAAAGAAAAAATTTTTTTTTTGGGGGGCCCAAAAAAAGGGGAAAAAAATTTTAAATTAAACCGGGGGGGGGCCCCCCCCTTCCCCCCGGGGGGCCCCCCTTTTTTAAATTTTTTCCCCCTTTAAAACCCCAAAATGCCCCAAAAAAAAAGGGCCCCCCCCCCGGGGGGGGGGGCCCCCCAAAAAAAAAAAATTAAAGGGAAAGGGGGGCCCCCTTTCCCGGGAAACCCCCCAACTCCCTTATTTTTCCCCCCCTTTTAAAATTTTAAGTAAAATTTTAAAAAAAACCCTTTTATTTTTTTTGGGGGGGGTTTTTGGGGCCCTTTTTTGTTTTTGGAAAAACCCCCAACCTTCCCTTAAAATTTAAAAAAACCCAAAAAATTTTTTTTTCCCCCCCCCCCCCTTTTTTTCCTTTTTTTAAGGGGGGGCCGGGGGGTTTTAAGGGGGGGGAAAAAAAATGGAAAAAAAAAAAAAAGGGGAAACCCAAAAAAAAACCCCCCCCCCCGGGCCCCCTTTTTTTTTTTTCCCCGGGGAAAACCTTTTCCAAAATTTTAAAGGGCCTTAAACCCCAAAAAAAAAACCCCCAAAAAAATTAAACCCCCTTTTTAAAACCCCCCCAAAATTTTTTTTTTTTCCCGGTTCCAAAATTTTCTTTTTCCCCCCAGCCCCCAAAAAAAAAAAAAACCTTAAAAATTTTTTTTTTTCCCCCCCCAAAAAAAATTTTTTTAAATTTAAACTTTTAAAAAATTTTTTAAAAAAAATTTTTTTAAAATGGTTTTTTTGAAACTAAATTTAAAACCCCCTTTTTTTTCCCCCCCCCTTTAAAATTTTTTTAAACCCCCCCTTTTTTTCCCCCCCCCCTTTTTTTTTTTTTTGGAAAAAAGGCCCCCCCTTTTCCCCCCCTGGGCCCCCCCCCCCGGTTTGGGGGGGGGGGGGGGGGGGGGGGGGGGTTTTTTTAAAAGGGGGGGGGGGGGGGGGGAGGGGGAAAAAATTTTTTTCCCAAAATTTAAAAAGGGCCCTTTTTTAAAAAATTTTTTTTTTTTGGGTTTTTAAAAAGGGGGGGGGGGGTTTTTTTGGGGGGGGTGGGTTTGGGGGGTTTTTTTTTTTGTTGGGGTGGGGGGGGGGGGGGGTGGGGGGGGGGGTTTTCCGGGGGGGGGTTTTGGGGGGGGGGGGTTTTTTCGTTTGGGGGAAAGGGGGGGGGGGGTTTTAAAAAAAATTTTTTTTAAATTTTAAAAAAATTTTTTTTTTTTTTTTTTAAATTTGGTTTTTAAATTATTATTTGTTTTTTTAAAAAATTTTTTTAAAACAAGGGGTTTTAAAAAATTTTTTTAAAAAAATTTTTTTTTTAAAATTTTAAAAATTTTTAAATTTTTTAAAAAATTTTTTAAAAATTTTTTTTTTTTGAAAAAAAAAATTTTTAAAAATTTTAAAAAAAAAAGGGGGAAAAAAACCAAAAAACCCAATTTCCCCCCCCCCCCCCCAAAAAACCCCCCCCCACCCCCCCCCCCCGGGGGGGACCAAAATGGGGAAAAAAAAAAAGGGTTTTTTAAAAAAATTTTTTTTAAAAGGAAAAAATTTTTTTTTTTTTTTTTTTTAAAAAAAAAAAAATTTTTTTTTTTAAAACCCCTTTTTTAAAAAAAATTTTTTTTTTTTTTTAAAAAACCCTTTTTAAAAATTTTTTTAAAAATTTTTTTAAAAACCCTTTTTTTTTTTTTTTTGGGGCCCCTTTTTCCCCCCTTTTTTTTTTTTGGGGGGAAATTTTTTTTTTAAAATTTTTTAAAAGGCTTGTGAAAACCAAAAATTTTTTTTTGCCCCCCTTTTTCCCCTGGGGTTTTTTCCCCCCCCTTTTTTTTTTTTTTTTTTTTAAAAAATTTTTTTTTTTTTAAAAAAATTTTTTTTGAAAACTTTTTTTTTTTTTTGGGCCTTTTGGGGTTTAAAAATTTTTTTGGGGGTTTCCCGTTTTGGGTTTTTCCCCCCAAAAAATTTTTTTTTCCCCCCCCCCCCCTTTTTTTTTTTTCCCCCCCCCCTTTTTTCCCCCCCTTTTTTTTTTTCCTTTAAGGGGGGTTTTGGGGGTTTTTTTTTTTCCCTTTTTTTTTTTTTTAAAAAAAAGGGGGGGGGTTTTTTTAACTTTTTTCCCCCAACCCCCTTTTTTTTAAAAATTTTTTTTTTTTAAAGGGGGTTTTTTTTGGGGGGGGGCCAAACCAAACCCCCAAAAAAATTTTTAAAAAAAAAAAATTTTTTTTTCCCCCCCTTTTGGGGAAAAAAGGCTTTTTTTTTAAAAAAAAAAAAAAATTCTTTTGGGTTTTTTTCCCCCCCCCAAAAGGGGAAGGGGTTTTTTTTGGAAAAAAAAAGGGGGGAGGTTCCCCTTTTTTTTTTGGGGGGGGAAAAATTTTTTTTATTAAAATTTTTGGGGCCCCCTTTTTAAAAAAAAATTTTTTTTTTTTTTTTTTCCCCTTTTTTTTTTTTTTTTTTTTTTTTTTTTTAAAAAAAAAATTTAAAATTTGTTTTTTTTCTGGGGGGTTTTTTTTTAAAAAAAGGGGGGGGAAAAAGGGGGGAAACCCAAAAAAAGGGGTTTTTTTTCTCAAAATTTAAAAAAATTTTAAAAATTCCCTCCCCCTTTTGGGGGCCCCCGGGTTTTTTGGGGGTTTTTGGGGGAAAAAAAAAAAAAGGGGGGGCCCTTTTGGGAAAAAAATTTTTTTTTTTGGGTTTTTTTTTTTTTTTAAAACCCCCCCCCCCCTTTTTTTTTTTTTTTTTTTGTTTTTTTTTTTTTTCCCTTTTTTCTTCCAGAATTTTTTTTTTTGCCCCTTTTTTTTTTTTTTAAAATTTTTTTTTTTGGTTTTTTCCCCCCCCTTTTTTTTTCCGGGGTTTTTGGAAACCCCCAAAACCCCTTTTGGAAAAAAAAATTTTTTTTTTTTTATTTGGAATTTTTTTCCCCCCTTTTTTTTGGGGGGAAAAATTTTTTTTTTTGCCAAACCCCCAAAAAACCCCTTTTTTTTTTGGGGTTTTTTTTTTTTAAAAAAATTTTTTTTTCCCCCCTTTTTTTTTTTTTTTTGGGTTTTTGGGTTTTTTTTTTAAAAACACCAAAAATTAAAAAAAAAATTTAAAATTAAACCCCAAAATTTTCCCAATTTAATTTAAAAGGGAAAAAAAAAGGGTTTTTAAAAAGGGGAAAAAAAATCTGTTAGTCGGCCTTAGTGTAAATATTGTACAAAAGTGGGAGAGAGAACTTGAGATAATCCCATAGGAAGTTTATGAGGCTCAGACGTCCAATCTCATAAACTGTAGGATGACAGTTCGCTCCTGAAGTGCCACTGCTATCCATCAGGTAAGTGTCTTGCTGACTCTATAGTCAAGGAGTAGTTCCATGAGAAACAAGAACTGGACTTTTGTTGTATGCATCTTCCAGGTCTATTACAATAGCCAGTGTTTCTTCCTTTCTTTGGAATCCTTCGTATACTTCATAGGCAAAAGCGGCCGCAGTTCCCATGTACTTTTACCTGTGCTGTAGCCTCCTTGATTTGATGGGAGGATTTGTTGACTTTCAAGATCTCTTGTGAGTTTTCTTGCTATGATTCATTCCACGAGCTTTCCTGCTATATTTTGCATAGTGAGTATGTGGTAGCCATTGAGCCGATGATGATCTTTTCCTGGTTTTGGTAAAGCTTTCAGGTAGCTCTGTGTCCAGTCTTCTGGGACATAGCCTTTATCGAAACTCTCCTGGTAGAGACTGAAGAGTTTGGCTCTCACTCTTCTGAGAGCTGTTTGATATCTGCATATCATACTTTGGACCTGGAGCACTATCCTTAGTGGATGTAGCTACTGCGTCATCCAGTTCAGATGCTGTAATTTCATCATCAATGCCAGTCTGAGCTGGGTGTTGGTTTAACTTGGTCAAATATTTCTATTTTTCCTCCAAATTTCTTTGATCACTCTTTTGTATAATAGATGGCTTATGTCATTAAGCATGAAAATCACTATGTGAAAATCACTCACAAAATTATAAAAATCGTAACCCTAGTAGCGCTGAATAAACCTAAGAGTTTTCAGTGCTACTGGCTGAATTAACATTGAGCAGTGCATTTTTGAAGCAGGGTAGTCTCTATAACTGAACTGATCATAAAAAGTCAGATATCACTGGAAAGCTCAGACAAAGAGCTTTTGCATAAATGAGATTTCATCGTAATTCATGACAACTATATTGGCAAAAAAAAAAAAAAAAAATTAACAACCAGGTGTGACAAAATAAAAGAACATAAGCAATTTGCTCACTGTTTTGGAATCTCTGAAGTTGAATGGAATATGAATGGTATGAAAAAGGTATCGGCAAGACTGTCCAAAGATATCTGGATACTGGCATCAACAGAACTGTCCAGTAATGGCACAGGTAACTGGCATAATTACAGGTAAGTCAGTTTTTGAGGAAAAAAAAAGTATCAACTATCCTTCACTTTCCAGCGATTTGTTTCAACAGCCATTGTTTCAAAGTCACTTTCAGTAAAAAAAAAAACAACCTGAAAAAGTCTGAAAGATCGGCACCCTCGGGTAGAGGAGCAGCACAACCAGCAGCACCTTCAAAGGTAAGACTGGTCAAATCATGATCACCTTCCACCCAATTCTCCATCGAGAATGGCACAGTTCTTACCTCATCATCACCGTCATTGTTTAAATTTTGTATATCAAAACCTTCAAATTCCTCCCTACTGTCACTATCCTCAAAAAGTTCCTTGAAAACGTCTTCAAACTCAGGCAGAAAGTTTGCCATCTTGCCGAGCAGGGGGGGGTAGATGACCGACATGACTGGTCAAAAAAAAAAAAAAATTACCCTTTTAGCCAATCAAAATTCGCTGTGTTCGCATGTGCGGAGGGAATTTTCAACCCTTTCCGGTGAAACTGGTTTTGCAGGATGTTCGTTTTTCAATCTTTTGAAGTTATAGTAACCCATGACTTACGTCACCTACGTCATCCCAGAGTGCTCCGGGTTTCGCCATTCAGTCTAGGGGAGGTAATACCCGAATGGTCCAGGAATAGCGCTACCAGGGTTAACATGATTGCTTATCAAGATTACAAGAACACAGCCAAGTCCTGAAGGCAATAGGAATAACTTTTTTGACCCTGTAGATTTTGAAATTGAGGCCTAAATGTTTAAAGGAAAATAGAAATACATAACAGACCTCATGTTCTGCTTTGCAGACATTCTATCCAAAAGTCCAAAACAATGTAAATGGCAAAACACAAGATCCTCAACATTTTGCTCCACGTATACAAAATCCATAGCCAGTATTGAGTTCTGTCGATGTAATGTCCATTGGTCTTCAAGTCAATACTCTATGGAATATTCCATGGATAAATCTTTTGGTTTTCTAGTCAATATTCTACCCATACATTTTTTCCTTCATTTGTAAGTCAAGTTATTGATTTTTCTCTTTTACTCCTAAGATGTGAGTCACCTGAGAACAGAGATGGAGCTGATAGCCTGTGAGGGAGTTATCTGTTGAATTCTATATAGGTATAGTTTCTCTGTCTCAAACACCACCTTCTTTCTTCTCATCTTCGAGTGACTCAAATCAGAACACTAGCAATGGCCTGGCTGGCCCAGGGATGAAGCACAGCTCTGTCAATCTGGAGTCCTGGGTTCTAGCCTTGCTTCAGACAGCCAAACCGGAGATTTTCTGTTAGCAGTCAGCCCTTAACTAAACATGAGGAGTGGTCCCAACTGTGATGCCTGCATTTAAAATGAACATAACCACTGCCACAAACACCTAGCATACAAGTTAAATCCCACTCAATTCTTCATAGAGGAGAATGCAATTGCGCACCATGGAATTTAAGACATCCTCCTCAAAGGTGGAATACAGGTACGTGAACAATGGTATTCAAAAATAAATAAATGCAGAGAACTCTAATCAACAGTGAGCTTCAGTTCAGTTTCAGTTTCATCAAGGAGGCGTCACTGCGTGTGGACTAGTCCATATACGCTACACCACATCCGCCAAGTTTTTTGAGACCACGCTACGCATGATTTGAAGCTGATGGATAACTGAATTAACAACAAAGATGAGACAACTGAAGAAGAGGGTCTCGTGGCTACGACTCAGCGGATGTCTGACCTACGCATTAGCCCAACGCGCTGGTCAGACCTTGGCTTCAGAATAATATCAAAGGACAGCAAAATGAAAAAGACAAACCACTGTCTCTAGCCCCCAGCTTTCCACCTGCACGCACACACGCACACGCGCACGCACACACAGACAAGTCAACCAACAGCCAATCAACAAAGCTTTCAGGACTGTCGGAGACCAAACCTTCACAGTTTCATAGTTGATCAGAGAATCAATGGCCTTGTTTCCAGCTTCTGCGTCTGCTTTGTTCATGATGACCCGAAACTTGGTCCTGTAGACACCACCCATCTGGCATTAACGCAGGAAGCAAAAAAAGTGTGTATGTGTGTGTGTGTGTGTGTGTGTGTGTGTGTGTGTGTGTGTGTGTGTGCATGTGTGCGTGCGTGTGTGTGTGTGTGTGTGTGTGTGTGTGTGTGTGTGTGTGTGTGTGCGCGCGCATGTGTGTGCGTGCATGTGTGCGTGCATGTGTGCATGTGCGTGCGTGCAAGCATATGTGTGCGTGCAAGCATGCATGCGTGTGTGTGTGTGTGTGTGTGTGTGTGTGTGTGTGTGCTTGTGTGTGCATGGGGTACATGTACATGTACATACTGGTGCATACAAGTGTAATGTGTATGTATGCAATGATACATCATAGCCACACCAAACATTAATTGTCCTTAAAAGAGGAAAATGTTTCTTTGCCCAGTGCTGTTTTCCATGTGTATCTTATGAATTAATGTGTCTGTCAGTGGCAGCTGTGCAAAAAATAGTAACAGTACTTTTCTATACTATATCATACTGCAGTCGGTCATAGTGTACTGTACAGTACTGCACTAACTATTTTCTTCTTCTTCTTGTATACTCAAACACCTGTTACACAGATTTATGACAGATAATTGCACATAATCATTATGCAACAACGACAAGCCTAGGACAAAAGTGTGCATCAACAAATACATGCACAGCAAAGGAGGGAGTGGAAAGGGATGGAAGGGTGGCGAGGGGGAATAATTGTATCACAAAATTGGATAAAGTTCAGGACTTCAACAACTATGTAGGATGACCATGACTGGGTGTGTCTAAAGTTTAAGTAGTGGGTCAAGTAGGAATGTTTGCTGTCGATGCCAACTGTCATTAGTAAGAAACAGTCCTGATGTTTGGGGAAAGAAAAGAAAAGAAAGAAAAAGTAGTAAACATTAGAAAAAGAAAGTCAAGTGTGACAAGGTGGTCAGAAGCTAAAAACAACTGTAGGAAAACCACAGCACTGTCTGACCATGGCTCCATGCTAACCTCACCTCCACTGGACGATTATCAAGGTAAAAGGTCAGAAGCTAAAAAAATAAACAGTTAGAAAACTACACTGCTGTCTGACCATGGCTCCATGCTAGCCTCACCTCCACTGGGTGATTATCAAGGTAAAAGGTCACAACTGTAAAAAAAAAAAAACAGTAGGAAAACCACAGCGCTGTCTAACCATGGCTCCATGCTAGCCTCACTTCCACTGGGTGATTATCAAGGTAAAAGGTCACAACTTAAAAAAAAAAACAGTAGGAAAACCACAGCGCTGTCTAACCATGGCTCCATGCTAGCCTTACCTCCACTGGGTGATTATCAAAGTAAACGCAGTGTAGGCAGCGATGCAGCCCAGTGTCACCAGAGCAAACCCTCCTCCACACTTGTAATACTGCAATGAAAGAAAAATGTGAAGTGTGAGGGATGGAGGGAGGATGGTGGAGGGCCAGGGGGGCGGGGATGGGTGGGAAGGGAGGAGGTATTGTTCATTATATCTCATGACCATCCAAAAGGGCTATACCTGTTTGAATTTTCACATTACTGACTTTGGAATCACAGCCAAACTATGAATACAACTTATACTGGAAAAAATCTTAAATAAATGTTAGCGAACCGCCTAGAGAAATGTGGACAAACGAATCACAAGACAAAACATGACGCGTTTCAACTTCTTAGGTCTTCTTCAGGCAAGACACAAACAAATAGGACAATGAAACTGAATGAATTTGTCACTTAGTTTAGATCTCTTCAGCGCAAGGTAGGCAGGCATAGATTCAACGCCTGCCTACCTTGCGCTGAAGAGATCTAAGCTAAGTGACAAATTCGTTCTTTTTCATTGTCCTATTTGTTGTCTTGCCTGCAGAGACCTAAGAGTCGAAACGTGTCGTGGTTTTGTCTTGTGACTATTTGTCACATTTCTCATGGCGGTTTCACTAACTTTATTTAGGATTGATTTCGCTACAAAAAAAACAATGAAAAACAACCAACATGCAAAAGTCTTGTGACCATCCCTTAACAGTGATTGACATGCAAACAACAAAAAAGATATATTTGAAAAAGTAAAGAATAGTAGAGAAAAAGTACTCACAATGCAATGAAAATGATTTCTTCTTATGGAATTTAGCCTCTCTTTCAGAAAAAAAAAAAGGAAAAAATGAATAGGGACAAGACACTTTCTATTAAAAACTCAAAGTTTAGTTTTAAAACCAGTACTCAAGTTGGGTTAATCAGACATGTGAAATTATACCCTAAAATGTTTAAAACTGTAAGTTCACATACTTTCTTATTCACTATCATTTCCATTCACTCAATTTCAGTTGAGTCTTATGAAGTAAATCACCCCCCTCCCCTGTATGCCGCTTCCATAATACTCCAGAAATGTACTTTGGTTACCAACCATAATGCTCGATTCAAGTGAATTCTAGTGTTGTCACTGAAACATCAGTCATCTGACAGTGGAGAAATCTCCAAGCAGTTAAATTGCTTTCCTATGTTATTTCAACAATCAATATCACTGTTCACACGTTGTCTCTTTGGGAGATAAGTAATGTTGATTATAGCCAGCGACCGCAAAGGGCCATATCAGGGCTGTCCCATGTTAAAATCAAAACTCACCTGTCATTAAAAAAAAACAAAAAAATCAACACAAAAAACTTTCACACATCTGTTAAATGCACCGTCTACAAACGCACCAGAAAGTTTGTTAAAAAATCTTCTGCCATAAAATCTTAAATCAGATAAAAAATGTAATCTCTCTCAAAAACTCAAGGGATCACGTTCAGGCGGGACATCCCTGAAACAGGATCTTCATGATCGCCGTAAATGTTTGTGTCTAACATCGTGCAGTCCAAACACTCTAAAAGAACATGTTTCTTTGTGAGTTGCGCATGACATGGAATGCTCCACGGGTTCTTCACTCTTTAAAAGGTAAGCTTGGGGGTAAAATTCGAATGGACGGTGTGCAGCCGGCACAGAAACCGTTTCCTCTTTACGTCCTCCGACTTGGATGGGAGGAAGTCCTTAAGGTTTGGACGATCGAAAAGAGTTTGTTAGTCGTCTGTGTTTTCCAATCTTCTGCCAGAGGTCTCTCACATAATTCGGTAATTTTGGGTTTCACGTCTGAGCAGGGGATATAAGGTTGGACGTTTCTCTCTTGTGTCGTTCTTGGCTAAACGTTCAACCATTTTGTTCCCGCCGAGGCCAACTGCCAGGAACCCAAGCAAGTAGTATTGTTGTAACAATCCGCTTCAAGTTGCTAAAAAGTTTTAAAAACAAGTAAAAGTTCTGGATTGCTGAAGGTTGCGGCAGCTATAGCCTCCTAAGCTGACAGCGAATCCGTCAGAACTAGTTTAGTCTCTTCGTAGTCTGTGATTTTTTCTTCAAAGCATAACCGAGCAGTATGTTCTGCAGATTATACAGAAGCTTCTGAATTGATTTATGTGTCACTGTATCTGAGAAGGAGCCAAAGGGCAGTAGGCCCCCCGAACTACCCCCACCACCGCCCCCGCCACCCCAAAATACACACTTTCTCAGACCTAGTACCACCGCTCCATTTGACAAAACCATTTTTACCCCTGAGGATGGGCGAATTTGGTACAGTGCTCAGAGCATTACAAGCCTTGTACGCCAGAGGCTGGTAGAATCTTTGCGATAAAGCTGCAAGATCGAAATGAATCTCTGGCGTTGAAGTTGGTCCACGGAGGTTGATGGGAATACTTGATAATATCCGACACAACTCCGTGGTCTAGACCTGCATTCGCACGTGAGGCTGCATACGATGACCATACGGGGAATAATTTCGGTTGTTTTCAAACTTACTTTGGTACGGATGGTCATAGACACAGTCATAGGCAGGTTCTCTGCGGTTTGAGAACTGTAGTATATAATTATTCAAGACTGTTTCAGCCTGAGGTTGGACAATGAAGGTTCACCCGCCTCGGCGTTTCTGGCTGTTTCAGGGTGGTGCGGAACGCTCCAAGACAGAGGTCGAAGCCTGGATGGTGGATAGGGGTCCAGAGTTTGAGGTAAGTGGGTCTTGCAGAGCGTACCGGCACAACGTTAGTCCAGTTTGGATACGGACCCAAGGCTCTGTTGAGGTGCAGCATGGGTTTTTTATCCAGCGCCCCTGTCGTGTGTTGCTACGACCGCAGAATAATTCTGAGCTTTCTGCAAGTTGTTTGAGTTTTTGATGTGGCTGAGAATGTTGAGCTTTTTGGTCAAAAAAAACTCCCAGGGAATTTGGCTTCTTTTACAACTGGAATGTGGACTTGTCTAGGACGAATTTCAGGATCAATCCAAAAAGAATCGACGAAATTGTGGAAATGCATTGACTGAGTTTCATGACGGGAGGAAGGTAAACCCGTTTTCCTCGGCCCACGTTGGATTATGTTGCGCAAAGTTGGAGTCGACGCTGTACACTGTGGTAAGATAGCTCCAAACTGCTTACGCGCAAAGTCATCAAAAACCAGAGAGGTCTCGGGGCCCGGTTTACCGATTGGACAATGTCATTAATTTTAATTGCTGAATAGGGCGGGAGAAAGGATGGTCCTGGGAAACACCCAACTCCTGCAGGGATGTCAGAGTGTGTGGTGCCAACACGCACCTGGAACTGTCGACGGCTAAATAGTTTTGAATGAACAGTGGCAGGTGACCCCGGATAACCAAGTCTGTGCAGGTCCATAGTGGACTCTGTTTTCTACGTGGTGTCGTATTCCTTTTCGAGGTCGAAAAAGATAGCGACACATGCTGTTGTTAACAAAGGCGTTGCGGATGGTGGTTTCCTGACGGATTCGAGGTCAACCGTCGAGTGGTACTCGGGAAACGCTCTGTTCATGGACAAATAGACAATCGGTTTCCAGCTTCCACATCAGAGGGAGGTGACCTTCTTTTCCATCAGTTACAGAGGAGCTGGTCAGAGCAATTGGGCGTTTTGTTGGAAGGGTGTAAGGTCCTTTCCAGGCTTTGGAATGGGGAATGTCAGGGCTTTCCGCCAGGAGGCGGAAGGACCCTGTGGTCCCTGATATGGTTATAGTCTGGATGATGAGTTGGAGACGCTTTTGGATATGTTTCACAACCTGATAATGTATGTCATCCAGACCTGGGCAGAATCAGTGCAGGTTTGTAAAGCTGATTTGGTTCAACGATTGAAAAGGAAAGATTATAGGTTTCAGAGTTGTCTGATGTGAAATTGTATGAGATTTCTCTCTAACCTCTTTGGTTCTTAAAAAGACTGCAGATTTATTTGTAAGATGAGGAGTTCTGTTGGATGGTGGAGGCCAAAGATGGCAAACAGCTTGTTTGTCAGTGATAGAGCATCAGCTAGTTTCAGTGATGATTGGAGGTGGGGGTGTTCTCCCTTTGATTTTTCTCATGATGTTCAGACTTTTTCTTGGAAGTTTTTAGCTGTTCAGCCTGGAGCAGTAGTGTCTCCAGGACGACGTTTATGATTTGAAAGTGTGTCTCGATTTAGCTCGGAGTTTCTGATGGGCTCGATGGCGTTGGGACCGAAGGTCGTTGGTATACCCGCGCTGGAGGCAGTTTGCGAACTTTTGAAATTTGTTGGGCCGTTGAATGGAACCAGGGTGTTGTTGGCATTTGGAGTTTGTCGGAAGACACTGTAGAAATAAAGGTTTTAGCACACTTGATCACGGAGTTAGTCGGATTCTGCTGGGTCGGGAATTGTAAATAATTCAGTGTCTGGAATTTTTGAATTAGTGGTGAAATAGATCCAGTTTGCTTTCTTATAATTGAGATGTTGAGAGACAGAGGCGGTTTCAGTTATATGGGCTGTAAAAGAACAGGGAAATGGTCACTTCCGTTGCAGATCGTCATAGACAGACCACTATAGTCCGGACCAGCGAGGGGTCACAAACCGACAAATCTAAGCACGAATGTGAACTGTGAAGAGTGGAGATAAGTTGCAGATCGTCGTTCAGTCACACTAATCCAATCTGAAAGGACATCCTCAATTGCAAAACTCTGGATGACGTACTGGCATACCAAAGAGGTTGTGACCGTTAAAGTCACCAACTGCAAAAATGGTCGAGGAGTTCTTCTTTCAGACTGACAAGGTCCTGACGACAAAACCGGGACAGAAGGTGAGAGATAAAGGGAAACAGATGGTACAGTCTTGTGGAGAGGTGGCTCTCGCAGCTACAGCTGACGGAGGTAGACAGTATGACAGACTATACAACATAGTTTTGTGTAGGAGAGGGCAACACCGCCGACAGTCCCAACGTGGATGTTGTGCGGGTTCGAAGAATATTAAAGCCAGAAAGAGTAAAGGTCTTTGGCTTGAATTTGAGTTTCTGAAGAGCCACGACGTAAGGTTTTAGAAGTTGACAAAGAAGCTGCTGCTCCTCGAAGTTGGATTTAGACCACGGTTATTCAATGAATATTGTACTATTCCATGGTGCGAGGCGAATAGGAGAGGAATCAGGTTCATTCTCTTCAACGTCCGCATCTTATGGAGCAAATTTATTAGTTAGTTTCACTGGACGTGGTGGCCTTTGGACCTGCTTGGGCAGATTGCCCGCAGTGACAATGGCCTGGAGTTTGGTGTTGGTGGAGGTCTGGATTTGGGAGTGGTGGAGGTTTCTTCTCATCTCCACCCATCTCCACATGGGTTGAACTCCCTTGCCCGAGGCACTGGGACAGAGGAATTCGAGTTGCGGGTGTGGTTTTTTATTCTGCCAGCAGCTGATGTTGCTAGACTGCTGGGCAAGGTCTGAGGGGTGGGTTTTTTTGCCTCCACCTGGGGCATTCACTGTGGGTTGGGGAGGTGGTGGACTGCTTTCACCATGAGCTGACAGTTCTTCCTTGCAGTGTCTTTGAAAAGTTAAATTCGTCAGTCTGGCAGCAGACTGGGACCGAGTGGAAATTTTTTTTCGGCCGATGCTGATGAGGATGCTGTGGCCGGTCTTGACTGCCACATCCTGCTTGCGGGCTTCAAAAAAGGGATTTTTGTTCTGTCTTAATCTTTGTATTGCTGATTCATGAAATCCAATAGGACTATTTCGTTAAGAGGAGGGTGGTCGCCACCGCAGTTTGCACAATGTGCCGGATCTTTTACTCGGCCATCATGGGTTGCTTGCAGCAATTACCGCACAACTCTGCAGAACAGCGGTCTCTGACATGGCCAAACCTCTGGCATCGTGTAAACACTTAACGGGGACGGCAATACAGTGAACATGAACATTTAGGTACGACTTTGTGACCGGAGGCAGCACAGGGTTGCAGAACGTCAGGGAAAAAAGAGGTTGTGGGTGTCCACTCTCTTGAACCTTTCTGTACCGTCACCCTGCGCACTCCGTACACCTTCGGATGCCAGTCCGTCTTGATTCTGCCTCTGAGCCTGTTAGATCTCTGCAGCGAATCACACCTTTTGACGATTTAACTGTTTATGAGGAGTCACTGATTCTCCCTGTCCACTATCTTTGTTGCTCTCAACAGTTGTTCGATTGCTTTTTAGATCGACATTGAATTAGAAATGAGATTCTCACTTTTGACTGACTGAGGGTCACTGCTAGTCCTTGAAAGCCCTTTTGGATGCAAAAGGCTCAGAGATGAAAGGGGTCTTTCCTGCTCCGTTCCTTCCATCACGAGCAGGAAGCCCAGAAATGTCTTCTGTCGTACTCAGTATCAGAATCGCTGTCTGTTTGTATGTCCTTGGAAAAAGGGGATGCTGCCTCCTTTCTATTGGGGGGGTGTTTTTTGAAAAAGCCATGTGTATTTGATTATATTTTCATCCCTCCTTACCACCCCCCCCCCCCCCCCCCCCCATTAGTCCAACTAAGGGCCTGGGCCAAGAATCTCTGCTTGACCTTCAGGCTTCAGGAGAGATATACAACAGACAAAACTACCAACCCTATCCCTGATCATGCAACTCCCGGGAAACTGAGAGTGAGCACTACAGGGGTTATCTTGGCCAGCCGGAGAATTTGCTGGTTTTGACCCAGCCCAAGAAGGGGAGCCGATTAGTACACCCGGGCCAAGTTGTGTATCCCTGTCTAGGAGAGGTCGAGCAAAGTGATGTGTTGAGGCGCTGGCCCTCTAAATCACCAGGAGATCTCATCCCCCTCGTCACAGGTCGCACCGCACGGCCAACGCGGCGGATCTAAGGAGACTCAGAGAGAAAAGGAGTGTGGAAAAGAGACTTGAAGGGGAGACGAAGAAAGAAAAAGACGTTAAGAAAGGCAGAGACAGAATAGGAAAAAGGTTGGTTACATTTGTCTGGGCCCTTCACTCCTTAACTGTCTGACATGGGAGACCCTACAGGGGCATCAATTCTACCACGGTAATGCTTGCCAGTCAGCAACTTGGTATACAGGCTTGCAGTGTTCACAAAACTATCATCTAGTGGTTTTGATGCCGACGAAGTAAAAGATCAAGGACCACGCAAGCCCTCCGACCACGGCAGGTTGCAACCCCCGGAGGGGTGTCTCTTTTCAATGTGAATAATTTACAAGTTAACCCTTTCACCGCCAGACGTTCTTTTTTGCATGGAATCCCCATCACCAGCTTTTTTCTAAAAAAAACTCTTATTTCATAACAGCTGATGTGAAGACGACCAATTCTCATGCTAGTTTTTATAATACTGAGGAGATACACTGTATTTTTTTTATAGTTATAAACATGTTAGTATTGGTTAGTCACAACAACTCAATGTTTAGTAATAATTTCAAGTGCAAAAAAATGTCAAATTAAAAAAAAATGAATGTTATGTTCTTCTCAACGTAAAAATGAGAAAAGCATGCCAACAAAACTTCTTCCCAAAAAGGGGGCAAATATTCTCCACTCCCAACTGAAAGACCAGAATAGTATGGTATATCCAAACAGATATAATGGGTAGAAACAGCCATAAATCCCACTACTCCGATAGCGGGAACATACACTACAATCACAAACACTTTATCACGGTAAAGAGGGCGCTGCACAGTGGCGATCTGTGGTTTGGGGTCTTTGTCTCGTCTTTTTTCACAATTTTTGGCTTTGTGGTGAATTGCTGTGACTGTAATTTGTACAAGCTGATTGTGAAGAATTCATGATGTTGTTCACGGTGGTGTGTGAGTGACAGTGCTGTGGTGTTTTTAATTTCAATATTTATAGTCAGTGTGTATGCTCAGATTCCAAATGGCGGATTCACGCTCGTACAGTCATGATTTTCTGTTGAATTCAGGCATACTCTCACAATGCGTGCTTGACTTTTCCTCTCTTCCAGTGAAATCTTTGAACCCTTCCCACACAATACCCGCGGGCTTCGGAAGCATGGACGGCAAAGAAGGGTGCGACATAGGATAAAGAAAAAACGTTTCTGACCACCCAAGTTTTTTCCACTCAATGTTCTAGCCCAATGTTCTCCACTCAACCAGCCATTGCAACATCAATACAATTTCGATGAACTGCAAGCCAGCGTGACAATATTTATCGGAATTTCGTGAGTGCGTGTCTGATCTGTCTGACTGAAACATGGCTTGAGGAGAAGTAAGTGATGTCGTGTTTCAATCCAGGGTTTTGGATTACCTTTGAGTACAGACAGAGATAGATTAATAACAGGCAAAAGTAAGGGGGGTGGATTTGTGTTCTATCGTGAACGAAAGATGGGGTTCGGACAAAAAACGGTCCTTGTCAGAAAAATCAGCTGTGTACTTAGATTTAGAACTTTTATCACTCTCTTTTAGACCCAAAGTATCTTCCACGTGATTTTGGACAAGTTTTGGTGTCACTGTGTACGTGCCTCCACCATCAGCCAACGCCAAACGTGAACAGTCAACATCTTGACGGTACAGACCTTTTCTGACTCACTTCCTGATGCACCTCATTTATCGTCGGGGATTTCAATCTACTGTGAGCGTGGATACTTTTTACCTACCTTTCATAACTGCATGTTACTGCGTACTCTCATGATAAATTCAGATAAATGCTTTGGTAACTTTAAGGGGGGTACAAATTGTTCAGATCATCGGCACAGGAAAGTCTGGGATCATATGTTGTCCATCTATATACCAACCTTATTGCAGGAATTGAAAGCGGAATTAACTGTGACGAAAAACAAAAAAGTATGGTCTACTGACTCTGTTGAAAAACTGCCAGGCTGTTTAGATTTGCAAGATTGGATGTGTTTTTTTTTATGCTATTTTTTCTTTATGTACTGATGTTAATGAGGCACTGGGTGTGATTACAGATTACATTAAAATTCTGTACTGATCTCATTGTTCCCTCCAAATCTGCAAATATTCCTACAATAAGCCATGGGTATCGGAAAAGCGGTTTAAAACAAGAGTGCGAGAGAGATTAATGTTGCTTATAAGCCCAGCCGACCGGCAGAGGGCCACATTCAGGGCTGTCACCACGTTAAATTTCAACTCACAGTATTAAAAAAAAAAAAAAAAAATAAAAAAAAATTTCACAATCTCGTTTTTAAATGACATAGTCTACAAACGCACCAGAAACTTTGTTAAAAATCTTGCTGCCGTAAATCTTAAATTCAGACGAAAATGCCATCTCTCCAAAAACTCATGGATCACGTCAGGGGGACATCCATGAACAGGATCTTCATGGACTCGCTGTAACATGTTTGTGTTCACATGGCAAGTCAAACTCTCCAAAAGACTGTTTCATTGTGAGTGGGCATGACATGGAATGCACCTCGGAGTTCTTCACTCTTTAAGGTAAAATGGGTATAATACGAATGCCGGGTGGTGCAGCCGGCCCAGAACCGTTTCCTCTTTACGACCACCGACGTAGATGGAGGAACTCCTTATGTTTGGAGGATCTGAAGAGTTTGTTATTCGTTGAGTGTTCCAATCCTCCTGCCAAGAGGTCTCTACATAAATCGTTTATTTTGGGTTTCACATCTGGGCAGGGGATATAAGTGTGGGACAGTTTGCTGCTCTTGTGGCGTTCTTGGCTTAACGATCATCCATTTCGTTCGCGATACCAACATGACCAGGAACCCAAGCAAGAGTAATGTAGTTAACCGTCCGCTTCAACTTGCTAAAAAGTTCAAAGAATTGCAAAAGTCTGGAGGTGAGGTTGCGGCCAGCTATGCTTCAAAGCTGACAGCGAATACGACAGAACCAGAATGTCCCTCTTTTGAAGATTGAGAGTTATAATCAAAGCCAGAAACCGAGCAGTAATGTTAGCAGAATAGACAGAAAGCATCTGAATGGATATGTTCCAACATTATCTGAGATGGAGCCTGGGCAGTAGGTGCACTGGCCACTCCATCTTCAGATTTGGATCCGTCAGTGATCTTTTGACAGATTGGGAATTCGAACCTGAGCTCAGCATACACTGCATTGTGCCAGAGAGCTGGTTAGACTCTTTACGAAAAGCTGCAAGGATCGAAACAATCTCTGGTGTGAAAAGGTCCACGGAGTTGATCGGAAAACTGGAAAATCGGAAACTTACCTCCAGGTCTAGACCTGCATTCCGCACGTGAGGCTGATTCGAAGTCAGACGGCGGATACATTGAGGGTTGTGTTGCAAACTTACTTTGGAACGGAGGGTCAAAGACACAGTCTTAGGGCAGATTCTGCGGTTCTGAAACGTCGGATATAATAATTCGAAGACCGTTTTCAGCCTGCGATTGGACAGTGAAGTTCCACCCGCCTTGGTACAGCAGTACACAGGGGTGGTGGGACGTCCTAGGGTAAGTGACGAAGCCTTGAAGGTGGATAGGGTTCAAGAGTTTGAGGTAAGATGATCATGCGGTCCGTCACAGCACAACCGTAGTCCAGTTGGAACGGCTAGGGCTCTGTAAGAGGTGAACAAAGTTTTTCCCCCCCCCCCCTAATCAGCGCCCCAGTCGGTTGTGTGCAACGCCGCAGTATATTCAAGTGCCTTTTGGAAGCCAGTTTGGAGGGTTTTAATATGGTGAGGAAAGTTAAGTTTTTGGTCAAACATGACTCCCAGTAATTTGGCCTCTTTAACAGCTGGAATGGGTGATTTCCCTACTTGAAGTTCCGGATTGGAAAAAACTGACGGAAATTATGGAGTGAATTACAAGGGGTTTTTGTAGCAGAAAGGGGAAACCGTTTTCATCTCCGCCACCGATGGAATTTTATCTTCGCCTAAGCTGGTGCCTGGTGGACACTCGGGTACTGTTCCAGTTGGAAAGACAGCAAAATCATCCACTATCTATTGAGCAGTCTGGAACCCTGCTGAATGATTGACAATGTTGGTGATTCTTAATACTAAAAGAGGGCAGGAGATTGGATGCTCCCTGTGGAAACACCAACTCTGCTCGTGGACATCAGAGAGAGTGTGCCAACCCGGACCTGAAAGGTCGTTCTGCCAAAAAATTTTGATAAAGCGGAAGATGACTCGAAAACCAGATCGTGGAGATCATGAAATTCCCGATTCCAGGTGGTATCGTAGGCCTCTAAGTCACAAGTAAAATTGCCATGATGTGTTTGTTCGCACGGCGTTCGAAGGGTAGATTCCAGACGAATCAAATGGTCAACGGTTAGTCCGATGTTGCGGAAACCTCACTGTTTTTCGCCAAAAGGCATCGGTGTCAAGTTTCACATGAGCCTAGCCATTGACCATTTTTTCCATCAATGTACAAAACACAGCTGGTCAAGCTATTGGGGTCGTAGTTTTGATGGATTAGTAAGATCTTTTCCAGGTTTGGGGATGGGAATAAATGAGGGCTTTTCGCCAAGAGGGCGGAAAGAAACTGTTGTCGTCACGTGGTTAGTTTACTGTAAACAGGATGTTCAGACCTTCTTGCGGAAGTTGTTTCAATAGTTGATATATGTATGTATCTATACCTGGAGAGGGATCGCTGCTAGAGGTAAGGCAGATTTCTGCTCTTTTATGTAACAAGGAAGATTGTTGTCTTCATGTTGTCGGATGAATAGTTGCAGGGAGATTTTTTCTTTTAGGGCTTTGTGTTTGGACAAAAAGTGACTGATTTAGTAGTAGAGGAGGACTTCTTTTCAAGGGTTGAAGCAGGCTGATTAGCAATGCTTTTTCTCTGTTATTAATGAATCTGAAACTTGAGATGGTTCACTGGTGGGCAGTGTTCTTCCCTTTGATTTTCTTAATGATGTTCCTCACTTTTTTCTTGAAGTTTTGATGTCAAGGCCTGGAGGCAGATGCTTCTCCTGGAACCGACGTTACTGATTTTAAATGTGTGTCTAGATTTAGCACGGAGTTTTTGATGGGTAGAGGTTGGGACGAAGGTGTTGGTAAACCTGAGCTGAGCCGTTCGACTTTGAATTGTTGGCTGTTGATTCAAACCAGGGTGTTTTTGGCATTTGTTTAGTTTATGGGAGACACTGGAATACAAGCTTTAGACATTGATCACAGTGTTAGTCAGTGATTCAGCTGGGTCCGGACTCTGAAGAAAGTCAGTGTCCTGGAATTCTTTAGAAATAGTGGTTGCGAAATAGATCCAGTTTTTTGCTTTCTTGTAATTTAGTTGTTGAGATAACAGTGACGTGTTCAGTTATTAACAGGTTTGTAGAAGGACAAGGGAAATGGTCACTCGTGCTAGATCGTCATGGACAGACCACTCATTGTCCAGGACCAGCGTAGGGGTCACAACCGAACAATTCTAAAACACGAAAAGTGAACCAGTGGAAGGAGTGGAGGTAAGTTGCAGATACGTCTTTCCAGATAACACAAATCCAAGTCTGAAAGACATCTTCAATCAGCAGACCCGGGGTGACGGACCTGGCACTACCCCAAAGAGGGTTGTGACCGTTAAAGTCACATCGCAAAAAAGGTCGAGAAGTTTCCTATCAGACTGACAAGGTCTGACGACAAACGGGACAGAAGGTGGAGAAAAGGGAACAGAGTGTACAGTCTTGTGGAGAGTGACTCTGCAGCTACTGCTGAAGGGAGGTAGACCAAAGTGACAGGAACTATACAACAAAGGTGTGTGTTGGAGATGGGGCAACACCGCCGACAATCCCAACGTGGATGAGTTGTGCAGTTTTGAAAGTTTATTAAGGCCAGCATGAGTAATGGTCTTCTGGCTTTGAATTTGGGTGTCCTGAAGAAAGCCACGACGATGTTTTATAGATCGACACAGAAGCTGCAGCTCCTCAAAGTTGGAATTTAGTCTACGGATATTCCAAAGTATTATTGTACTATCCATGTGCAGAGGGCGAAAAGGAGAGAGATCAGGTCATCTCCTCATCAGCATCTGCGGCCAATGGAGTGACTTATTTTTTAGTTTCACTGGACTGTGGTGGTCTTTGGACCGCTGGCAGACTTTGCCGCAGGTGGACAAAGGCCTGGATTTGAGAGTGTGGAGGTTGGATTTGGGAGATGGTGGGAGGTTTTGGTCATAATCTCCACCATTTCCACACTGGGTGGAACTCCCTTGCCCGCACGGGCATGGAAGAGGAGTTCGAGGTGCTGGTTTTTAATCTGGCAGCAGCAGATGTTGTAGACGGCTGGGCAGTCTGAGGGAGTGGGGATTTTTTGCCTCCACCAGGGGGCAGGTCACCTGTTGGTTTGGAAGGTGGTGGACTGCTTCCACCAGAACTGACAGATTACTTGCCTGTATTAGAAAACATGAATTCAATCAGTTGGGCAGCAGACTGACCGAGTTGAAACTGTGGGAACCTTCTTAACAGCCAGAAGGTGGAGAAGTGTCGGCGTCTGATGCCACAAACATGTTTCCGGGGCTTTCAAAAAGGGGATCTTCTTTTCCGTTGGACACGTTGTATGCGATCGCTGAATCCAAGAAGGACTATTTCGGTGAAGAGGAGGGATGGTCGCCATCCGCAGTTTTTTTTTAACACAATGTGCCGGATATTGACAGGCCCTTCCTGGGTTGCCTTGCAGCAAATACCACACACCTCCTGCCCAGAACAGCGGTCCCTGACATGGCCAAAACTTCTGGCACCTGAAGACCTCAACCGGGGACGGAACAATTAAATCATCTCCTGACATTTCAGGTAGCCGACTTTGATGACGGAGGAGCAAGGGTTGCAGATGTCAGAAGAGGGTGTTGGTGGCCATCTTTTGCAACCTTCTTTACTGTCACCCTGCGCACCTCAGTCACATCCCTGGGAGACAGCTCGATTTAATTTCTGCTCCGAGAACCAGATAAATCCTGCAGCGAATCACGCTTTTTGATGAATTTAATTGTTTGTGGGGAGTTACTTCTGATCTCCATGGTCCACTAATTTTTGTTGCCTTCGCAGCTGGTCATGATTTGTTTCTGTGATTTACATCAATAAGGAACGAGCCATTTCGTAACCTCTGGAGGACCGAGGTCACATGCAAACCTTAGAGCCTTTGTATGGCAAATGGGCTCAGAGCTGAATGGGGTCGTTCTGCTCGTCCCCTCCATCACGAGCAAGGAAGCCCAAAAACCTGTTCTTCTGTCTCACTTCTGTATCAGAATCACTTTCTGTTTGACCATCCCTGAAATAGGGGATGATGACTTCTCTTCCTTTTGGGGGGATAGTTTTTGGAAAAAAGCCAATTTTAGTGTAGTATGATTCATCTTCCTTACCCACCCACCTTGGGAGTCAACTTAGGGGCCCAGGGCCATGAAACCAATGTTTTGACCCTTCCAGGTTGGGAGAGACATCGACAAACAGAAGCAACTAAACCCCATCCCCCCTGATCATGCTCAACTCGGGGACAGAGAGCTGAAGCTCTGCAGGGGGTTCACATGCAGCAGGGGAACTGCTTGTCTTGGACCAGCCCCAGGAGGGGAGCGGATTAGTACACCCGGGCCAATGTGTACCTGTTAGGAGAGGTCCGGAGCCCAAGTGATGTGTTGAGGCACAAGGTCTCAAGCACTGGCCCTCTCAATCACCAGGACCTCATTCCCCTCAGAACAGGTCGCACCGCTCGGCAAGAACTGGCGGATCTTAAGGAGGACTCAGAGAGAAAAGGTGTGTGAAAAAGAAGACTTGCAAGGGGAGGACGAAGATAGGAAAGGCAAAATATAAGGAGGCTGAATTCAAGAAAGAGAATGGCGGGTTATCTTAGTCAGGATCCTCACCCTTAGCTATTGACAGGGAAGCCTACCAGGGGCATAACTCCTTACACGTTAGTTAGGCAAACAGCATCTGCACCTCTCAGGCCTAGAGCAGTATGAAAAACATGCCTATCTTCAAGTATTGATGCCCGCCAGCAGCAAGCTAAGGGATCACTGGACCGCAAACCTCGGACCAGACAAGGTTCGTAAAACCCCCGGCGGGCGTTAAAAACAACCTTAAATGAAGAAAGATAGCATGGGCTGTCAGAAAGATGTGCTTTGTGCGATTCTCTACCCCCGAAAATTACAAAAGAATAAATGAAGCAAAGAGAATACAGAAAAAAGATTGAACTCATCTTTCAGTTTGGAAACAGAGAGATTCTGGAAAGGTATCAAATCGTTAGAGGAGAAGAAAGTTTAAATCTACCTCCAGTGGTATGACCCCTCTTGAAGAAAGGATTCTGTGAAAATGTAAATTCTTTTATGTCGTTTCAATCTTAAACATTATTTTAATGTTGAAATAGCCTCAATTAGACAAGAACTCACGAACGAAACGATCGTGGTAGAAGAAATTGAAGAGTATGAAGTTTGTTCTGTCCTTTCAAAGATAAATTTGCAAAAAGCCGGAGGCCCCTGATGGCTTGGAAGGTAAACTCCTGAAATCATGTAGTTTCACAGCTTGCAGGTCCTTTTACCAAGCTTTTTAACCTATCTTTGCAACAACACATTGTCCCTGTGATTTGGAAAACGTCTGTGATAGGTCCTGTACCAAAAAAACGCAGTCCCAAACTCTTAACGATTATCAACCTGTTGCTTTAACGTCTATTCTTATGAAATGTTTTGAACGGATTTTTATTAAAAGACTCGTAGTACTGACTTGGGGTCAGTTTGATTTCCTTCAGTTTGCATATAAACACAACAGAGGCACTGAAGACGCCACACTTTTACTTCTCCATCATGTTTTTACACACTTAGAAAACCCCAAGTCGTTCGCTCGTATTCTGTTTGTTGACTTCTCCTCTTGCCTTCAACACTATACAGCCCCATCATTTGGCCAGTAAACTAAAGCAACTTGGCATCTCCTCTTATCTATTCTCTGGATTTTCGATTTTTCTGGTAATTGCCCCCAATGGTTCGCTTTCATAACTCTGTTTCATCCGTTTCTTATATATCAATGGGTGCTCCCCAAGGTACAGTTTTTCTCCTTGTCTGTTTACTTTCTACACTAATGACTGCAGAGGAAACAATGACAGCCTTATCATCAAATTCTGTGATGATACTGCAGTCACAGATCTCTCCAACTCAGATAGAGCTTTTAATGAAATTGTGAACAGTTTTACACAGTGGTGTGACACCAATTTCCTTGATCTTAATGTCCAGAAAACAAAGGAGCTGATCACTGACTTCCGAAGAAACGCTGATCCTATTCCAGATTTACTGATCTCAGGTACCAAGGTTGAAAGAGTGACTGAGTATAAGTACTTAGGTTCTGTTATCGATGACAAACTTACATTCACTTCTAATTCTCTCTCTGTGTATAAAAAAATGTCAGTCAAGAGTGTATTGCTTACAGAAATTGAGATACTTTGGAGTGAACTGTGATGTTTAAAAGCATTCTACAGAAGCAATATTGAATCTGTGATCACTTTTTCATTTTTAGTGTGGTTTTGGTGGATTAAATGTGAAGAACAAATGCTTGCTGGAAAAGACTGTGAAACGTGTGGTAAGATTATTGGTGTTAAGCAACAAAGTTTAGGAGAAATGTTTGAAAAAAGAGTTTCCTAGGAAAGCTCAGAAGATTGTATGTGATGAAACCCATCCTCTGTTCCCCTTTTATGAAAAGATGCCTTCAGATAGACGATTCCGGCAACTGAAATGCGAAACCAACAAACTGAATCGTAGTTTTTTTGCCTCTTTCAATCCGTTCATTGAATAATCACTGACCTGACCATCCTGAGTGAATGTTCAATGCTGTCGTTATAAAGATTGAGGAGAGGGTGAGGGGGAGACTGGGGTAGAGAGAGAGGGGTGGGGGTGGGGGGGAGGGTGGTGGGGAGAGAATGAGAGTGTAGATGTTGTGGGGAGGGGGGATGATAATCAAGTGATAAAGATTTAAAATCATCTCAGTTCTCACCCCTTGTAGTATGGCGTGCGTGCGAGTGTGCTGATGCATGTTGTGTGCGCCCCCTTTCTATGGTTATTTAGCGTACAGCTGTTTTTAGTAATTGCGATATAATGGAATGTATTTGGGTGAGTTTGATATTTTAGTAAAAATAAGCATTACTTTAAGTTTTTAAATTTT
>CM031610.1:20589459-20601959 GCA_018398815.1 Conus ventricosus
CAAACTATTTCGTCAGCTCGAAGCCACTCTCCATTATTTTCTGAGAAATCCAACACTAAAAACCTAACTGACCAAATCCAAACAACTTATTTCAAACTATTTTCTCCCAAAAGGATAGACGCTAACACAGTCTCATGTCACTGCACGCACTTCACACGGGCGCGTTCATACTTGTTGACCGGAGCGACAGCAGAACACGTCCGTCTCCTTTGAGCGCCACTCACTGATCCACTTTTTCTTTTTTTTTTTATTGCAACACTAATTGTCAGCCACACTTGATTTTAAAGAGAAAAATAATCACTTCTAGTCGGAAAATGTGGAAAAAAAGTTCAGCTTTGGAAGCATTTGCTTCCTGACCCAACTGGGGCATATGCGGATCCCCAGGATTTAAAAAAAAGTCTTTTTACTTTCTCACATGTCATGTCTGTGACAGGAATATGGTGATTGTTTACCTGATATATAATTGTTGGGGATGTGGAGAATGCCTTCATCCAAGGTGTGCCCCTGGAACTCCCCCGTTTCGCCTGACACCCAGCAATTTCTCAGGCTTTTTCAACTTTCTCAGGTCTCGTGTCTGTGATAGGGATAAGGAAAGTCCTCACCTGACTATGTCATTGATAGGGATGTGGAGAATGCGTTCATCCAGTGTGTGGATATCCACTGTGGTCCCCGTCAGGGCACGGCCTAGGGCAACGTTGGCTGTATGAATCAGGTTCAAACCTTCACGTCGAAAGCGTGGATGGGGTTTGTCCTTGACGACGAACACGATGTCCGCTGGAGTCACAAAAACAGTACAGACAAACTTTTAGTGTAGAGGCAAGAAGTCTTCAACTCCTTTCTGCTAGTGAACAAGATAATATGATTATGGGCAAAGTCATGATGAAAAAAACCACTTGCTAAAAAGATATTGCTAAATGTGTGTGTGTGTGTGTGTGTGTGTGTGTGTGTGTGTGTGTGTGTGTATGTATGTGTGTGTGTGTGTGTGTGTGTGTGTGTGTGTGTGTGTGTGTGTGTGTGTGTGTTTGACCTTACTCTCCTAAAGTTGTGCATGTTCAGGTGTCAGAACTATGCAGACAAATGAGAAACATATGAAAACATACACAGGTGATCAGTTCAGAAAAGAATAAACCTTTCTCTGTGTGTGTGTGTGTGTGTGTGTGTGTGTGTGTGTGTGTGTGTGTGTGTGTGTGTGTGTGTGTGCGTGCGTGCGTGTGTGTGTGTATGTGTGTGTGTGTGTGTGTGTGTGTGTGTTGTATACTTAATTTTTGTTGTTGTTTTTTGTTTCGTTTTTTTTTTTTTTTGCTTTTGGGAGTGAGAAATATAGGGAGGTGCTGAGGAAGATGACAGTAAGGCCAGTGGCTTTTTTTTTTTTCTGCTCAATGTTTGTGTCCCCTCAGTGACATACTCATTCACTTACACAGCCACACCTACACTTGTCCATCAGAAGCTCACCACTGAAAATATTTAGGAATCAATCAGTGTCAGAAAACTATGAGGTAACCCACAGAGGAGACACAGCACTGTTTGGTCACTCCTGGGCTTTTTCTGATCAGACACACAGCAGACCACCTTTTAACCCTTTCACCGCCATAGGCGCCTTTTGGCGACGACAGGGCAGAACGCTGACGTCGCCATTTGGCGACAAAGTAGGGTGACCTAACTCCCGATACTCTCACGATCCAAGTTCATGAGACAAAAAGCCAGCAATAAACGTCATAGTTGGGGGATGGTCTGGCCTGTGCTCACAGCCATTTGCTTTGTCAGAACACTATTCAGTTCAGTGTTTTATCGACTTTATTCCGATTGTTTTTCCATTCACTATGACGTCACCACCAAGCACTTTACGTACTCGACCTTGCCGTACATTTACCACACATCAAGTGCTGGGAATATTGAATAGACGGTCAGTTGTTCCTAATACAGATGAAGAAGACCCAGATAGTTACAAGGAAACAATGATAGTGAGGGCTTGACCAAATTATTGCAACTTGAAGCGTTGGACCGTGGCCAAATAGTCGGGAGAGAAGGAATGCTGACGAGAGATAAGACTAGACGCCCACTTACTACCGCTGTGCCCCAGTGTTTTTGCGTTGAGCCAGCCAGCACTGACTGACTGTTCACTGACTGACTGATGGGTTATGTGAGGGGGCATGCTGTGAACTTCACACACGCTGTGGGCCGACACTTGCTGGTCGAGGTTGAAGGGCGTGGCCGACTGGCACGTGAGAGAGGCGAGCCACAGAGACGTGTTGGGTGGGTTTTATGAATAGCTGAAGGGGTTTCAAAGGTTCAGAGAGCAACAGGCACATGAATGACTTTGTGTTCATAACAAAATATTACTGTTGAGAGTGAAAGGGACGTGTGTGTATGTGTGTGTGTGTGTGCATGTGTGTGTGTGTGTTTGTGTGTGTGTGTGTGTGTTCCCTTTTTCTTTCTTACATGTGTACCAGTTAGGCATAAGCATGTGTGTGTGTGTGTGTGTGTGTGTGTGTGTGTGTGTGTGTGTGTGTGTGTGTGTTCCCTGCTATTGGAGTAGTTGTATTTGTGGCTGTTTCTTCCACTTTTCTGATGGAAATATCATACTTTCTGGTCTTCAATTGTGAGTGGAGTATTTTTCCTCCCTTGTTGAGAGTTTGTTGGCATTCTTTCTTCATTTTTTTTACGTTTAGAAGGAACATAACATTCTTTTTTTTATTTTGCATTTTTTTTGCACTTGAAAGTACTAAAAATTTGAAATTGTTGTTGACTTACCATTACTAACATGTTATGATAGAATAAAAGTACAGTGTATCTCCTCCATTTTACAAAAAAATAGCATGAGAACTGGTTGTTTAGTTCCAGAGATATCCGCGTTTCACATATGCTGGTATAAAATAAGAGCTTTTTTTGAGAAATGGCTGGCGATGGGGATTTATGCAAAATAGAATGTCTGGCGGTGAAAGGGTTAATACTCCAATGGATGACTGATGACAAAGACCGTTTAGTCCTAAAGCCATTGCGAGTGAACATTTCCCTCCGGAGGATACTACCATGTCCATTCAATGGTTGTCTTGGGAATAAACCCATACTGAATGCTCTGTTCATGCATCTAGATATGGAGGAATTGAAATTGAGATTGTCACAAGAACAGGTCAGGAAGGGTACCTGAATGTGAAAAGTCTGTTTTAATGATTGATAATTAAAATGAACATATAGTTTGATATTTGTCGAGACTGATGACAGGGCTGTACACGTTGTTTCTTTATTCTGATGTCTAAGAGATACAGGAATATGCATTGTTAATAATTAAATTTGATCATTCTTCCAGGGCTCTGAAGTTTCAAAAACACAAAGTGTAAAATTTTGACATTTCAAGAACTGCATTCCAACTTTAAGTGTATCATTTGTATGTGGTGTGACAAGTCAGACTCCATAGCATTTTCAATCGCACTTGGCTTCACACGTGCCATGCTGATGGACATCTTGTTAATTAACACATGGTTTTGACTTGGACCTACAAAAAATAAGAATAGCCGACATTGACACCAATCAAAAAGGCAGCAAAATCATGTGGGCCTCAAGTCCATTTACTTTTTCATGCTGTCCCTTCCAAACTTGGCCATCTGTTGACAAGCAAGTCTACCGATCTGCACACTTTCAGGTCCATTTTAAACACAAGTCTGTGGCGCCTGGCTGTTGGTTGGTTGGATGGTTTCTGTTTCTGCGTTGTATTTCCTTTCAAAATGTAGCTGTGTGCATTGTCAAAAAAAGCATATAGCACAAGGCGACTCTGATACTCTCAAAAATACATTCAAATGGTATGAAACTAAAACGTGTGACTAATAATTTTGGGTAGCAGCCACCTGAGGCCAAATAATCCCACTATTACATTCTTCTGATTAGACTTGAAACCATAACATCCGAGCCTGTAGCCAATGACCCTAAAGCCAATGACCCTAGGCCAGTTAGCTACTGCATCATGGTGTTTAGTCGTTTTTCCTTCATTACCACCAGCATGATCAAAATCATCCTAAAAACAACACCTTGACAAGACCTGCATGTTGCTGTCCTTGTTATCCACTGACCTGGAATGTTGTTGGGGCCTTGATCGCCTTCTTTAGGGAAAGTGATTCTGGTGCAGGGCTTCCACCCTTTCTTCACTGTGATGGTCAGGATCTTGTCTCGGATGCTTGATGTGTGTCCATCCTCGTTCATCACCTATAACACAGCATTGTAATGATGCCCATACTTGAAAATCTCAAAGTACTTTCAACAATTTTTATCTACATTTGCCACAATTTTTATCTACAGAATGCAACCGTATTATTTTCAAAATTTTCAGCTTTTTTGCTTGAGAGGTGGGCAAGAATGTGAAGGGAAGAAGATAAGATAAGATAATGTTGCTTATAGCCCAGCCGACCGCAAAGGGCCACATCAGGGCTGTCACCACATTAAAATCAACTCACCGTGAAGGGAAGAAGATGAGGAGGAAATAAGGAAGAGCTGCATCATGTCTCCCATGGCTAGTATGGCTCCTATACTGCCTGTGCTGATTTTCTAATGTACAGCAACACCCTTTCCCATTCTGTCACAACCCAAGCACCAGCTATCGAAAAACATGAAACCTCCATAGCCTAGCTAACGGCAGTAGGGATGTCAGTTTACCATGTCTAGGCATGGCATTAGAGAAGACAGACCCCAACCCTCTGCTTCCGCTGCTGATGTATATGTCACATTCCCATTTATTGCAGGATGACACGATGTACAAATCCAATGCCATCAGTGGTTTGAACTCGTCACCACCACCAGCTTTGCAGTCAGTTACTCCAACCATTTGACGACAGGCACAATGCTGAAAAAAACATGTCAGTTTGTCACTGCCCATCAACTACACAGTTGTACAAATCAAATGGAAAGTGGCCATTTTTGGGGTTTTTTTTTGCTGTCCCAACCTCAGAGGCAGTGCACCCACGCCGCTCATTCCAACACCCCGTCCCACAGCCACAGCCCGGTCAGTCCCACCGCAGCCCCGGCACCGGCAATCCACAGGGAGCTGTCAATGTCAAGTCATCAAGAGGAAACCCACCAGAGGAGACACTGCGCTGCTGCGGAGTCACTTTGGTGGTGTTCAGTGGCGCCTGTTCTGATCTAACATACGCAGGACACCACCTACTAAGCCCCCGACTGATGACAATAACTGCTTAGTTGCGGAGCCAGCGTGAGTGAGCTCTCCCTCTGGAGGGCACCACCACGTCCGTTTAACGACAGCCCCCATGTACCCGCTGATACCAGTGACCCAGAAGGAACCAAACCAAGGCCACAGATGTGGGGAGGACATCGAAATTGAGGTTACCATGAGAGCAGGCATGAAGGGCCACAGAATTAGAGATTTTTTTTTTTTAATGCTGATCGATGAGAATGAGGGTGATTAAGATGATGCTACAGATTTCCATTTTGGTCTGAGACTACATGACAGGGTTGTACTCTACGCTTCCTTTCATAATATATCCGGCGTCAACCAGGCCCAAGAGACACAGGCACCTGCAGTGTCAGTCAGGAAATCTGAGCAACACTCTAAGAAACGCATCCATTAAGTGGATGAAACTCGACTGTATGGTCCTAGTCTTCCAAACTGAGTCCGCAGCAAACTCAACTCTCAGTAGGAGCCGGTCATGGCAGAAAAATCCCACATGACTCTGATGGGAATCGAACCCGCGACCTCCCAGCCGGGAGTCTGCGACACTAACCACTTTGCCACGGCGGCTGGTGAAAGTGGCCATTTTAATCATCTGCAGATTTCCCACTGGCCTATATGCTGATTTATATCACCACTCAGAGAAGGAGCACATTATGCTTTAGCTGTTATCTTTCGAATGATATTTAGTGGCTGATGCTGCTTCCTATGCTAGTAACTTAGCTTTCCATGATTCTGTATCACTAGACTTTTTCTTGCATCTATGTGCTTTCATTGTGCTCATTTTGATTTTTTAACCAATGTTTTTAATAGATATAATTCACACCATCTTTTAAAATGTGACAGAACATTCTACAAAAATGAATACATGTGCAAGTATGAGGATGAATGTGTACAAATGTGTGTCTGTATGTGCATGAGACAGACAAAGAAAGACTGAACGAGAATGTAAATGCCAAGTTGCTGAAAATCACAGCTCAAGTAAAAATAAAATTAGGGGGACCTGAGAAATCAAAGAAAGAAAAAGCACAACCACTCAACAGTGACTGGACACACACCAGGGCTCCTCCTACTGTATGTTTGTGCATCACACATGCAGTGCAGTCAGCAAACAAGTTTCAAAATTTCAGACAGGGTAAAACATGCACCTTACTGTTTTCCAGTAAGAACGTCGACCCATCATATCAATGTTACGTGCATCCATTTTTAAAACGGCTGATGTGAGAACTTGAAACTCATCAAGGCTTTGCAACATTCGCTTTGAAACGTACATTCCTCAGTAGAACAAAACATTACCTTTTTGACAAAAGTTTTGTTTGGCATGTGTTGCCAATATTGAACAAAAGATGGCCAGGCAAGCAAATTCATTTCCATGAAATGACAAGCTTCATCATCAGACAATTGTCACCAAATCATGATCTGTCATGACGTTGAAAAAGAAACCTCGTGGCTGAAGCAATCTGCCTGGCTAGAAAAACATGTGGGCAAGTCACTGTGGAGCAGCCAATACAACTGCTGCAGCTAAAGCGACGAATGGGGAAAACACTTTGGTCACTGGGACATGAAATGTTCAACATTTAGCAGTGCCTCATGTTGCTTCCCTGCTTACAATCCTGACCATACACTGGGCGTCTGGGGAGTAGGATCACAGAGTTTTATTTCAATAGTGCCAATTAATACTTAAAAGAAGGGGAGGAATGAACATAAAAGAAAGGGGATGGGATGGGTGGGGTGGGGTGGGGGTGGGGGCATGAAACAAGACCATCCACTAGCCCCAGTGGAGGTTTGGAAAAACAAAACAAAACACAAGAACATCAAAATAGATTAGAAACAGTTTTTAGTTTCCACAATTTTATTTAAACACAAAAAGGGAACCCAATACTTTTCCAGAAGTACTTTAAACACACTGAAATAGTGTATCAAGAAGAAGGCAAAAAGACAAAAAATTACTGTCAAAACAATAATGCTCATGTATATGAAAACTTCTTCTATTAAGCTGTAAAGTGGGCGTTGATGTTTAAAACATGTATACTTGTTTGGGGGAAAAAATTGAGACTGTGAGAGGCAAGTTTTTGGTTCCTATATACCCTTAAAAAGTTTAAATATAACCATCAATATCCTTTAAAACTTCTGTCAGGGGATACACTACTTCCTTAACCTTTCCCATACATCACCTAAAATTTTGCGCACCATACATCCTGGGTCTCCAGAGACCCAAACTTTTTGTGAAGGAATAAACCTTTGCTGTACATCGTGGGTCTCCATGGACCCTTGTTGTCTTTTGAAGGAATAAACCCTTGCTGTTACGTCATGGGTCTCCATGGACCCTTGTCTTCTGAAGGAATAAACCCTTGCTGTTATGTCATGGGTCTCCATGGACCCTTGTTGTCTTCTGAAGGATTAAACCCTTGCTGTTATGTCATGGGTCTCCATGGACCCTTGTCTTCTGAAGGACTAAACTCTTGCTGTTACGTCATGGGTCTCCATGGACCCTTGTTGTCTTCTGAAGGAATAAACCCTTGCTGTTATGTCATGGGTCTCCATGGACCCTTGTTGTCTTCTGAAGGACTAAACTCTTGCTGTTACGTCATGGGTCTCCATGGACCCTTGTTGTCTTCTGAAGGAATAAACCCTTGCTGGTACGTCATGGGTCTCCATGGACCCTTATTGTCTTCTGAAGGATTAAACCCTTGCTGTTACGTCATGGGTCTCCATGGACCCTTGTCTTCTGAAGGAATAAACCCTTGCTGTTATGTCATGGGTCTCCATGGACCCTTGTTGTCTTCTGAAGGAATAAACCCTTGCTGTTACGTCATGGGTCTCCATGGACCAGGGCTCCCAATGACGCACATATGTGCGTCCATGACGCACTATGAGCGAAAAGGACGCACTAACAAAACGTGTAGCGAGTCCTGCGGGACGCACTACAAAATCAGGAAAACCCCAAAACGTGCCGCGGTCAGTGATCAAAGCTGAGCACACCACAAGCTTCGCGCGCGATTGCCTGCCGTCAAATTCAGGACAGCGTGTGCCCGCGAAAGTACAGTAAGCCGAGAAGCTGCGTAAACACTGATAGGCTCGCCTTGTGGCCCACGTCACTGAACGGTTACTCAGTCGACCGGCTGACTTATTCAGACTGTGGCGCCCGCCGCCACTAATTAACCAATTCGATGACTCACAAGTTGTAACAATCGCGTGCACAAGCCTAGGCGAACGAAGCAGAAAGGAAGTTCACGGCTATCGCATCTCGCAAATATGTCGTTGCTTCAGTGGTTGGGCGCTCCTAAAAAACGCAAAGAAACATCTTCTGAAGATGCTACAGAGAGTGAATCGTCGATTCCTAAAGAAATATATGCAGCAACACCACCTAACAAGAAATGCCATGCGTATAATTCAGCCTGGAAGAAAGAGTTCAGCTGGCTGGAGTACGAAAATGGCAAGATGAAATGCAACATGTGCTCTCGTAGTGCCCTGAAGTCGAGTAGCAAGTCCAGAGACAAAACGCCTTCGTCTCTGGATTTATCAACTTCCAAAAATCTGCGTTGTACAGACATGAGAAGAGTGATGATCACGTCATTGCTCAAGCCGCTGAGAAAAGAAGAGAGGAGATGGAAAGTGCGAAAGGTGCTGCAGTGAAACAGAGTTCACACGTTTTACGTCAGCAGATCGATGCAGCTCTGATTCTGGCACAAGATGATCTTCCAGATACGAAATTTTCAAGCCTCCTTCGAGCTCAAATAAGGAACCCTTTTAGATTTTGATTGAAAAAAATAGATTTGCTTTTTTTTTAAAAAGACCTTGACGTAGTTTGTTGTGTAACACTGATAGTATGACATCAGTACCACACATGATAGATTCATTATCCTACATCTCCACCAGATCTACCACAATTTTAGGGGGTGCATGAGTTTCACTATTTCTACTGTTATTATTGTTATAATAAATTTCATAGTGCACATATTTGGTCACAAGAACAAGTGACTGCACATACATGAACTTTAACTTGCCTTCCTAATGACATTGATGCACAATCAGTAATCAGAGAGAGAGAGAGAGAGAGAGAGATTCATTTACTCTGAAATGTTCAGATTATCAAGCCAATAATTAAAAAAGCAAGAAATACTACATTTTCTGTATTGGTTAATTTTGTTCATGGGGACTCTCTATACCCCCTCTGGGACCCTCTATAGCATCAGTGAAGGAGTCCCTGGGACCCCCTGTCTGTCAGTACAAATGGGAGCCCTGATGGACCCTTGTCTTCTGCAGGAATAAACCCTTGCTGTTATGTCATGGGTCTCCATGGACCCTTGTCATCTGAAGGACTAAACTCTTGCTGTTACGTCATGGGTCTCCATGGACCCTTGTCATCTGAAGGACTAAACTCTTGCTGTTACATCATGGGTCTCCATGGACCCTTGTTGTCTTCTGAAGGAATAAACCCTTGCTGCTATGTCATGGGTCTCCATGGACCTTTGCTGTCTTCTGGAGGAATTAATCCATGCTGTATATCATCGGTCTCCATGGATCCTTGTCGTCTTCTGAAAGAATAAGTCTTTGTGGTACGTCGTGGGTCTCTAGGAATACATCTTTTTCTAAAGGAACTAAACCTTGCTGTACATCGTGGTTGTGCACAGACCTAAACTTGTCATAAACTGTAAAGTGTGGAATGGCATGCTATTCCTTTTTATATTTGTTGTGTTAATGTAGGCTAACTAGTATAAATAGGGCATTTTGCAAATGTTATAAGCTTCCGTGCAAGTGATTCAACTTGCTACTTTATCTCAATAGGTGGACACATTTACACATGTAGAGATCTCTCATTGATTATGAGGCCACAGGAATTTAAGTTTATGACCATAGAGATTTACAATATACGTTTCAATGAGCAGTATGCAAAATGAATTACAAAACACTTACCCCACAAGGTGAATAGCAAGATCAGCCATGATAGAAATAGCAGAAGGCCCACTTGATCAGAAACACATGGTGGTGGCTCCACTTTCAGGTTGTACAGCTCATGTGCTGCACTTGCAAGTTTGTAGGTGTGATGCCAGCCAGAGCTGGCGGGAAACATGCCATGTAGATAAGGTTCACAGTCTGCATCTTTAGAAGGCATGGGTCTGGTCAGACCCATGACATACAGCACTCAGGTTTTCTTTTTTGAGAGCGTGGTTCTACTCAGACCCACAATGTACTGGCCGGTTCTGTTTTTGTTTACTCTTTGTGTTTAGAATACAAGGGTCTGGCCAGACCCATAACGTACAGCACTCAGTTTTCTTCTTTGAGAGTATGGATCTGCTCAGACTCACGGCATACTGGGACGTTTTCTTTACTCCGTTGCTTATCACCAAAAACAATCAATTTTCGGAACAGATGTGTAAGGCCATGGTTTGTTGACAAAGTCATAAAATTTGGTGGAGATAGCTTAAAAATGTACCCAGTTATCAAGTGAAAATAATGAGCGTGGGTCATTTCAGACCTGCGATGTATGGGAAAGGTTAAGACACAACTGCAAACTGATTCCATTTACCAACAAACACTAGCCTCACACAATCCTAGTCCAAGTGTTTGGCGAGAATGGTGTCAGTCTTATTCCATCTAATGAAGAACTCCAGACTAAAGGGTAGACAGCAGGAAGAGGTCTACAAACAGAGCAATGTACCATTGTCCTTTTACTATCAGCTTTTTGATGGCCTCAATGGTTAACGGAGCAATGTACCACTGTCCTTTTACTAACAGCTTTTAACGGAGCAATGTACATACCATTGTCCTTTTACTATCAGCTTTTTGACGGCCTCAATGGTTAATATAGCAATGCACCATGTTCCTTTTCCTATCAACTTTTAGATAGCCTCAATGGTTAACGGAGCAATGTACCATTGTCCTTTTACTATCAGCTTTTTGACGGCCTCAATGGTTAATAAACCAATGCACCATGTTCCTTTTCCTATCAACTTTTAGATGGCCTCAATGGTTAACGGAGCAATGTACCATTGTCCTTTTACAATCAGCTTTTAGATCGCCTCAATGGTTGACGGAGCAATGTGCCATTGTCCTTTTACTATCAGCTTTTAGATCGCCTCAATGGTTAACGGAGCAATGTACCATTGTCCTTTTACTATCAGCTTTTTGACGGCCTCAATGGTTAACGGAGCAATGTACCATTGTCCTTTTACTATCAGCTTTTTGACGGCCTCAATGGTTAACGGAGCAATGTACCATTGTCCTTTTACAATCAGCTTTTTGACGGCCTCAATGGTTAACGGAGCAATGTACCATTGTCCTTTTACAATCAGCTTTTAACAGAGCAGTGTGCCATTGTCCTTTTACTATCAGCTTTTAGATGGCCTCAATGGTTAACGGAGCAATGTACCATTGTCCTTTTACTATCAGCTTTTAGATGGCCTCAATGGTTAACGGAGCAATGTACCATTTTCCTTTTACTATCAGCTTTTAGATCGCCTCAATGGTTAATGAAGCAATGTACCATTTTCCTTTTACTATCAGCTTTTAGATCGCCTCAATGGTTAACGGAGCAATGTACCATTTTCCTTTTACTATCAGCTTTTAGATGACCTCAATGGTTAATGGAGCAATGTACCATTGTCCTTTCCCTATCAACTTTTAGATGGCCTCAATGGTTAACGGAGCAATGTACCATTTTCCTTTTACTATCAGTTTTTAGATGGCCTCAATGGTTAACGGAGCAATGTACCATTTTCCTTTTACTATCAGCTTTTAGATGGCCTCAATGGTTAATGGAGCAATGTACCATTTTCCTTTTACTATCAGCTTTTAGATGGCCTCAATGGTTAATGGAGCAATGTACCATTTTCCTTTTACTATCAGTTTCTATATTGCCTAAACGGTTGGAAAGCAGCTGGGCAGTCAGAAATGTGACTTGATCTGATCCAAAAGCAAATTAAAATCTTACTCTTCTGGAGATCTTCATCTTCTTGGTGCAGCCATGATACACTTCTTCCAGGGACAGATGCAGATCACGTTCAATGGGAGGGTCCTGTTTCTTGGCACCGCGGCCATTTAGGCCCCCAAATCCCATGCTGAGGTCTCCATCGACTCTGTCGTAGAATTCTGATGAATAAATTATTCATCAAAGTATAGGTAGACACCAGCAGTCATGACACTGGCAACAGTGACACAACAGATTCTCCCCCCCCCCCCCCCCCCCCCGTGTGTGTGTGTGTGTGTGTGTGTGTGTGTGTGTGTGTGTGTGTGTCTGTGTCTGTGTATTTGTATTAGCAATGTTCTATATTTAGTTTGTATGCTATCATCTATCAAGAGTGATGTTGACTTAAATATTACAATA
>CM031610.1:20606959-20629459 GCA_018398815.1 Conus ventricosus
TTAAAAGTAAGTGAATAAGCAGATAGTATAGTGATGTGGTAGACAGATTGTTAGTGGTGTTTCTAGAATTTGATAATTGAGCAGAATTTGTAGGTATGTTGGCTCATTTCCTGAGGCACCATACAACCCGCAGTGGTCGCAGATCTGTTTCTGGAACCTTCACGTTTTTCTTGCCATGGTCCACCACCCGCTCCTCCCCTTCTCCCGCTATATACGTTTAGTTCGTTTTGTTTTGTTCCCCACGGTTTGTGTATATGTTTTTGTTTCGGTTTTTGACTATGACCTTGTGACGACTGGTGAATGCAATTCATCCATTCTGTGACGTGCCGTAGTCGTTTGTGTGCCTATTAACTGGACTATTAGCTGGTTATCAGGGTGAGTTTAGAGTTGGTGAGCAATGCGTGTGCACAAACCGCATAGCCATGTGTTGAAAAAAGAATCGACTTTCCATCCTTAAGAACCCTGGCATTGTCATTGGGAAAGCTTCCATTTCGTACATAAGATGACTGTGTACAACATTTAGTCGTGATGGAAGCTTAATGTACTTTCAGTTCCGTTTTTGAAAACGCACAGTTTATCTACCTGAAAACCGGATAGGCTACCTATGTGCATGAGCAGGTGTTTCTGCCGGCTATGACATTTTTTGGGCATAGGAATTGGTAAGTGATGGAGAAATTAACACTTCGAATATTTGCTAAGGTTAAGTAGAAATGCCATGAATTCTTTGATTTCAGTTTTGTTCTTTACATTTTTTGTTCACTCTACAAATCTCCATCTGTTCTTTTCTTTACAAACCTTTGTTTTCTGTCCTTAGGACAATCTTGACCCGTCTCTTCTCTTGTCCTTTAACAAAGATGTGTTCGGGTCCCTGTCCTTTACCAATCCTGGCTTTTTCTCTGTAAAGAATCCATGTTTCTTGACTTCACTTTACAAATTAATCTCCTTCTCTTCTTTATGCAAATCCCTGCTTATTATCCTTAGACTACGTTTCTTGACACATCTGTCATTTGTCCTTTGCAACTTTGATACTTGTTCTTTTTATTTTTTACTTTTTAGCTGTCTCTTGCTCTTTTCAAATCTGCTTCCTTAACAGATCTCTTTCTTGTTCATTAAAGATCTATGCTGTCGTGATTTACTCATCTCTGCTTTTCAGTTGTTTACTACCAATCCCATGGAAGTTTATGCTTTTGCCCTTCATAAAAGATGTCCTCTTTAGACCCTTGATATTTTCTTTTTCATGGTCCTTTACAAATTCTGATTTTATCCTTCGTAGTAAAAAAATATCTGATTTACAAGTCTCTACTCTTGACGTTTACAAATTTCTGCCTTTTCCCTATAAACACCTCTGTTTCTTATCTTAACCTCTGTCTTCGTCCACAATCGAGACCTGTTTCTGTGTTTTTACTGAACAACTAACCACGTTTGACATTCGTAGAGCAATCCATTTGATTATTTGATCGAAAATGATGGGAATGTTTGAAAGAACAAAAAGAAAAAGAAAAGAAAAAAAGAAAAAAAAAGAAAAAAGGATTTAAAACCAACCTCTGTTCTTGTCCTTTGAACAGAAATCACCACCATGGCAGCCACAGCAAGACCTGGAACATCCCTTCAAACCGGAAACAGTTCTGCCACAAACGTCGCCACCATCACCAAGGTCACTGACTTTCCATCCAGACGGACAGTAGCCCCCGCCTCACTGACCAGTTCTCGTCCACCTAGCATCCCCGTCCCAACCCGTCTGTCCAAGGCGGTTGAAGGGGAATCTGACCTCGGGCGTGGTATCGGTATTGGGGTGGGGGTAACTTCTTGTTTGGTGGTGGTGGTGGGAGCGGTGGTGGTGGTAGTGATGTGGAGACGGAGGTGGGTGCTGCCTTGTGCTGCTACCGGTGAGTCGGTGGTGTGTGAGTGGGGTGGGGTAGGGTGGGGGGTGGAAAGGGGATGTTTAGATGAGAAGGGGAATGGACGTATAGAAAATGTGTGTGTGTGTGTGTGTGTGTGTGTGTGTGTGTGTGTGTGTGTGTGTGTGTTCGAGCGCGAACGAACGTGTATTAGTGAGAAAATGCAACGTGTATGAATAGTTTTTGTTGTCTCCACATCTTCTTGACTGCAGATCAGTCTGAATGAATTTCATGAACTCTAAATGTTGTTTATTTAGTCTTCAAAAGTTCGTTGGTGCACTTAGAGGAAATCATGCTGTCTTTTGCGGAAAAGCGATCTCGGATGATCTGATGAATCTGACCGATCACATCTCAATGACGTCACGATCGGTCACTACAAATATTCTCGCTAATATCCGATAACAATGAAGGACTTGATCAATGACGTGTTCTTCCAGTGTTCTCATGATGAGTTTTCCTTTAACCGTAAAAACGTGCTGTTTACTTATTTTCATTTAGCATTAACAGGCTCCACCAAGAGATTTCAACAAACAAGTACATAACTGATTACACAGTCAGCATACAGTGTGCGCAGTGTAGAGTGGGTGGGTCCACGCCCCTATGAACCAGTGACAACTGCCATTGCTGTCTCTGCCGTTGCTGAGGCTACCGTTATTGCCACTGCAGGTATCAGTGTTGCTACGGTTATTTTCATGTCGCTGCTATTGCTACTGCTATTACTACAAGTATTGCTACTGCCACGGTTATAGTTACAGTTATGACCGATTCGTTATGACGAAAAAAAAGTGCATTTGCAAGAAAATCCGTCGAGTCTAAATTCGTCACCTTCGGAAAGAACTTTGGTATGATATTAATCATAGACCATATGGTACGGTCCATGTATCTACAAAATTAATAGCCTTGAAAAACCGAAATCGTCGTATCATTTCGTAAGAAAATAGGCTGCTGCTAGGGTGTACGTTAACATTTCTTGTAGTTTATTCCAATAAATGTTATTATCGAGGCTCTTTCAGACTAAATGATTGTTTAGCTATTTACAGCACAACAACACTTCAGATTCTGGTGTTTTTTTTGTGGTTTTTTTTTGTTTTGTTTTGTTTTGTGAGGACCCACCCATGTACCCATGTAAGCCTGTGCTTGCACCTGTGGCATTCTGTGCCTTTAATCGCGCACAAACCAACAGAAAAGACTTATGGTTTCAGGAAGAGTGGGGTAGGGGGTGGAGGAATGGTGGTGGTAAGCTACGCCATTAAAACAAGTTGTCCTTTCTGACCTATAGACCTTGATGCCAATATTGACCTTCACTGTTCAGATCGAAGATCACTTCAGGTCACTTGATGCCAACATTGACCTTCACTGTTCAGATCGAAGATCACTTCAGGTCATTTGATGCCAACATTGACCTTCACTGTTCAGATCGAAGATCACTTCAGGTCACTTGATGCCAATATTGACCTTCACTGTTCAGATCGAAGATCACTTCAGGTCACTTGACACGGAATGATGCTGAGACAGGTTTGTTTCAACTTTGTTTTTGCTTTTTATCACAATCTCTTTTATACATATTGCCGTGAGATTGGCAGAGTTCTGTAAACTATCACTGTCTCTTTGATACATATTGCCGGTGAGATTGGCAGAGTTCTGTAAACTATCACTGTCTCTTTGATACATATTGCCGGTGAGATTGGCAGAGTTCTGTAAACTATCACTGTCTCTTTGATACATATTGTCGGTGAGATTGGCAGAGTTCTGTAAACTATCACTGTCTCTGTGATACATATTGCCGGTGAGATCGGCAGAGTTCTGTAAACTATCACTGTCTCTTTGATACATATTGCCGGTGAGATCGGCAGAGTTCTGTAAACTATCACTGTCTCTTTGATACATACTACCGGTGAGATTAGCAAAGTTCTGTAAATACTTCACAATCGGTAATCATCACTTGACTTGACTTGTTGTTGGCAATGCAGTCCCAGAGGACAATGCTTGATGCGCCAAGTGAGGTTTCTCATAGGATTGTGAACAGCGCCTGGTGTGGCTGTGCAACCCAATTCTGGAGTGACAGTCTCTGTTGCAGTTGGTGCAGACGAAGCAGGACGACTGGGAAGAAGCAGAGGCTGCTCGCTGTTTGCGGCGTGCTCGTTTCTCTGCTGCCTGCTGGGTTCTCTCCTCCTCCGCTTGTCTGATTCCTCTCTGCACCATTTGACGCCAGCAGTCACGGTCGTCGGCAGCTGTTTCCCAGGCATCAGGGTTAGTGTTGCACACTTTCATGTCACGTTTGCACACATCCTTGAACCTGAGAGTGGGGCGTCCTGTGCGTCTGGTACCAGTGGCAAGTTGGCCGTAGAGTAGATCCTTGGGAATACGCCCATCTTACATGCGCCTTACGTGCCCGAGCCAGCGTAGACGTCTCTGACTCAGCATGGCGAACATGCTTGGGATTCCAGCCCTGGCCAGGATGTCGCTGTGCGGTACTCGGTCCTGCCAGGTGATGCCCAGAATGCGTTTGAGGCAGCGCATGTGGAAGGTGTTCAGACGGCGTTCCTGCCTCGCGTAGGTGGTCCATGTCTCGCTGCCGTACAGGAGAGTGCTGAGGGCGCAGGCCTGATAGACACGCATCTTGGTATTCTCTGTGAGCTTCTTGTTGCCCACACCCTTTTGGACAGCTTGGCCAAGGTTGCTGCGGCTTTTCCTATCCGCCGGTTGATCTCTATGTCGAGTGACAGGCTGGTAGAGATGGTCGACCCAAGGTACGTGAAGTCCTCAGTCACTTCTAGGGTGTAGTCGTTGATGCTGATAGAGGGTGCGTGGCTTGCATCCTGTGCGCTGACGTTGGTCTTCTTCAGAATGATCGTGAGTCCAAATTCTTTGCATGCCTCAGCGAACCTGTCCATGAACTTGGCAGGGCCTCTTCAGTGTGTGTGAGGCAAGCTCTGCATCGTCAGCAAAGAGCATCTCTCTGGTGAGGATCTGGGACACCTTGGTTTTGGCTCTCAAGCGGGCGAGCTTGAACAGCTTTCCATCAGAGCGTGTGTGCAGGTAGATTCCATCTTGCGAGGAGCTGAAGGCGTACTTCAGAAGCATGGAAAAAAAGATGCCGAAAAGTGTCGTCGCGAACACACAGCCCTGTTTTACTCCGCCTGTGATGGAGAAGGGTTCTGAGCAAGACCCGTCGTACATAACTGTGCTCTTCATGTTCTCGTGGAAGGAAACCACCATGCTGCGCAGCTGAGGAGGACAGCCGATCTTCTCCAGGAGACGGAAGAGGCCTTTTCTGCTGACAAGGTCGAAAGCCTTCGTTAGATCGATGGATGCCAGATACAGCGGCATACCCTGCTCTCTGCACTTCTCCTGAAGCTGCGCACTGAGAAAATCATGTCAGTAGTTGACCGGCCTGACCTGAAGCCGCACTGGGACTCTGGGTACACTCGAGCAGCCAGTGTCTGGAGCCTGGTGAGGAGAATGTGAGCGAATACCTTCCCGACTATGCTCAGGAGGGATATCCCTCTGTAGTTGTTGCAGTCGCTGCGGTCGCCTTTGTTATTATAGAGAGTCACAATGGAGACACCACGCATTGTCTTGGGGGACTGCACCTTCCCTCCAGCACAGACAAAGCAGGTCGTACAGGGGCTGCAGCAGCGCTGACTTCCCACCCTTGATCACTTCAGGTGGAAAGCCGTCACTTCCTGGTGCTTTTCCACTGGGGAGCATGTCGATGGCTTTGCCGAGTTCCTCAAGCGTGGGCACCTGGTCCTGTTCTTCCATCACAGGCAAGTCATCGATGGCGTCAAGGGCAGCGTCAGTGACTACTGCTTCCCTGGAGTAGAGCTCTGAGTAGTGTTCGACCCATCGCTTCATCTGTTAATCACGGTCCGTGATTGTCGCGCCTGTTGAAGACTTCAGAGGAGCGGTTTTCTTCACTTCTGGTCCAACTGCCTTCTTGATCCCATCAAACATACCACGAACATTTCCACAGTCGGCTGAACGCTGGATGTCCTCGCACAGTTGCAGCCAGTAGTCATTTGCACATCGTCTTGCGACCCTCTGTGCGTTGCTCCGTGCAGTTCTTAATGCTGCGAGCGTCTTCTCACTGGGGAGTTCTTGTATGCCAGAAGAGCGTTATGCTTGGCTTCAATGACCGGCTCCATTTCAGAGAGGTTGACATCAAACCAGTCCTGGTTCTTCCTTACTCTCTTGCCGAAGGCTGAGATGGCGGTGTCGTAGACAGCATCTCTGATGGTGTTCCACCTTGCTGTGGCATCCTGTTCTGGCAAGTCTTGGGGTGTCTCTTCGACGGCAGCTACAAATTCCTGTCTGCGATCAGGGTCTCCTGTTCTTGCAACGTTGATGCGGGGATGACCTTTTGCTTTGAAGCGATGCAACTTGCGTGGCTGTATCCTCGCTTTGCTGCACCCGACGGCGTGGTCAGTGTCGCAGTCGGCGCTGTGGTAGCTTCTCGTTGCCAGGAGAGTGTTCACAGCTAAGCTTCTCGTGACCACAAGGTCCTGTTGATACCAGCAATGAGACCTTGGTGTTTCCAGGACACTTTGTGTTGGGGCTTGGACTGGGAGAAGGTGTTGGTGACGCAAAGGCACAGCTCCAGCAACCTCTGTCCATTGTCGTTCAACTTTCCGACGCCGTGGTGACCGATGCAAGATGGCCACGACTGGTGATCAGATCCAACCCGGGCGTTGAAGTCGCCAAGAAGGAACAGCGGCTCCAATTTCGGTACCCTGCCAACCTGGGTGTCAAGCTCATCGTAGAAATGGTCCTTGATGTCTTCTGAACTACTCAGAGTAGGAGCACAAATGCTGAAGATGTTGACAAACCCTGCAGCTGTAAGCCAAGCGGATTGACAGGATACGATCTGTGCCACTTGTTGGAGGTTCCACTGATGCCAGAGGGCAGTTCTTTACTGCAAAGCCAACTCCATATATTCGTGGTTCATTGGGTTATTTCCCTTTCCAGAAAAACGTGCAGTTTTCTTCCCTGAGAGAGCCAATAGAGGGTAGCCTGGTTTCTTGGAGGGCCGCAATGTTCACGTTGAGTCTTGTAAACTCCCTGTCTATGATAGCAGTCTTCCTGGAGTCTTTTACCCGCGCAAGGCAAGGTCGTCTGAGATTCCTGGGCACATGGTTCTCACATTCCAGCTTGCAAAACGAAGTGCTGGAAACTCCTTTGGTTTTCTTGAATTGCCTGGTGCGATGTTTCCGTCTGCTTGTCATGCCTAAACATTTGAGCTCCAAGCACCCACTGAAGCAGGCAGACGTTGGCGAGTCAGCACCTTACTGGCTGGGGACTGCCCAGCTTGAGGCAGGCGGTAGCTGACCAGTGGGACACGATGATCCCTCCCACCGTCGGAGACAACCCGTGGCGTCCTACTCTACGCCAATCGAGTGTGGGCTTATATCCCGTAACTGCTGTCTCCCGTGTTGGTTCTTCGCTGAAGCAGTGAAGCTGGAGTGACCTCTCCAGGACGCAAGCCTGGGCGAGAAATATGGAGATGCTGTGTTGCCCATGCATCAGTATCTTCCTCTCGGCCTCGCCAGTGGGCTCCAAAGGAGTGCGGGACACGACGTTTGGCACTGGTCTGGCTGCAGGAGCTGCAGGAAAGAAGTCAGAAGTTGACGTCCAACCGCCTTAGGGCTCCACTCCGGATTTTCTCTCTGGGTGTACTCCCGTAGCCTTTCCTTCTCCCGAGGGTGTCCACAAGGCAGCGGAGCCATCATCCAATGGCCGGGGCACGGATGCTGGATGCTGGGGCGTCCATGGACCCAGGCTCCTCGCGCTCCCAGTCTGTCCAGCTCTCCTAGGCACTTCGTGGGTTTAGCATCAGACTTGTTTTTGTCCTAGATGAGTGGCCTGCCAAGGCTGCCGGGTCCCATCCACCCAGGTTTTGGAATAAGAGATTTCCTTCTCCTAGGCAGATTCACAACCAGGGTTGCAGGCTCAGCCCGCCAGCCCAGTTATACCGCCGGGTACTCGGTCGCGCCAAGACACAGCAAGCTTTGTGGAAACAGGGACGCCACAGGAAGGCGTTGCTGTGGGCACTGTAATGTAGGAGAGGCCATTGCGATAGCCTTGCAGCCTGGCGAACCAGACAGTGGCCACATGGCGATCACTACACCTGGAAAGGTGGGGTGATTGAGTTGCACATCACTTTCCTCTAGTGTCCGGCACCAGACTTCACGATCCCCTCTTGGAGGTTGAGATTAACGTCCTATTGGCCTGGGGCCCTTAAGGACAAGGTACACTCGCAGACATAGGTCTGCATAATCTGTGGCAACTGTTGTCGCTGGCAGTACTGGGTGAGTTCCGTGTGGGGCCGCCGTATGTCTCTCTCCGAGCTCTGGTTCCTTTTGAACTTTAGTTCGAATTCGGCTGTTTTGGTCGGCCGACGATGGGCGTCGGTGTTTTTCGCCTGTTTTCCTCATCCAAAAAGGCTGTCTTCAGGACCACCAGGCGGCCTTCTTCGTGCTCGCGTGGCGATGGTCCAGTGCCGCGTGAGGCCGCCTCAAACAGGGAACAGGACGAAAGTCTCTGGAGCACTGCATGAGTCCCTAAAATTCGGCGGGTACACGTAGACTACGGCCGAGACGGCAATTTTCCAGTCCAACCCCTTAAGAAGTGCCCCCATGTTTTCTCTTGTTGTTCTAAGTGAAGAAACCTTTGTCTTCGCAGGGGAAAGCACTTCAGCCGGAAGTGACCCAGCCAAGAGGGGTGGACATCCGGTCTCTCAGACAAGGAATCAGTATGATGGTTTGGACTCCCGGGACCTCAGCCACGGAAGACAGGGTCGGTATGAGGGATTACAGCATCCCACCACCAAATCTGCCATCAAACCACGCCAAGAATTGCGACAGCAGGGTTTGTGCTGGAGGTCACTTCTTGTGTGGGGATAACGTGGTGGGTTGTATTGAATAGTGTGGTAGTGGTGGTGATGATGTAGCGATGGTGGTGGTGGTGGTAGTGGTGGTGGTGATGATTGTGTGTGTGTGTGTGTGTGTGTGTGTGTGTGTGTGTGTGTGTGTGTGTGTGTGTGTGTGTGTGTGGCTATGTCTGTGTGCCTGTGTCTGTGTCTGTGTCTGTGTGTACAACTAAAGAGTCCATCTGACAATAAATTGCTTTCACTCAGTGTGTGTGAATTAGTGGAGAAACGCTAGGGAGGTAGTGCAAAGCGAGTTTATATGTGACTAATGGAGAGTTTATATGTGACTAATGGAGAGTTTATATGTGACTAATGGAGAGTTTATATGAGACTAATAGAGAATTTGTATTTGACTAATGGAGAGTTTATATGAGACTAATGGAGAGTTTATATGTGACTGATGGAGAGTTTATATGTGACTAATGGAGAGGTTATATGAGACTAATGGAGAATTTATATGAGACTAATGGAGAGTTTATATGAGTTTAATGTAGAGTTTATATGTGACTAATGGACAGTTTTATGTGACTAATGGAGGGTTTATATGAGACGAATGGAGAGTGTATAATTATGAGACTAATGGAGAGTATATATGAGACGAATGCAGAGTTTCTTTCTTTCTTTCTTTCTTTCTTTCCTTCTTTCCTTCCTTCTTTCTTTCTTTCTTTCGTCTCAAATACCTCCTTTCCTCCACAGTTTTACCCTGTTCTTAAACCCTCCTCCTCCTCCTCCTCCTCCTCATCATCATTAGCAGCAGCAGCAGCAGCTAGCAACATCACCATCATCGTCATCACCGTTTTCGTCGTCTTTGTCGTCGTTGTCATCCTCGTCATCATCAACTTCAGTAATATGATCAACATAAACAACTTGTTCTTCTTCTTCTCGTATAGCCATCGGTTTAATCTTCATAATCATCATAACCGTCGTCATTCTCATCACAGTCATCGTCGCCGTCGTGATCACCATCATTTGCACCCTCTTCTTCAGGTTAATCTTCATGTTCCTTATTGTTTTCGTCTTTCTTGTCACCATCGACTCCTGACTAATATTAACAATGTTGTTTTGAATCTTACTACAGGCAACGAGGAGACTGGGCCGACAAACCCGGAAGAAGGAGGGGATGGAGGAGGAGGAGGAAGAGAGAGAGGAGAAAGAGGGAGAGGAAGAGAGGAGGGAGAAGAGGAGGGAGGGCGAGGAGGACATGACGACGGCTGGAGTGACCCTCCCCTGAGGGTGTACCAGAACTGGGAGTCTCCCTCTCCTTCTTCCCCTTCTCTAGCACATCAGAAGAGAAGAGCCATTGCTCCCGTTCCCCGGGACACCAGCCCGTCTCCACTGGAGGAGGTCCAGCCTGGTTCCTCGTTGGTGACCGATACCGCTCCGGTGCCTGGTAACTGACCTCTGGTTTTGTTCTTGATAGCTCAGTTCCATGCAAATATCACATCATGATCAGGGCTGATACTCGTAACTCACCTCTGTTTGGTTTTGTTCTTGATAGCTCAGTTCCATGCAATTATCGCACCTTGATCAGGGATGGATGTTTGATTGTGATGTTGGTATGCGTGTGCGTTCAAGTATGTTTGTGTGCATATGATATGGAACAAATAGTGATTTCGCAAAGATCATGCAAAAAGACGGAGGACAGGGAAGAGTTTGGGGTGGAAGGGAAGGGAGGAGGCGGATGCCGGGGGAGGGGGAGGAGGAGGGTAAATAAATGGAATGAAAGAAGAGGGCGTTAGAATATGTATGCAAAACCCCTTACTAGCAGCACATCCGGACCAACGTAGTCCGCCTTGAAAACTGAATCATTTCCACAGCCTGCCCAGGGGCGCCTTTCGTCTGCTGATTCCGACTCGTCAGTGGAACCCAGCTGATTGTGTTGTTCCTCTCTTAGCGTGGTAAGGCGATATGCCACATGTAATTCTGTGGTATTTTCTCCTCCAAAGGTTCACACAGAGAATCTAACGGCGTTACAAAGCAGCCAGTGAAGGGTAGATAGACAGTCAAATGAGCAGAAAGTCATGTTCGGAAGCAAACCGCGTGGAGACGAAAATCATTTCACGAAGAGTAATAAATGGAGAAGGAAATCTTTGAACCTGTACCGGAGGATTCATTTAAGGGTTCAAGGGAGGCCATCACTATCACCTCCACCATACCACCACAGCTACTACTACTACTACTACTACTACTACTACTACTACTACTACTACTAACTACTAACTACTAACTACTACTACTACTACTACTACTACTACTGCTGCTGCTGCCGTTACTACTACTTCTACTACTTTTACGACAACTGCTACAACCACTACTATCATTACTGCTGATAACTGAGAAAGTACCGCTCCTGTCATTGCGCTGCTTCTTCAACAACATGTCTTTAATATTTAATTATTTATTAGTATTACCGCTGCTGCTACAAGTTGTCCTGCCAGCGCTGCTACTACAACTGCTGCTGCTGCTACTGCTACTACTAGGCTACTGCTGCAGCTGCTACTGCTACTACTAGGCTACTGCTGCTGCTGCTACTGCTACTACTAGGCTGCTGCTGCTGCTGCTACTGCTACTACTAGGCTACTGCTGCTGCTGCTACTGCTACTACTAGGCTACTGCTGCTGCTGCTACTGCTACTGCTACTACTAGGCTACTGCTGCTGATGCTACTACTAGGCTACTGCAACTACTAGGCTACTGCTGCTACTGCTACTGCTACTACTAGACCACTGTTACTTCTACTACTAGGCCACTGCTGCTGCTGCTACTGCTACTACTAGGCTACTGCTGCTACTGCTACTACTAGGCTACAGCTGCTACTGCTACTGCTACTACTAGGCTACTACTGCTACTGCTACTACTAGGCTACTGCTGCTGCTGCTACTGCTACTACTAGGCCACTGCTGCTAATGCTACTACTAGGCTACTGCTGCTACTGCTACTACTAGGCTACTGCTGCTACTGCCACTGCTACTGCTAGGCTACTGCTACTGCTACTACTAGGCTACTGCTACTGCTACTACTAGGCTACTGCTGCTGCTACTACTAGGCTACTGCTACTGCTACTGCTACTGCTAGGCTACTGCTGCTGCTACTACTAGGCTACTGCTGCTGATACTGCTACTACTAGGCTACTGCTGTTACTGCTACTGCTACTAGGCTACTGCTTCTACTGCTACTGCTACCACTAGGCTACTGCTGCTGCTGCTACTACTACTATGCTACTGCTTCTACTGCTACTGCTACTACTAGGCTACTGCTGCTACTGCTACCACTAGGCTACTGCTGCTGCTGCTACTACTAGGCTACTGCTGCTACTGCTACTACTATGCTACTGCTGCTACTGCTAATGCTACTACTAGGATACTGCTGCTACTGCTACTACTACGCTACTGCTGCTGCTGCTGCTGCTACTACTAGGCTACTGCTGCAGCTGCTACTGTTACTACTAGGCTACTGCTGCTACTCCTACTGCTACTGCTACTACTAGGCTACTGCTGCTGCTGCTACTGCTACTACTAGGCTACTGCTGCTGCTGCTACTGCTACTACTAGGCTACTGCTGCTACTGCTACTGCTACTACTAGGCTACTGCTGCTGCTACTACTACTGCTGCTGCTACTAAGCTACTGCAACTGCTGCTACTACTGCTGCTGCTACTAGGCTACTGCTGCTGCTGCTGCTACTGCTACTACTAGGCTACTGTTGCTACTGCTACTGCTACGCTACTGCTGCTAATGTTACTGCTACTACTGCTGCTGCTACTAGCTACTGCTGCTGCTGCTATTGCTACTGCTACTGCTACTACTAGGCTTCTGCTTCTACTGCTACTACTAGGCTACTGTTGCTACTGCTACTGCTACTACTAGACTACTGCTGCTGCTACTACTGCTGCTGTTACTACTAGGCTACTACTGCTACTGCTACTACTAGGCTACTGCTGCTGCTGCTACTGCTGCTGCTACTACTAGGCTACTACTGCTACTGCTACTACTAGGCTACTGCTGCTGCTACTCCTGCTGCTGCTACTAGGCTACTGCTGCTACTGCTACTGCTGCCCACTGCTACTACTAGGCTACTGCTGCTACTGCTACTACTAGGCTACTGCTGCTACTGCTTCTACTAGGCTACTGCTGCTACTGCTACCGTTACTACTAGGCTACTGCTGCTACTGCTACTACTAGGCTACTGCTGCTACTGCTGCTACTGCTACCGTTACTACTAGGCTACTGCTGCTGCTACTACTACTGCTGATGCTACTAGGCTACTGCTACTGCTGCCACTGCTACTACTGCTGCTGCTACTAGGCTACTGTTGCTACTGCTACTGCTAGGCTCCTGCTGCTACTGTTACTGCTACTACTGCTGCTGCTACTAGCTACTGCTACTACTGCTTCTGCTACTGCTACTACTGCTGCTACTGCTACTACTAGGCTACTGCTGCTACTGCTACTGCTACTACTAGGCTACTGCTGCTGTTGCTGCTACTGCTACTACTAGGCTACTGCTACTGCTACTACTAGGCTACTGCTGCCGCTGCTACTGCTACTACAAGGCTACTGCTGCTGCTGCTACTGCTACTACTAGGCTACTGCTGCTACTGCTACTGTTACTACTAGGCTATTGCTACTACTAGGCTACTGCTACTGCTACTACTAGACTACTGCTGTTGCTGCTGCTACTGCTACTGCTACTACTAGGCTAATGCTGCTACTGCTACTACTAGGCTACTGCTGCTGCTGCTACTGCTACTACTAAGCTACTGCTGCTGCTGCTACTGCTACTGCTACTACTAGACTACTGCTGTTGCTGCTGCTACTGCTACTGCTACTACTAGGCTACTGCTGCTACTGTTACTACTAGGCTACTGCTGCTGCTGCTACTGCTACTACTAGGCTACTGCTGCTGCTGATACTGCTACTACTAGGCTACTGTTGCTACTGCTACTGCTACTACTAGGCTACTGCTGCTGCTGCTACTGCTACTACTAGGCTACTGCTGCTACTGCTACGGATACTGCTGCTGCTACTACTAGGCTACTGCTGCTGCTGCTACTGCTACTGCTACTACTAGGCTACTGCTGCTACTGCTGCTACTAGGCTACTGCTGCTACTGCTACTACTAGGCTACTGCTGCTACTACTACTACTAGGCTACTGCCGCTGCTGCTACTGCTACTACTAGGCTACTGCTGCTACTGCTACTGCCACTACTAGGCTACTGCTGTTACTGCTACTGCTACTGCTACTACTAAGCCACTGTTACTGCTACAACTAGGCTACTGCTGCTGCTACTACTGCTACTACAAGGCTACTGCCGCTGCTGCTACTGTTACTACTAGGCTACTGCTACTACTAGGCTACTGCTACTGCTACTACTAGGCTACTACTGCTGCTGCTGCTACTGCTACTACTAGGCTACTGCTGCTACTGCTACTACTAGGCTACTGCTGCTGCTGCTACTGCTACTACTAGGCTACTGCTGCTGCTGCTACTGCTACTGCTACTACTAGGCTACTGCTGCTGCTGCTACTGCTACTACTACTACTAGGCTACTGCTGCTGCTACTACTAGGCTACTGCTGCTACTACTCTACTAGGCTACTGCTGCTGCTGCTACTGCTACTACTAGGCTACTGCTGCTGCTACTACTAGGCTACTGCTGCTGCTGCTACTGCTACTACTAGGCTACTGCTGCTGCTGCTACTGCTACTACTACTACTAGGCTACTGCTGCTGCTACTACTAGGCTACTGCTGCTACTACTCTACTAGGCTACTGCTGCTGCTGCTACTGCTACTACTAGGCTACTGCTGCTGCTACTGCTAGGCTACTGCTGCTGCTGCTACTGCTACTACTAGGCTACTGCTGCTGCTGCTACTGCTACTACTAGGCTACTGCTGCTGCTGCTACTGATACTACTACTACTAGGCTACTGCTGCTACTGCTACTACTAGGCTACTGCTGCTACTACTCTACTAGGCTGCTGCTGCTGCTGCTACTGCTACTACTAGGCTACTGCTGCTACTGCTACTGCCACTACTAGGCTACTGCTGCTACTGCTACTGCTACTACTAGGCCACTGTTACTGCTACTACTAGGCTACTGCTGCTGCTGCTACTGCTACTACTAGGCTACTGCTGCTACTGCTACTGCTACTACTAGGCTACTGCTGCTACTGCTAATGCTACTACTAGGCCACTGCTGCTACTGCTACTGCTACTACTACTGCTGCTGGTGCTACTGCTACTACTACTGCTGCTGATGCTAATGCCGTTACGTCTGAATGTCTTTAAGATGAATGAATTTGTTTTCGAATACCATTTACAGCTACCATACCACTACAAGCACTACGAATCTTTCATGCTAAATCATTTATTGATTTGTCTATTTTTCTCTGAGCCCAGATGATGTCTACGTGTGCGTGGAGGGAGAGGGAGGAGGGTCCAGCGAGGAGAACGTGTATGTCAACTGCATTGTCCATCAGCCTCAGAACGAGAGGCCCCACCTGAAACAGTGACGACTGATCACACTGTCCAGGTCGCCACTGAGTGGAGGGATTCGGCACAGGAAAGTGACGACTGATCACACTGTCCAGGTCGCCACTGAGTGGAGGGATTCGGCACAGGAAAGTGACGACTGATCACACTGTCCAGGTCGCCACTGAGTGGAGGGATTCGGCACAGGAAAGTGACGACTGATCACACTGTCCAGGTCGCCACTGAGTGGAGGGATTCGGCACAGGAAAAACAAAAATGACAAGAATATACAGTCATCTGCCTCTTCTTGGATGTTTTCGACGTCATAATTATCATCAATGTCATCGACGTCCTAATTATCATTGATGTTTTCGACGTCATAATTATCATCGATGTTTTCGACGTCATAATTATCATCGATGTTTTCGACGTCCTAATTGTCATCGATGTTTTCGTCATCATGATAATCATCGTCTCATATAGAAGGCCTGTCAGAACGGGTATAAATTTACATTTTTACCCAAGAAGTTATCGCTGACGCACTGTAGAAAAGGAATGAGAACAAATTACTGTCATCATCGTCGATGCCGTCGTCCACGTCATAGTCCTCCTCCTCCACTTGCTCATGTTATCATCGTCATCGTCGTCGTTGTGTCGTCGTCGTCGTCGTCGTCGTCGTCGTCGTCATCATCATCGTCGTCGTCGTCCTCCTCCTTCTACTCCTCGTCACCATCACCACCTACAAACTTTATCGTCATCATCATGTTACATTCTTCTTTCTATTGTTATTATCTTTCTTTTCCTTTTATCTTTAATTTTTGTTTTTCGTGTTTGAATGAAGGCATTTTTATTTAAAGAAGAGCAAAACTGATAATTGTAAGCGTTTGTTCATATGTATTTACGGATGTGATTCCACACACAATTACACACACTCGAACGGTGGTCTTCAGTCTTGTGGACAACGCACTTAGCTTTTAAAGGTAGAGAACCGAGGTTCATACCTGGAAACATAGACAGTTGCACTTCTCTCCCTTACTAAAAGAAACGAATAGTGGTGTCTGAGTACTGGTCCCATTTGCACCTAGCCCATGTGAAAGAACTCACAGCAACAATGGAGTTGCTGCTAGGCAAGTTTTATAGAAAAAAACAACAAAAAACATACACCTTAACAAGTAAACATTTTAACTTGATAGATACAGAAAACATACCTTCATAGTTAAACATTTGAACTTCAAAGATAAAGCAAATATACCTTAACGGAAAAGAAAAGCATGCGAAAAAAAAAAAAAAGAGGAAGGAAGAACAGCTATACCAAAGCCAACAAGGCCGTCGGTTTCTAATGGCGAAATCTGAGGTACATTAAATCAAAAGATTCAGAGGACAGCCTACAAAGCAATAGCTAAAGTACGCCTCAACTGTTAGGGACCCGCAGGCTGCAAAAGACATGCAAGAACTGCAAACTATCCAGAGAAGGGTGGCTTGCTTTGTCGTGAACGCCTTAAAAAAAAGACTTTCAGAGTCAACAAGACGCTGTTAGGGCTGTACGGGCCAGAACTTCAGAAACGGGAAGACAGCCCCGCGCTAAGTTGCCTTCAAAAAAAAAAAAGAAGGAAAAAAAATGCCACAGATTCAGGAGAGGCTATGGTCACTAACTAACCAGAATCTCTGGTCAGTCAGACAAGGCAGGATGCCCTTTTCCCCCAAGCTGTGCGAGTCTGGAACTCTCTGCCCCAAGAGGTAGTGTAGGCCTCGTCCATAGGCCTCGTCCTGGCTAGCCACCTGTCATCAAATCTCTCCCCCCCCCCTCTCCCCCTTTCTCTCTCACTCTCTGTGTCTCTGTCTCTCTGTGTCTCTGTCTCTGTCTCTGTCTCTCCTCTCTCTCTCTCTCTCTCTCTCTCTCTCTCTCTCTCTCTCTCTCTCTCTCTCTCTCTCTACTCAGGGCGAGGACTAGATGTAAAAAAGCACATCAGTGCTTATCTTTTATCCTCGTAAATAAAGAATTTTGTCTTGCCTTGTCTTGTCTTGTCTTGTCTTCTCTCTCTCTCTCTCTCTCTCTCTCTCTCTCTCTCTCTCTCTCTCTCTCTCTCTCTCTCTCTCTCTCTCGTCTCTCTCCCCTTCTCTCTCTCTCTCCCCTACGTTCTTTGCTCCCCCCTCACCCCCAAATCATACTTATCACAGTCAATATTAACAGTGGTAACCACCACAGTAGAAAGACATTCGGGGTAAGGGAAGCAGGAACGGAGGGAGGGAGGGGGAAGGGGAAGAGAAGCGGATAGAGGGAGGTAGATGGACTGCCCTACAGTAATAACTGCAGTAGCTCTTGAGCACACACACACACACACGCACGCACGCACGCGCGCACGCACGCACGCACGCACGCACACACACACACACACACACACACACACACACACACACACACACACACACACACACCACACACACACACACACACACACACACACACCACCCCCCCTCCCTCGTCCACTTCGTCCTCCGCCCTCCACTTCATCCCCCCACTGGTCAAAGTACGTGTAGCGATAGCAACATCCAACCTTTAATTTTTCATTCATTTTGTATAGTTTGAAACCAAAGCATTGACGTCACAAGTATCGCCATGAATATTGTGGTGCACGTGCACAATGTACGTTGCCTTTCTGCACCGCTCAGAGCTAGTTTGACGACTTTTCACTGGCTTGTGTTGTGGTAGAACTTGTCAGACGACTTTTCACTGGCTTGTGTTGTGGTAGAACTTGTCAGACGACTTTTCACTGGCTTGTGTTGTGGTAGAACTTGTCAGACGGCTTGTGTTGTCATAGCTGACTGGAAGGAGCCAAGAAGAAAACAGTTCAACAACGTCAGGCTTCCGGTGTCTTAGATTTATCAAGTTCTTCAACAGGTAAGTGCGCTGTGTTTGTGGAAGTTGGCAAGATGTCCTTTCAGAAACCCCATTTTCTTAACAGTCGGAATAGGTGCGTAAGCAGAATATAATTGTCCTAAAGTTAATGGGCCTCATATTCAGAGATCTTATTTTCGCCAGTTGTTAATGGCCTAAAAAAAAAAAAAAAAAAAAAAAAGCCAGCTTGTATGCACATGTTTCGGTATGATGTTTGCATTTTGATCTTTGGCGGTAGGAAACTGCGATGGAGAAAACTTGTTTGAAAGTGACTGTCGTAATTAGGGGGTCCCTAAACTTCACAGTTTTTGTTCTTATCTTTTACGTTGGAAAGGGTCCCCCCTTCCCCCGCCCCCACCCCCACCCGCTTTCTTACACGAACTTACTGTCGTCAAATACTAACGATGATTTGTTGAAATTTAATGGCATCGTGTGTTCTTTAAGCATGTTAGAGTACCCCTGGGAGGGGGTGAGTTTGAGGCAAATAATATCCGAATCTAACTACCATACCCCTTCACTTAACCCTGCCATTCGTTCCCTCATCCACTCCTTTCTGCCTCCCCCCCCCCCCCCCCCCCCCCCCTTTTCTTTACCGTTCAAGTACAAAAAAGAAAGATTTCATTTTGTGACAGCTGCTTCTGATCAAGTTTCCAACATTCTATTGAATTCTAAGGGCACCGTTCTTGTTTTAGCATTGTTGATAGTTCATGCTGGCCATGATCTTTGACGAGAAAGAATCCCTCATGAAGAATAGGGTCATGAAGGAACTTTTACTAGAAATGACGTGCATTCTGTTATTCGAATGACAATACTGTGAGGGGGTGGATATGAGAGGGATGGTTATTCGAATGACAATACTGTGAGGGGGTGGATATGAGAGGGATGGTTATTCAAATGACAATACTGTGAGGGGGTGGATATGAGAGGGATGGTTATTCAAATGACAATACTGTGAGGGGGTGGATATGAGAGGGATGGTTATTCAAATGACAATACTGTGAGGGGGTGGATATGAGAGGGATGGTTATTCAAATGACAATACTGTGAGGGGGTGGATATGAGAGGGATGGTTATTCAAATGACAATACTGTGAGGGGGTGGATATGAGAGGGATGGTTATTCAAATGACAATACTGTGAGGGGGTGGATATGAGAGGGATGGGGCAGGAGTAGGAAGAGGGAAGAGGAATTGGGGGAAAGGGGTGGTGGGGGTGGGGAAAGGGGCGTCCCATCTAATTTGCTCTCATTTGTTGACATAGCTTCTTTCCGTCAGTACATTATCTTCACTATTGAAAAGAAAATCGGATGTAAATGTATATATTTCCCTCGGTGTTTCCTTCTCATTGTACTTTTCTACCCATTGTTGGCGCCTTGGGTGCTGTTAGTAGTAGTAGTAGTAGTAGTAGTAGTGTAGGGACGTAATCAATACATAGGCCGTTAAGCCTTTCAATGTCCCCTCGTGTTATTTTACTTTTATGACAGGGTTGAAAATGCATGCAATATAAATTTTCCTTCTTATTCATCAAAGCTTCTAAACTGTACTTTAAATTTCAAGTCTTTATCCAGCAAATTCTTAAAAACATTAGTATTTTTAGCAACTTTAAGTGCAGTTGTCAAACTGTTCCAGTTAGTAATAACTCTGTTACTGAACTTGAATCTCCCCATGTTAGTATGAAACTGCTTAACAAAAATTTTGCCTTCCGAATTTCTTGTTCTATCTGTTTTAACAGCCTCAAAAAAGTAGTCCCACTGTATGTCCGTTTGCTGGTGAAATATTTTGAACACTTCAATCAAATCCCCTCTAATACGTCTACCTGTTGGATTCTGGTTTCGTTTGTTTTTCAATCCTTGGTGATAAGTGTACCACATGATATGACGTATGTCTTGTGATGTCCAGGGAAATCGGACACAATCAGCACTGAGTACGAATCAGACCCTGTAGTGTTGGTCAGGAAATCTGCCCAGCTACCAAGAGGGGATGAAACTCGCCTGTGTGGTCCCAAATTAAACCAATCGCAGATCGAGCTAGGGGAAGGAGCCGTTCGAGGCAGAAAAATACAAATAAATATCTCAGATAGGAATCGAACCCACGACGATCCAACCAAGGTCAAGGTTGGCTCAGCAGTGGGTTCAATTGATTCTAGTCCGATTTTATTTTGTGTATTACAGAAGTTTTTGGCTCACGGACAACAAAAAGTGGTGTATAGAGTAGCAACATTGTATTGGTTTAAATTTTGATGGTGACAAATATTTGTCAGTCAGATATTCTAGGAAAAGAGGTTCTTTTCAACTTACTCACTGCACTGACTGAAAAAAAAAATGGCGGCTCTGTTCTTATACGTTCAATATTAACCAGCAGCTTGTGTAGTTTTTGTGCGTACAGGTAAGGTAAACTGTCAAACATTATCAGATCATAACCAAACAATTAAGTAATAGTCCTTAACAAATTATGTCAAAGCAAAATTCTAGAGGAATGGGGAAGACTAGCACAAGGTGATCGACTGGGGGGGGGGGGGGGGGGGGGGGGGGGGGGGGGGCTGAGAAAGATAGGAGAAACTCTCAGAGAGAAGGAAAAAAAAAAACAACTGAAAATCTAAGTGCAGTGGAGGAGAGGACGAAATTATTTGTCTGAAATGCAAGGTAGACGTAGAGGAAGACCAAACGAGTATTCAGTGCCATGATTGTCAACAGTGGTGCCACAAAGAGTGCACGTCACTGATAGAAAGGGACTTCAGCTACCTTCAGAATACTGAGATAGAAGGAATAGAATGGATCTGCCGAAGATGCTATGCAGGGAAGGGAGAAGAGAAAAATGGAACGGAAGTAAAAATAGACGGGCTGATCAGGCTATTCGAAAAAGTAGAGGAAATGCTGGAGAGACTAGAAAAAGGATGTAGTGGAGAGGCACAAGAAGAGAAACTAGATAGAGGAGGTTGTAGAGAAAAAGGTGTCAGAACTATGGGAAGAGAAAGATGAAAATGAGAGTTGAATCTAATTTTTACAAACATTCCAGAAAGTGGTAGTGAGAACAGAGAAGAAAGAGTGAAAATGGAGAATATACAAAAGTAGTTGTAAAGATCTGTGCTCACCTGAAAGAGGAGACTTTCCAGGAGCCAGTGAGGCTGGGAAAGTTCAACATAGGGACAAAACCCACACTGCTCAGAGTAGGCGTCAAAAACAAAAGTAAAAGAAATTTTGAGAAATGCCCGCAGAATCAATGTAGGGGTGACAGACCAGAAAAAGAGGGTGTACGAAAACCCAGATCATACACCAAATGAGAAAGAGAAAAAAGGAACCAAGGAACTAAGGGAAGAGCTTAGACAAAGGATAGAGAAGGGAGAAAAGATATTGGAATCAGAGGTGGGAAAATTGTGTTAGTCCAGTGGAAACCTAGGCCTGGCCAGAGCGATCAAGAAGAAAACCGACAAACTACAAGAAAAAAGAACAAGTGAATAGTTTTAAAAGGTATGTAGATAGAAAACCTGTATAGGAACTTTCATACACATTCTTGTATACAAATGCAGATGGACTGTTAAACAAAAAAGATGAGCTACTGCATTAGCTGAAGAAAATAAACCACATAAATATGGTAGTAATAGAATCTGTATTTTAAAAAAAAAGACAGGAAAAGGTAAACTTTGTTGAATATTCAATACCAGGTTATGAACTATTCAATAAGAATCCCAAAAGAGGTATAACTATATGTGAAGGATTCTATAAATGCCCAAAAATACAAGCACATGAAAGTTGAATGACTTTGATGAAAGTTTGTGGATTACGTTTTCAAATAATTCAATTCAATTCAATTCAAGACACTTTATTTTCTTTCATAAGAACTTTGTGTTGTGGTGGGAGCACATAAACACATGACATGACACAACATTGAATAATATAAAATGTGCAAATGCACTCACACCTGCACATGCCCAGACAGAAAATACTGATAGGAACCATTTACAAAGATCCAAACACAACAGTTGAAAATGAAGAAAAAATGTTTGAGTTGCTGAAACAAAAGTTTAGAAAAATTCAACTATGTCTGTATTACTGGGGATTTTAATTTCCCAGATATTGATTAGCAAGGTAGTGGCTCCGGAGAAAGAGGACAACAGTTAGTAAATTGCTTACATGATGCATTTTTGAATCAAATGGTGAAACAACCAACAAGACATAGAGAGGGACATATCAAGTATACTGGATTTAGTACTTGTTAATGATGAAAACATATCAGACATTAAGCACTTAGCTCCTTCAGGCAAAAGTGATCATGAGGTTTTAATGTTCTCTTTGTACCTAGAGGAGGACCAAG
>CM031610.1:20636959-20641959 GCA_018398815.1 Conus ventricosus
TTGCTTGGAAAGATTACAAATGGACACAAGATTCGTTACCCGCACTGGATTTAAGAACGTGAATATGCACATATCACTCAAGTGAATAATGTTAAGCCCAGTATAATGAAATGTGCAATAGAACATAATGGGAGGCCGTTGAGTTGCAGTGCATGCACAAAACGATATTGTTCAATGGAATCATTAGGGTCAAGAAAATGGCGGTGGCTCAGTGGTTAATGCAGGCAGTCAGGACTTGTGAAGCGACAGGTTTCCAGACTCGTGGTTCCAGTTTCGCGTGGGGACGGTGGTCAGGTGCTTGTTGTGTTGAGACGTCAGACCAAGTCCTGTAAGCAGCACCCATATAAAAGAACCATCAGTGACACATTTCTGCAGAAATAAAATCGTTTTGACATGTGAAGAAAAATCCATACCACAGACCACAGTTCCATCTGCAAAATGCAGAAAAGGCTTTTTTTCACGGAGACGCCATTTTCACAGGAAGACGATTTCAAATTTCACACATACAAATCAATTATGACAGCCCGATGTTTGAACGGTAACACAATGCAAAATTAGGGTCCCCAAGTGATCAGGTGCCTGTCCTTTACTGTAAGTGATCAGGTGCCTGTCCTTTACTGTAAGTGATCAGGTGCCTGTCCTCTACTGTAAGTGATCAGGTGCCTGTCCTCTACTGTAAGTGATCAGGTGCCTGTCCTTTACAGAACGTGAAGGCGGAGGACGGTGCGATGGCAGTACTGGGAGGATGGCTTTCTGATCCTCCACGCCCCCTACCAATGCTTTGAAGTCGTGAACGCCGACAGTGAACGCGTGGCACAGGTAGCAGCATCGTTCATGCCAGCAGAGCAAAGTCAGAGCCCAGAGATCCATCCGCCTTTGTCCCCGTCTTCAGAGACTGAGGGACACGATGGCGCCGCCACGGGCGAAGAAACGCAGGCCACAGCAGATTTTTTAGATCGGTGTGAGAGGAAAGCCGGTCTCGTGTTGGAATCTTGCCTTCCCTTCCCCAAAAGAGAAGCCCGGAAGAAATGTATCGGTCCCCTTTCGCCAAGAAGGTTCGTAGGTCTTCTCCTTCGTCCCTGAAATGGATGAGGAGAAACTGGAGAACACCAGCGAAGAGACCGCAACACAGTCTGATGACACGGAGAAGCCTTCCGATTTGTTGTGGTGAGAATTCCCGATGACACCCGGACCCATGCAGAACAAAGCCTCCCGATGAAGAAGCTACAGGGGGAGATAATTCGTTCAAAATCAGAAGGTGGGCAGCTGTTGTCCTATCCCAAGCCGTCCAATGTTGGAAAGGGCTATAAATTGATTGTGGTAACTCTTCCTGATAAAACGAAAACGTCGACCCCCAGACTGAAGCGATGTATTCTCGATCAGGAGCAGGAGCAGTGCCAAGCAAAAGGAGTTGCCGCCCTCAGCAGAAACCGAATCTGACAAGACACAACCTCGGCTCCACATGGAAGTCAAAGAAGAATCTGATAGAACACAACCTCAGCTCCACAAGGAAGTCGAAGAAGAATCTGAAGGGAAAACTCAGTCTGAAAAAGAGACGACAGCGTCGCAAACGGAAACGCAGAAATCACCGAAACTCGAAGTTCAAACACATGGAGAAGGACATGAACAACACAAATTCAAGTCTGAAGGTGAAGCACTGAAAACAACCATCTCCCAGAAACCACAGAGCTCCACTTCCATGGCCACTGCCAAATCTGCGGAAACAAGACAACCGCCAGTTTTGTCTGTTTCTAAATCAACAGCAGAAACTTTCAGTTCACGCAAAGACGAGCCCTCCAGAACAGTACAAGCTTCCGTTAAAAAGGAAACTACAATTCCAGAAAGCTTAGGCAAAGCTTCCCAGCTGTCTGACGAAGTTTCAAACCCGAGCACTAAAAATTCAGAGACATTGACCAGTATACCAGAAGCGTCCATTACAACCACAGCCCCATCTGCAAAAATGATAGATGCACCCACCACAACCTCAGCCTCATCAGGAAAAATGACAAAAGTATCTGACAAAAATGCTGACATATCTCGCAAGGAATCTGAACAATGGGAAAGTCAGTCTGAAAGTTCAGAACCGTCAGTGAAAACTGCTGAGCCCTTGGTAAAGCCATAACGTCTGAGAAGAGCATTGAACCGTCTGTCTCGTCTATGGAGTCATCTCTCAGAACCGTGGACTCGTCTGCCAAAAGCACGATAGCATCAGCTGAAACGCATCCATCCGCCCAAACGACAGAGACACTCAACAAAACAACTACAGCCAGTTCCATCAAAACAACACAGACGTCAACCAAACCTTCCGAGGCATCTGCCCAAACCTTTGAATCTGTCGAATCTACAGATGTATCTCCCAATGCTTTTGGATTGCCTGTCCAAACTGCTGCGTCATCTGAACATACCACTGAGGCATTTGGTAAAATTATCGACTCCGATAGAACCACTGAGGCATTTGGTAAAATTATCGACTCCGATAGAACCACTGAGGCATTTGTCAGATCTGGTGTGCCATCTACCCAAAACGCAGAGCCCGCAGCCCAAGCTACCGGATCATCTGCCAAAACTACTGAAGTGTCAGCAGAAACTATGGAGACACCTGCAAACACTGTGGAGGCATCAACGAAAGCCGAGTCATCAGCCAACACTTCTGAGTCATCTGTTAAACCTACGCAAGTCTCCTCCAAAACTACAGAGGTGGCTGCCGAAACTACTGACTCAACTACCGAAAAGGCGCAAACATCGTCTAAAACTGTGGAAGAGCCTGCCAAAAGTACGGACCTAGTTGTGGAAACTGCAGATTCGTCAATAAAGTCAGCAGAAGCGCCCACCAGAACTGGACATTCTCTTGCCAAAAACCCGGAGGTATCTGCAAAAACCTCAGCGGACCCTAACAAAACCTCAGAGATGTTTGCCGAAACCTCAAAGGTGGATGCCAGGGCCTCGGAGGTGATTGCCAAAACTACAGAGATATCTGCCAAAACCTCGGAAGTGACTGCCAAAACCACGGAAGATTCTGCCAAAACTATGGAGACGTCGGCCAAACCTTCCGAAGCGTTGGCCAAACCTCCAGAAACGTTGGTTGAAAGTACAATGGCGCCTGCTCAAACTATAGACTCTGCTGCCAAAACTACTGAAGACTCGGCGAAAACTACTAAGGCGTCCATTAACACTGCAGAGTTACCTGACAAAACAAGCGAGTCCTCTGCCACAATAGACGATTCTTCTGTCAAATCGAGCGACTCTACTGCCAAAACAAGCAAGACTTCTGCCAAAACGAACGATTTTCCCACTAAAACAAAAAAGCCTTCTGCCCAAGCAAGCGAATCTTCTGCCAAAACAAATGAGCCTTCTGCCAAAACAAGTAATTCTGCCGTCAAAACAAGCGACCCTGGTACCAAAATAAGCGACCCTGGTACCAAAACAATGGACCCTGATACCAAAACAAGCCACCCTGGTACCAAAACAAGCGACCCTGGTACCAAAACAAGCGATCCTGGTACCAAAACAAGCCACCCTGGTACCAAAACAAGCCACCTGGTACCAAAACAAACGACCCTGGTACCAAAACAAACGACCCTGGTACCAAAACAAGCGACCCTGGTACCAAAACAAGCGATCCTGGTACCAAAACAAGCGATCCTGGTACCAAAACGAGCGATCCTGGTACCAAAACGAGCGATCCCGGTACCAAAACGAGCGATCCTGGTACCAAAACGAGCGATCCTGGTACCAAAACGAGCGATCCCGGTACCAAAACGAGCGATCCCGGTACCAAAACGAGCGATCCCGGTACCAAAACAAGCGACCCCGGTACCAAAACAAGCGATCCTGGCACCAAAACAAGCCACCCTGGTACCAAAACAAGCGATCCTGGTACCAAAACAGACCCTGGTACCAAAACAAGCGATCCTGGTACCAAAACAAGCGACCCTGGTACCAAAACAAGCGACCCTGGTACCAAAACAAGAGACCCTGGTACCAAAACAAGCGATCCTGGTACAAAAACAAGAGACCCTGGTACCAAAACAAGCGACCCTGGTACCAAAACAAGCGCCCCTGGTGCCAAAACAAGCGACCCTGGTACCAAAACGAGAGACCCTGGTACCAAAACATGCGATCCTGGTACCAAAACAAGCGACCCTGGAACCAAAACAAGCGCCCTGGTACCAAAACAAGCGACCCTGGTACCAAAACAAGCGCCCCTGGTACCAAAACAAGCGCCCCTGGTACCAAAACAAGCGCCCCTGGTACCAAAACAAGCGACCCTGGATACCAAAACAAGCGACCCTGGTACCAAAACAAGCGACCCTGGTACCAAAACAAGCGATCCTGTACCAAAACAAGCGCCCTGGTACCAAAACAAGCGACCCTGGTACCAAAACAAGCGACCCTGGTACCAAAACAAGCGACCCTGGACCAAACAAGCGACTCCTGGCACCAAACAAGCGACCCTGGTACCAAAACAAGCGATCCTGGTACCAAAACAAGCGACCCTGGTACCAAAACAAGCGATCCTGCTGCTGCCAAAACAAGCGACCCTTCTGCCAAAAGCGATCCTGCTACCAAAACAAGCGACCCCGCTTCCAAAACAAGCGACCCTGCTGCTGCTAAAACAAGCGACCCTTCTGCCAAAACAAGCGATCCTGCTACCAAAACAAGCGACTCTGCTTCCAAAACAAGCGACTCTGCTTCCAAAACAAGCGACCCTGCTGCTGCTAAAACAAGCGACCCTGCTGCTGCCAGAACAAGCGACCCTGCTGCTGCCAGAACAAGCGACCCTGCTGCTGCCGAAACAAGCGACCCTGCTGCTGCCGAAACAAGCGACCCTGCTGCTGCCAGAACAAGCGACCCTGCTGCTGCCAGAACAAGCGACCCTGCTGCTGCCAGAACAAGCGACCCTGCTGCTGCCAAAACAAGCGACCCTGCTGCTGCCAAAACAAGCGACCCTGCTGCTACTAAAACAAGCGACCCTGCAGCTGCCAGAACAAACGACCCTG
>CM031610.1:20646959-20654459 GCA_018398815.1 Conus ventricosus
GAAGAGGGGTGGGATCCGGAAGGAAAGGAACAGGGGAGGAGGTGGGGGGGGGGGGGGGGGGGGGGGGGGGGAGAGGGGGGGAGGAGGTGGCGGTGTGGGGGGGGGGGGGGGAGTTTGGCTTGTGTCAAGTTATGGGGGAGGAGTGCATGAGCATGGAGAGGACTCAAAACTGAAGTCTCAGGGATAGGAAATGCGAACGCTATGTCAATGCCTACATTCAAAATGTCTTGGTCAAAAATCTGAAAACACTGACAGATTAAGTAGAATATAGACTACTGAATGAGACGCGTTTCCCAGAATTGAAAGACTTACACGACAAGTGACCTACTATTTAGTTAATTTTGAGTTTCCCGCTGTGAGCAGCATACTTAATCTATTCGGACATCTTTGACAAATGAATGTCTGATTTAAAGTGCTATCTAAGTCGCTGTGATCCTTGTCGTCGGCGTATGTGCAAAAAATGTTTTTCATCTTTCGAAGCATCATTACAGGTTAAAAATGTGAAACCCAATACGACAGTATGTCTGAAATGAAAAATACTGTTTAATCAGTCCTGATACACCAAATCAAAATGTTGTCATGTGCATTTCAATTGCCTTGCAGTGTTCACCATTGTCACGTATAATGCGTGCAAGGCAGTTGATTACAACATATCGTTTTCTACCATTATCAGTGGGTACGAGGCAACGCCACCAGAAGCATGACAAAGCCGAACCACCAAGGGAATGCTGCTGGATGTTTGGTCAGGTTAGTTTTTACTTGTAGTCTTCATTTACGTCGATGATTTTAGACGCAGATGACTATTTTTACATGGTCAGCAGATTTGTTTTCTTGTCGACCGAACTTTTGAAAGAAGTGTGTGTGTGTGTGTGTGTGTGTGTGTGTGTGTGTGTGTGTGTGTGTGTGTGTGTGTGTGTGTTTTGCATGTTGTGTGTGTGTGTGTGTGGAAGAGCGAGAGAGAGAGAGAGAGAGAGAGAGAGAGAGAGAGAGAGAGAGAGAGAGAGAGAGAGAGAGAGATCCTTCATTCGTCACAACGGCATAATTTCTGGTTTCCTGTCCTGAACAATTCAGCAACATGACCGCCTTTTATCAAGTTTCCTTAGGATACCTGGAGAGGTGAATCACACTGCCCAGTTGTCCACTGGACAGCAATGATAAGCACTCAGAGACAAGACCTTTGACCCTGTGTCCCTCACGGTGAACGACAAGGTGATCATAGCACGATCGGCTGGGATCGCCTTTGTACCATGATAGTATTGCCAACCACTCCCGAAATAAAAGAACTGAAATAGCACACCGAATTTGTTGAAACTGAAAAAAAGAAAAAAAAAAACAAACAAACAAAAAACAAACAAAAACAGCCTTCACTCGCATCTTGCGCTTCAGTGATTCTCCAGACACGTAGAGAACGTTTCGAAACATTGTATGGCTTCCCTCAGAGAGGTCGCATGCCAACCCACTGGCCCACTGTACAGCTGCCTTATGGCTTCTCTTTGTGTGTACGTTCTTGGGATTTGCGAGCGCTCCTCCCCCCTACACCCACACGCACACTCACTCACTCACACACACACACACACACACACACACACACACACACACACACACACACACACACACAACACACACACACACACACACACACTGACTGACTGAAACCATTTACTGTCCAATTAACATATTGCTTCACTGACGTTTAAAAACATGATAAATCAATGAAAAACCAAAATAATAGAAGTAACATCTGAATGATATATAAAAATCATAAAGGAAACTTAACAGGGAAATATTAAACATTTATAAGTAATAGAAGATAGAAAGTGATGTGCATTTTGTGTTAAGTTGTCCTGTCCTGCAAAACTTAAGAGCTCAAGTATATACCGTAGGTATTACAGAGTCCCAAATCACTTCAGATGAGCAGTTCTTTTGGCATGTACTCCATGCACAAGCAGTCAGATTTGTCGATTATTTGTTTAAAGCCTTCAAACTGCGATTCTTTACGTCATTTTAGGATATTTTCATGGGCAGTTGTTATGGTGCTTCTATGATTGTATTTTCTTGCACCCCTTCATGAGGGCAAGGGTGTAAACATGAATAAATTCTCTCTCTCTCTCTTCTCTTCTCTCTCTCATCTCTCTCTCTCTCTCTCTCTCTCTCTCTCTCCTCTCTCTCTCTCCCTTTTATATTTGATCCGCTTCTGGGCATATGTAACTATCCAGGTGCGTCATCATTGAAGCCGAAGGACAGACTCAGAACTGTCGCATGGCCACTCTTATGCCACTATTCCACACAAGCTACGAGTCCAACGAATCGCCACGAATTGATAAATTTTAGAAATCGTAAGGAAATCGGGGATTTTTGAAAAATTTCGTACAAATTTTACGTTGTACAATGGGTTTTGCGAATTTGTAAGACAGACTTGGAATATTCGTGGGATTTCTAAAAATCGGGGGGAACCATATGAAATTGCCCAGAAATAACTCATTTGCAAAAATCGCTTGGGAATATAAGGAATTTTAAAGTTTCAGTCCCAAAAGCTACGAATCTCCGAAGGCATCACAAATCGGTACGGTTAAAATTTAAGATCGTGACTTTTTTGAAAATTCGGGAAGTTTCCCCAATAAAGTATAAAAACCCCTCCCCCCTTTTGGGGGCATCATTTCCCAAAATGGTTGCCGCGTAGGCGCTATTGCTCTGGCCCGGAACTGGGGTTTGAACAGCGCGTGATGAATGAAGAAGACTGGTTCGAAGAAGGAGAAGGGGCTCCCAGGTGGGGGGTCGCCCTTTGGTGACACCAGGAAGATAGAGTTAGGGGGCACTATAGCAACGATGCGGAGCGGGGGGGGGAAGATGAGAATCCCTTTTTCCCAACTATGGGGAAATGCCACCCCCCCTTTTTGATGATTTTCTAAACAGGACGGCCCATTCATCCGAGGAAAGTACCCACTGGACCCCTTAAGCCGGAATGAACTGGCCGCCCCGAGGCTCTCCCTACGGGGAGACCGGTACCATCCCCTTCAGTATCTTAAGTGGCTACCACTGTGGTATGCAGTGTGCGGGAAGTCTGTCAGGCCACAAACGGGAACGGAAGGATAAGTCATCCCCACTGCCACGGCCCGGAGGACTGGGGCCCTTGCCCAGCAGTTCCAATCCCCAGCAGTTCCAAACCTGGAATTTTCCCTCTTCCCGGGGGGGGCCTTGGGGGCGAGGTATTGCTCTCGGAAAGCCACATAACTCAGGCAGTGCTTCTAAAATTTAAAAAAAGGGTTTTCTCTGTGGTCTTTTCCCTTTAAGATGCAGTACAAGTACGGGATAGACCGGTGGAGAAGTCATAACCCGACGGAAAAACTTTTTGGTGCTTAGAACTGGGGGAGTCTCGACGCAACACCTAAATTTTTCCTGACATGACCTATGCCTACGATGACGAAAACACCCTACTTCATTCGGGGAGAGATGCTTTCCCCCTGGGAAACTTTTTCATGAAACCCTATGGCAGGAGGGTCGGCAATGAGGGAGGGTGGCCAACTACAAAATTTTCCAGGGGCAGACGTGGGGTGGGAAGTTTTGGGAATTTTAGCCAACGATTCAGATGCTTCCTGGCACTCTGGAACAACGACCTAAAATAGTCGGTTACAGGGTTCAGGACATTGCTCAAATTCGTACCTGATTATTACCCACGTAAATTCGAGATGTTCCAAAATTGTTTTTTTGAGCTTCGGGGGGCATTCGGGGCATTCTTGACACTTCGTGCCGTTCGTGTCAAGACACCGCTTCACTTCCCAGAATGATTTAAAGAATCAAAAAAAGCTACGAACGTTTAGGACTCATTTTACGTACAAAAGAAATCACTACGATTTTGTTGAAATTGACAAAGTTTTTTTTTATTGGGATTCGGGGCCAAATTTTAAAACAGCCAAAACTTTTGCCCCAAATTCCAGAATGCTAAAGAATTGCAAGAAGACAAGAAAAAATGTAAAATCAGTTACGAATTTCCCGGGAACTTATTAGATTAACTAAGAATCCCGGAGTTTATCTTTCCCCTGGCCTTTCGTGGGATTCGACCTTGGGGAAATAGGGGCATTACAAATATTTAGTAAAAAAAGGGGCCCCCCAACCTTTTACTTTTTCAGGGGGTGAGGGGTTAGGCGGGGGGAGAAGGGGGGGTGGTGGGTTTGGGGGTGAGGATAGGTGGTTTGGGGGGGGGGGTTTAATTGCAGGCCTAATTCCCCCAAAAAAACTTGTTGAGATGACGAAACGAAAGCTCGAAGGGGCACGACGAAGGTGACGGCAGAGAGAGAGAGAGAGAGAGAGAGAGAGAAGAGAGAGAGAGAAAAGGAAAGAGAGAGAGAAAGTTGATTTTACTGACGCAAGGATGAAATTTTAGGGGAAAACTAATCTTACAATTTCCTTGTCAGCAACATCATTTAACATATATCTTCATACTGACAATTCAACCATAACAGAGAAAAGAGAGAGAAAAGAGAGAGAGAGAAGAGAGGGAAAAAGGAAGGGGGGGGGGGGGGGGGGGGGGGGGGGGGGGGGGGGGGGGGGGGGGGGGGGGGGGGAGGGGGGGGGGGGGGGGGGGGGGGGGGGGAAGGGGGGTTGAAGACAGAAAGACCCGGGTTTTAAGCTCCTAGGTTTTTAAGCTTGTTAGGGAATCAAGTGTGGGGGTTGGGAAGTTTCTTTTTTTTGCCCTTTCCTTTTTTTTTTTCTTTTGTTCCTTCCCTTTTTTCTTTTTTTTTGCCCTTTCTTTCTTTTTTTCTTTCTTTCTTTTTTTTTTTTTTTGTTTTTAAACTATCTTTTTTGGGTTTCCTTTTTTTGTTTTTTTTGTTTTAAATTTTTTGTTTTGTTCAAATTTTGTGTTGTTTTTTGGGGCTCGTTTCCCCTTCTGTCTCCTTTTTCGCTGTCTTTTCCCTCCCCCCTCCCCCCCCCCCCCCCCCCCCCCCCCCTCTGCTGGGGGAGGGATTGTCCTCTTTACCCCACCCCCCTCTTTTCTGGTTTTCTTTGTGTTTTTCCCCTTTTCTTGCCCCCCCCCCATCACCCCCTTAATTTTTTTTTTCATTCTTTTTTCTTTTCTCGCTGTGCGCTTAAGTTTTGAAGTGTGGGCGATGTGTGTGCGTGTGCGCGCGCGCGTGTGTGTGTGTGGGATATGTTTGTGTGTGTGTGGTGTGTGTGTGTGTGTGTGGGTGTGTGTGTGTGTGTGTGAGAGAGAGAGAGAGAGAGAGAGAGAGAGAGAGAGAGAGAGAGAATCTGCTGGGAGTGGCTATTTCAGGAAACCGGTTACGACGACCGCATTTCCACTTGAGTGACTCGTTTCCCTTGGTCCAGATAGCACCAGGCGGGCCTCTGTCCAATCACCCAGCGGTCAGTGACAGGTCGTGCGGGTGTGGTGTGGAGTTTCCCGGGGGATCGCAGTGTGACATGGTACATTCAGGTCTGAACTCCACAGAACAGAAGAACGTACGACTAAAACCGTTTATCTTTACTACTACTCTCTCTCTACCACTACGCCATCCCTCTGCCATACAAACCCAGACCGTACAATATTCACAAAGTTCTTCTCAGCTCAACAAATGATACGCAAACCAAACTTGCAGGAAATAACATGTGGTAGAATCAGTATCAATTACGATTTATTCTTGCCCCCCCCCCCCCCCCCCCCCCCCCCCCCCCCCCCCCCCCCCCCCCCCCCCCCCCCGTGTTTCAATCTTACCCTATAATTTTCGATCTGTTTAGAAAATTTTCGAATTACGACGCCCTCGAAAATTGCCCGTGAAAGAATTCACAAGATTCATAGCACAAGCATACAGCCCACAACATTACTGGATTAACGCACAAAAAATCTGTTGCATCAATTAACTTGGGTACCACAGTTCTTATAAAGCAATTATTATAACAAATTCTTACAAACAACTGTCCACAAGAAAAGATTGATTCTTGGAACAATGGAATTTGTTGACATTACAGAACAAGGCTGGGACTGTCTATCTTACGCAGCCATAGCCAAACAGTGACCATGACAACAGTCCAGACAAATACTGTCCAGCAGCGGGCATGGCGGCATTGCCGGTGCTGAAGCTGAGTTGAACTTCACTATAGACATAAAAGAGACTCGACTTTCTGAGATCTTTCCTTTGAACTTGATTGGTTTGCGTGCAAGGTGCAGTCCCACTGCCGAAGTTGGATGTGTTCCGCATTACAACTGATCCGTGCAGCAGGTTGGGGCTGTGCCCGTGCAGGCCTGAAATGGATACCGACACGTCTGGACCTGTGACAGCGTGGTTTGGCTCCGCTACTCAGGTTTTGACACAGATTCTCTGTGTCACTTTCATGTCCTGGACATTTACATTCACGCCCGCGAGCGTGTTCACGCGCGCGCGAGACAGGCAGAGAGAGAGAGAGAGAGAGAGAGAGAGAGAGAGAGAATCCTATGAGGCACACAACGACACGTGGTCACAACAACACTTGGTCATATTGACATGACCCCACCTGGTGTAGAAACTTGGGACCCTGGAGTCAACAACATTGTACAACCAGGTCACCTCGCCCCCCCCCCCCCCCACCTCCCTGTGTGTGTATGTTTGTTTGTGTGTGTGTGTGTGTGTGTGTGTGTGTGTGTGTGTGTTGCGTGCGCGATGTCATGCGATGATAACTATAATGTATAAACTAAAGAAGTACGACTGCAAAATAATCCCACCCCCATTTCTTATAAACGAGAAGGTGTGAGTTCCTGTCACCAAGACTCCTACACAAAATTAAATTAAATTACAAAAAAAAGAAAGAAAGAAAAAGAAACAAGAAGAAGAGAAAAGGAAATGACCAGCAAACGATGAACAACAAGAAGTAAGCCGACAGTATGAACGACATTGGCAGCCATCCGGTCACACAACCAGTCTGTGGCGGTGTGAAGGTGTGGATTTAAAAAAACGAAAAGAAAAGAAAAGCCAGATCCCCCAGGCCAGATTGCGGGAGGTCACACGTGTTCCTTTCGTGCGCGTGGCTGTGGGGATGCCTTCAGCCATGAGTGAACCATTCAGCTGGGCGGTACCCGACCCCTTCCACTCGTGTGTCATGTTTGTGCTGCTGGTGGTTTTCGGACCGTTGTTCCGTGTTTATCATGGAGAAGGATTCGAATCGACGGAAGGCCTGTCTGTCTACCTGTCTGTCGGTCGGTCTGTCTGTCCGTCTGTCTATCTCCCTGCCTGTATGTCAGTCGGTCTGTCTGTCTGTCTGTCTGTCTGTCTGTCTCTCTCTCTCTTCTCTCTCTCTCTCTCTCTCTCTCTCTCTCTCTGTGTGTGTGTGTGTGTGTGTGTGTGTGTGTGTGTGTGTGTGTGTGTGTGTGTGTGCACTTTTGAAACATTCAGAGACAGAGACCCTGTCAGGATTCATTTTGATATCCTGATGATGGTGTCAACAGCTAACGATGATGAAGATGTTGCTGTTGCTGTTAATGAGAATGAAAACACACACACACACACACACACACACACACACACACACACA
>CM031610.1:20659459-20679459 GCA_018398815.1 Conus ventricosus
TAGCGCATTTCTTGTTGTACAACTCAATGCGCTTACATTCACCATTTGCACTTATTCATACAATATTCATGCACACAGCAAAAAGAAAATGCACAATTGCAGACGCACCTACATGCATAAACTGCCTCACCAAACTAGTTGTGGAGAAATTTAGGAGAGCTTAGTCATCTACAGAAGAGAATAGGCCTTTTTGAAGAGGTAAGTTTTGAGCTGAGATTTAAAAGAAGAAAGAGTAGGCTGATTACGAAGGTCTTCAGGGAGGGAGTTCCAAATAGAAGGTGCTCTAAAACTGAAGGCTCTTTCGCCAACAGATTTCAGAGAACGCTTAGGGATTTTCAAAAGTTTTTGTGAAGAAGAGCGAAGGGTACGAGAGCTTTGGTAGGTGCAGAGAAGAAGAAGAGAATAGTGAGGAAGAGATTCTTGAAGAGGCGGAAAGCAAGAACTGCCAGTTTAAATTGCCCCCGATACTGTATGGGAAGCCAGTGCAGTTCGATCAGCATGGGAGTGATGTGCTCACACTCCCCCTCTTCAAAACAAGTCGTGCAGCGCTATTTTGGACTCTCTGCACCCGAGCAATCTGTTCTGTGGGAAGCCCAGCATAAACAGAGTTGCAGTAGTCCAATCTTGACATCACCATGGCACAGACTAGCCTGACAGTACTTCCTGGATATAAAGCGTCGGATGGAAGCAATACGTCTCAGCTCTAAAAAGGATGAGGGACAGACTACAGATATTTGATTCTGCATGGTCAGACATGATCAATGGTAACACCAAGGTATTTGACAGACTTATTGAAGGTAATTCAGTACCATCAACAACCATTGACTCTGACTCAACGAGTTTGAGGCAGGAGGAGGTTCCAACGGGCATGACTTCAGTCTTTTCACAATTTAATTTAAGCTTATTACTTGTCATCCACTCCTGCACACTGCTGATACACCGAGACACCCAGATTGAACAGAAACAAACTCATCAGGTGTGCCACTTTAGAAAGTTCAGTGTCATCAGCATACTTGTGAAAATCACAATCATGGTCCGAGTAACATCCGACAAGGGCTGTGAGTACAATGTAAACAAACTGGGCCCAATACTGACCCTGTGGTACTCCATACAAAAGATGTGACAAAGTAGACCTTACACCACCCACAACACCGCCTGCGACCTATCTCTGATGTATGATTCGAACCACTGAAGAACTATCCCATCAACACCAAAAGTGACCTAAGCCTTTCAAGTAAAGTAGTGTGATCTAGCGTATCAAAGGCAGCACTCAGATCAAGTAAGGCTACGAGAGAAACAAGTTTACTGTCGGATTTGCACAGCAAACAGTCAGTACGCTCAATACAGCAGTCTCAGTGCTATGATTCTTCCTATAAGCAGACTGACAGGCCTCAAGAAGACCATGGTCTGAAAGATGAGTCTGAAGCTGCTTCAGCACAACTCTTTCCAGGATTTTTGAGAGGAATGGGAGGTTGGACACCGGTTATAGTTCTTTAACTTATTAAGGTCCAGTCTGGCTTTTTCAAGAGAGGGGTAACCATTGCCTGCTTAAACTGAGGAGGCATTGTGCCTGACGAGAGAGATTTGTTTACAATATTTGTAATCACAGGAATCAAATGAGAGGCACACCCTTTAAGGAGGGAAGTAGGGATGGGGTCAAGGACACAACTTTTGCTGGAGGATTCACTTATGAGATCGCTGATCAGTTTTTCATCCACAGGATTAAAAGTACAAAAAGGTGGTCCACAGTATTTATCGTAAAGAATTGGTTGGGAAGGATTTGCATCAAGATTGTCACGGATGGTTTTGATTTTATCAACAAAGAATTCACTAAATTGTTGAGAGATTTGAGAAGGAGGAATGTTCGTGGGCAAACTTAATTTCTTTTGTTTGCCAAGTAGTTCACTTGAAGAGAAAACAACTGCTTTGATGAGAACAGGAGTCAATTTTATCACGGTAGTATGACTCTCTGGCAACCCGGAGGCAGTCCCTGCCTCACACTGTTCGCTGCAAAGATCTGGCGGTGGATGGTCAATCGGCTCTTTCTCCAGCGTCTCTCGCTGGTTCTTGATATATTGTTACATCGTATATTTGTATTCGGATGCGTATATCTGCGCGCAGTGTCTGTCTGTCTGTCTGTCTCTCTGTCTGTCTCTGTCTGTCTGTCTCTGTCTCTGTCGCTCTCGCGCGCGTGTGAGCGTGTGTTTGTGTGTGTGTGTGTGTGTGTGTGTGTGTGTGTGTGTGTGTGTGTGTGTGTGTGTGTGTGTGTGTGTGTGTGTGTGTGTGTGTGTTGGCGGCCAGTGTTTGCAGTTTCAGTTTCAGTTTCGTTAAAGAGGCGTCACTGCGTGCGGACTAGTCCATATACGCTACACACCTTATCTGCTAAGTTGTATGATCACACTGCGCATGATGTAAAGGTGATGGAGAAATGATGGCTTGGTTTGCAGGGCCATGGTGATCGCATGATGTAAAGGTGATGGAGAAATGACGGCTTGGTTTGCAGAGCCATGGTGATCGCATGATGTAAAGGTGATGGAGAAATGACGGCTTGGTTTGCAGGGCCATGGTGATCGCATGATGTAAAGGTGATGGAGAAATGACGGCTTGGTTTGCAGGGCCATGGTGATCGCATGATGTAAAGGTGATGGAGAAATGACGGCTTGGTTTGCAGGGCCATGGTGATCGAAGCGTCCACGGTGTATTACGCGGAGCCAGCCAACAAGGCTGAAGGTCCCCTGGCTGTCACCATCTGCTCTCCTCTGACGGGGCAGCATCCACGGAAGGAGGTCAGTCTCTCCGTCACGTTCCTTCCCCCTTCCCTTGCCCCCCATCTCCTCCACTCTGTCTCGTTCTCCCCCACCTCTGTCTGTCAGTTTGTCTCTATCTCTTTCTCGGTCTGTCTGTCTCTGTCTGTCTGTCAGTATGCCCCTCTCACTCTGGGTCGGTCTGCGTGTCGTGTCGTGTCGTGTGTGTGTGTGTGTGTGTGTGTGTGTGTGTGTGTGTGTGTGTGTGTGTGTGCGTGCGTGCGTGCGCACGCGTGTCTGTCTGTCTGTCTGTCTCTCTGACACAGAGAGGGCGAGTGATTCGACATTTTCTTTTTTTTGTTGTTGCTTGTTCCGTTTTAACTTTTTTTTTCCCGTTTACATTTTTTATAATTCGTGGGAGGGGGGAAATGGTAGATGGAATGGTGCCGCTAAAAAAAAAACAAAACAAAAAACAACAACAACAACAACAACAAAAAACAGCTGTAGTCTCAGTCGAGGCGAGACGTCTTAAACCCGGATCCAGACACAACTGTCTATACGCCATCATCATCGATGTTATATTGTAAATATATGAAAATGTTTTGCTATATACCTAACTAAAAATGTGTAGATGAGTTGGCACGATTTATCCTGGTTGGGTTTTTGTTAAACATCTCGACCACTGTTCCTCGTTGAATAAGACAGCAGGATCGGTTGTTTTTTGTTGTTGTTTTTGTTTGTTTGTTGTTGTTTTCATTTAGATGGGAAAATATGTGAAAGAAGCAGATCCTATGTGAAAGAAATGGGCCTTTGCACAAGAGAAAAACATACGGTGTTTTACATTTGCCACCGCCTGTTAAATTCAAATGGTTACCCTTTTATTGCTTCAGTGTATTTAATTAAAAAATGAACAAATAAAGTTGAGTAACTGGACTGGTGAACGAAGGGAATAATTTAAAAAAAGGTAGCGTTTTGACCTGTGTGACCGTTTTTCTTAAGGCAAGAGGTCAAAGGCGTTGCTGATGTATTGTCATTTTGTTCGTTCCACTCGTGTAGCGACCTGGTGACCCAGTTTTTAATTCTCTCCCTTCAACTCCGCCGATAGTCACTCCATGTTCAAAACTCAATTACGTTTTATCATTTTATTCTGTTCATTTTCCCCCCATTGCAGTTGACAATTGAGGAGAGGACAGAACTGCTATGTCAACTGACAGAACGCTACTCTGGACTGTCCATCATCCAGAGGCCCCTTTTCCTGCACAATCGCCGCCTGCAGCCGGCAACGTGGATACCCATGCATTTGACCTGGCACTGAGCGCGCGTCGTCATGACATCCGCACATGTTGCGTCAAGGTCAGAGGTTAAAGCTGGACGTCATCAATTTCTGCGTGGAACTTATTCTGATGACACACATATTTCCTTACCACATAAGTTTGTCTCAATCGGAAGAGTTGACTGAAATGGGGCAAATTCTTTTGTTTCGGTTCAGATCTTCTTCTTGCTCTGCTTCATTTGAAAACGCTGTTCTTGATTAAGATATGAAACGATTTCCTTGTCCGTATCGCTTTGGATTTAATGTCTGTTGATCTATGATTGAACATAGCAACCCACCTCGCACAAAGCATGAAATTTTTATTTGTTTTAAAATTAAGTTTGTTTCTAAAGGACCTATTGATGTGAAGTTAAATGGACATAAAATCTACAAATTTTACTATGCACAAGACGATAATGATTACACTACCATCACTGCTGCTGCTGCTGCTGCTATATTACTATTACCGCGTTTACCACCACAAGAAGTGGATTAACAGTTTGGCTGATTGACTGAACGGGCAATGTTGCAGAAAGGAGAGGAGAGACGAGAGTGCCTGACGAACATTCGTCGCAGGCGGGTGGACGGTTTCTGTGAGGACGGGGTGCCTGACCTGCCTTTACAGTCCTGCGGGCTTCCTTCATGCGGCAGCGAGAGGAGTCGTGCTGCTGGAGGTTGGGTGAGTTTTCCATGCTGTCAGGACGGGTCACACAGGGTGAAAGGGGTCATCCGCCGTCTGCTCCTTTCTACCCTTTAGGATCATGCACATGTATGCACGCAAGCGCGCGCGCGCGCGCGCACACACACACACACACACACACACACACACACACACACACACACACACACACACACATATACATACATACATACATACATACATACATACATACATAAGGATGTGAGCACACACACACACACACACACACCACACACACACACACACACACACACACATACGCGCACTCACACACACACACACACACACACACACACACACACACACACACACACACACACACACACAGAAACCAAACTTGAGTGTAGTGGTCCAGGCTAGTGGGGTTTAAGAACCACTGGGTTACTGGTCTGTTATCGCTGGACTGCTGGATAAACACAGTCCTCTCCCCCACCCTCAACCATACACCCTTTCCCCTTCCACTAGCTTTTCCCCCTCATCCCATCCCCACCCCCATCGCCCTCTCGCCAGTCCACCTGTTCTACCAAGCATGCGTTGTTCTGGTTCTGTTGTTATGGGTTGTACCAGAGTTGGGAATGGGTTGATGTTGTCCTCTAGGGAAGGACTCGGAATGTTTCTGTCTGAGAATTATAGAGTAGTTGTGAAATAACATTCCACCTCCTGCCCCTCTTTTACTACTGATGGAAGGAGCAACTTTCCAGCTCCAGTCATCGAAAGAAATTTTTATTTTTCTCGGGACCGTGAGAAATACTCAAAAGTGGATCAGGAATAATTCTCCTTAGGCGTGTGCACTTAAAAGTGCTTGTAGCTCCGAGAGACATTCAATACTGTATGAACAACAAACAACTGACACAATTTAAGTGCACTTTGTCACGGACAAAAAAAATAAACACCAAAGTCGTGGTCCAGGTTGTTTGGACATAAGCTCACACTCAAATATTCTGAGCGCCAGGTAGATGGGCCATGTGTCGGGTCCAGCCAATTAAGCATAGCGGAGAGGCTCCACGGAGACGGTCTGTCCAGCCAGACGGACTAAGTAGCTGACCAACGCCTCGATGTCTGGTCAAACGAGTCTCGACGCCCGGATCAGACTCATCCGGCCAATTTGAGCACAGCGAGAGGCTAATCCTAATCTTCCACGGAGACAGCATCGGCCTCGTAGACAGTCGGAGTGGCTGACCAACGTCTCGATAGGTCTGGGCCAGACTGATCTGGCCAATTTACGACCAGTGCCCACAATTAGATCGACGTCGCCGGAAAGGGAGAGGGAGAAGGTAGTGTGTGGTGGGGGTGAAAATCAAGCTAATCAATTAAATGACCAATTGACCACCCCAGAGAGTAAGGCGTGTAGGCGTGACTGTCATGATTTGAATATCCAATGGAATTAGAGGGAGATAACTTCGGGTACGAGGCGGTAAAAATACTGACCAATGGTACTCACCCTTGGACACGTAGGTAGGGGATAAAGTAATGCGTGAGTGAGAGAGAGAAAAAAAGAACGAACAGAGAGAGAGAGGGAAAGAGGTTCTGAGTGTAAGCTCTGCAGGAGAGAAGGGCAGAGAGAGAGATGAGGAGAGAGGAGAGAACCAAGTTGTAGCATTTAGCACCGTAGATAGTCTGCAGAGGAAGGACTAAAGAGAGATGTGGAGAGAGAGAGTTGCTAACTAATGAGAGAGAAAAAGAAAGAAAAGAAAAGGAAAAGAAAGCAACCATGTCCATTTGATAGAGCAGACTAGAAGAGAGAGAGAGAGTGCAATGCGTTAATGCAGGAAGAAAGAAAGGAGAACAGATCGATGTTGATAGTCACTGTTCCATCTGAACCGGGGGTTCGACCTCATACCTGGCAGCGTCACTTCGTCAAGCAGAACACAGACCAACGCCAGTGCCAGCAGTCTAACCTGACCAGGTGCCAGCAGATCAACACCAGTGCCAGCAGTTGTGTCGTGCTTGTGAAAGTGACAGTGAAAGAAAAAAAAAAAGAAAAGAAAAGACAGTGATTCGTGAATAGTTAAGATCACTGGCAGGTAAAGTAGAAATCTATTTATACCGGGTTAGTTAATGATGTTTAGATAAATGATTTGTGAAGTTCAGGAAGAGAGAATGTTTATTTTGTTTGTTCCATATGCATTGATGTTCCGCTCTTGATCATGTGTAGTAAAGTTATAGACTTTAATAGTGGTTTGATGTGACGAATGTATGATATATGAATGAGATCGTAAGCAAGTGTGAGTGTGTTTGGGCTGTGCGCTAGTCCTTCTCCATCGACATCACCGAGGTTGACAATTTATTGGCGAGCCTGCCAGGATATTCTGGCCATTTATTATATTGTTCAACTTCTCAGAGAGGAAGCTGGGTGGGATTCAAGTATGTAATCCTAAGACAAGGTAGTGTCTTACTGTTGTTTCCAAGATAGTTAAATACTAGGTTGGCATTGCTTCAAGATAGTTAACACTCGCTTGGCATTTCAGCCCAGAGTACTTATTTCGCACAGATTGCCTTAATTCGCTCTCATAGTTGGGTCAGGCGCTAGGCGTCTTATAAAAACTAATTACGTTGTCCCAAGCTAATATTATCATTCATAGGATTGTGCTATTTACGTCACTCGTGTCAGTAATCACAGTTTGGTGTCGTAGTAGTAAAATCTTGTTAAAAAAGAGATATAATGGCGGCGAAAAAGAACACCCCACTTGAACAACTTGTGAGCGTCGCTCGTGATTTAGGCTACTCGGGTGAAGAGTTGCGAGCATTCGTTGAAACCCAACAAAAGATGGAAAGAGATGAGCGAGCGGAAGACGCCGCGAAACGCAGGAAACAGAAAGATTAAGGATTCAGGCTAGCGATTAATCAGGCTAGGGAAACGCAGGAAAACAGAAAGATTAAGGATTCAGGCTAGCTTAACGCAGGAAAACAGAAAGATTAAGGATTCAATTAGAGCTGAGAGAGTGAAAACACAGAGGGAGACCCCCGATGTTGGTAGTTCACTCCCCAGTGACTCTGTGCGCAGTTACGCCCCCGACCAAAGTTGCCAAAATTCTCTGAAGGAACAGATTCGATTGACGCATACATCAGTCGTTTCGAAACGTTTGCGACCAGTCAAGGTTGGCCTTCAGAAGAGTGGGCAGTCATTTTGTCAGCGCTATTGACTGGTAAGGCATTACAGATTTTCATGCGTTACCGGCAGAACAACAATCTGATTTTGGTGCGTGAAGGAGTCGTTGATGAAGGGATTTGACCTCACAGAGGAAGGATTCAGAAAGAAATTTCGTTCAGCTAGATTGCAAGCAGGTGAAACGTACACTCAGTTTGGTGCACGTTTGGATCACTATTTTGATAAATGGCTGGAGTTGAGTGGTCGAAGGAGTTCGCTGATTGAAAGAGCTGGTTATGAAGGGAACAGATTTTGTCAGGTTGCGGCCCTGAGTTAACATACATTTGAAAGAGAGACAGCCAGAGACAGCAGGGGAGTTGCTGAAGTTAGCAGAGGTGTACAGGGAGGCACGTTTGGGCACTAAGGTGCAGGAGAAACAGGTGCTAGGCACAGGTGAGAGAGTGCAAGGAGACTAGGAGAGTTTCCTGCAAAGTCTGAAAACCCCAGTGGTGGGGCAGAAGGAAGGGGCAAAGGGACATTAGGTGTTTCATTTGTCACAAGAAGGGACATGTGGCGAGGGATTGTCGCATGAGGTTCCAGAAGGCAGCAGCCTTGCAAGAAGTCGATAAGGGTCGCCAGGGGAAACGACCTGCAGTGGAACCAAAAGGGATTCAGTCTGAAGAGGGTGGAGTGCAGCCTATGGCTAGCACTGGACAGCAGTCAGTGTCAGGGATGGAGGGCACTAGGCTGAGTGGTTCGTTACCAGTGGAAGTAGGGTGGATTGGCCAGCAGAGGGTGAAAGTGTTACGAGACACTGGTTGTTCATGTGGTTTTAGTTAGAACAACGCTGGTCGAGAAAGGGGATTTGACAGGGCAAATCCAGACCTGTACTCTAATCGATGGCACTGTGAGGGAGTTTCCAGTTGCTAAGATAGAAGTACGTACCCCTTACTTCTCAGGCGAGTTGTCTGCGTTGGTGATGGAGAAACCCCTTCATGATTTGATCAATGGAATTATTCCGGGTGCAAGGGATCCGGGGATCTGAGTTGTTGACTGCTACAGGAGCAGCAGTTCAAACACGGAGCAAGAAGGAGGGAAAGGTTGATAAACCGTTAGTCGTTCCAGGAAGGAAGTCGGGCATAGATGTGTCGCCTGATGATTTTTAGGGCAGCGCAGGAACAAGACCCTTCGCTCGAAAAAGTCTTGGGAGTTGGCAAGAGGTGGAGGAAAACAGGTGGTTAGAGGAGGTGAGACAGAATTTCTTGTGAAAGGCGGGCTGTTTGTACCGAGTGTTCACCAAGGGGAAGACAGGTAAGGTGAAAAACTCAGTTAGAGGGTACCATGCATGTTATCGTGACACTGTCATGTCAGTGGGTCACGAGTCGCTCATGGCGGGTCATCTCGGCACCAGCAAAACAGCTGACCGAATCTTTGATGATTTTCATTGGCCAGGGGCAATGGCAGACTTTAAGCGGTTCTGCATGTCATGTGATGTGTGTCAAAGGTCAGCCACAAGAGGGGTGAAGAGGAAGGCGCCTCTTAAACATCCCCCTTTAATTGACACACCTTTTCAGGAGGGTGGCTGTTGACTGATTGGCCCAATCGCGCCTGTTCCAAAGGTGGGCACAGGTATGTGTTGACGCTCGTGGACTACGGGGACCAGATACCAGAAGCAGTTGCATTGAAAGGCGTAGATACGCAACAGGTCGCTGAAGGGCTGGTAGACATTTTTTCTCGCGTGGGCGTGCCGTCACAAATTCTCAGTGACAGAGGGTCACAGTTCACCTCAGGCGTGATGAGGGAGGTCAACAGGCTGCTAGGGATCACACAGCTTCTCACTACCCCATACCACCCACAATGCAATGGCTTGGTGGAGAGATTCAATGGTGTGCTGAAGGGCATCTTAAAGAAGCTCTGTGAGGAAAGGCCAGCAGATTGGGACCGCTACATTCCAGCGGCACTGTTCGCCTACAGGAAAGCCCTCAGGAGAGCACAGGCTTTTCGCCATTTGAGCTGCTGTATGGGCGGACAGTTCGGGGACCAGTGTGATTCTCAAAGAGCTGTGGCCCGGGAGAACAGGAGTCAGAAGAGGTCAAAACCACTTATCAGTATGTGGTGGACCTACGCATAGGCTAGAGGAGACATGTAAGGTCGCAAGGGAGAGTTTGCAGGAGGCTAGGGTCGTTCAGAAGAAGCAATATGACAGGAAGGTGAGGAAGCAATTCCTCAAGGTGGAGATCAAGTCCTGTTACTGCTTCCACGGATCACAACAAGCTGCTGATGCATTGGAAGGGACCATTCACCATCATTGAAAAGGTAGATCAGGACTACCGAATCGATGTGAATGGGAAATCAAAACTTTTCCATGCAAATTTTTGCTCCGAAAATTTATATTCAGCGTGAGACTCAGCACATAGGCGCAGCAGCAATCATTGATGGAGGTGAAGGAGGACCCAGCAGAAGAAGGGGAGATTTTGTTGCCTAGTTTCCAGGAGAAGAGTCATACAGGGATGTGTCACTGTATGAAGGGATAGACAGTAGGAGACAGGAGGAAGTTAGGGGGCTCTAGAACAGTATAGGGCGTCCCTGACTGATAAACCAGGCAGGACAACTCTAGAGACATGTACGGTGGAGTTAACATCGCAAAAACCCGTACATGTGAAAGCCTACCCGATCCCATATGCCACCCAAGCAAGTGATCGAGGAGGAGGTAGAAAAGATGTTGGACCTTGGGGTGATTGAACCGTCCAAATCATGTATAGTGCACCGTCGTCTTAGTGAGGAAAAAGTCAGGTGAGCATTATTCTGTGTTGATTATAGACGTCTGAACAGTGTCACTAAGGTCGATGTAGAGGTCATACCGAACATGGAAGACCCGTTCACTCAGATCGCCACAAGCAAGAGCCAGTATTTCACCCGGATAGATCTGAGCAAGGGTTACTGGCAAATAGCCTTGAGTGAGGACTCAAAGGAAGTCACGCATTCTCCATCCTATGGGGCTATACCAGTGGCGAGTACTTCCTTTTGGGATGGTCAATGCACCTGCAGTCTTCTCTCGGATGATGAGGAAGTTAAATTTACGGGATTGGAAGGCGTTGTGAATTTCATGGATGACATTCTGATAGCATCGAGACATGGGAGGAGCATATGAGGCAGCTAGGAGCAGTTTTAGAGAGGTTGAGACAAGCCAATCTCACAGCCAGACCAACAAAGTGCCAGGTTGGTTTTCCAAGCCTGGAGTTCCTAGGTTTTGTTGTCGGAGGCGACACAAAGCAGCCGGAAAGAGGAAAGGTGGAGAGATGATGAATTCAGAGAGACCAAAGACCAAAACAGAAGTCAGGAGTCTGCTAGGTTTTATTAGTTTCTATAGGGAGTTTGTTCCAAATTTGCAGCAATCACGAGTCCTCTCAGTGATTTGGTCAAGGCAGGGAAACGGCAGTGGTCGAGTGGTCAGACGCTGCAGAGCAAGCACTGCAGACAGTGTTGGAAAGACTAGGTTCCCGTCCCATCTTGAAGCTACCAGATATGTCCAAACCATTTTTGTTGCGGACAGATGCATCAGGTGGTGGGATAGGTGCAGTATTGTTGCAGGAGCATGAAGGGGTCGAGTTTCCCGTGAGGTATGCTAGCAGGAAGTTGACAAAGTGTGAAGAAGGGTACACAACTGTAGAGAAGGAGTGTTTAGCTGTCGTGTGGGCCGTGCAGAAGTTCCACAAATACTTGTATGGGAAAGAGTTCGTGATAGAGACAGATCATCAACCACTCAAATTCCTGCAGGAGGCGCAGTTGAAAAACAGTAGGGTTCTGCGTTGGGCAATGGCTCTGCAGCCCTACAGGTACTGAGTGCAGTACATTCCAGGTCGACAGAATGTCGGAGCTGGGCTATTTAAGTCGCGTAGTCTAGCAAGCTGCAATCAGAGGAAGTCAGTCATATCCGGGGTGCTTTGTTGATAATATGTGTTGATTACAGTTATGTTGATTGGATATGGGTTCATTCCCAGTTGGCTATGGTTCATATTTTTGTGTGAGATTTGTTCATGTAAAATGTAGTTATGTTGGAGCATACAGTCGCTTGCGTAGTAATGCATTATTTGCCATAAGTGAGGATGGAGATTCTCAGTGAAGTGTCATGGATCGTGATCATATTTTATTGTGCTTTTCATAAGAATTGTGAAGAGGAGAGATGGCAAATCCGCAGGTAGGGGGAATTGCATTAGGTGCGCACAGAGGTCGTTATAAAATGAGTCGAAATACGCAAGAGCGCACGTCAATGATAACTCATTGGGGTGATATTCACTAATGATATATTTTATAATTTGCAAACCGTTTGTTTGTAAAGTATTTTTCAAACTTTGCACGTGTAGCTGTGTGTCAGCAAATTCGGTTGTTGTCTTTTTTGTACCGTTGTTTTGAGACAATGCGGTGCATGGTCTTTTGCAAGGGGGAAATTGTCACGGACAAAAAAATAAACAACCAAAGTCGTGGTCCAGGTTGTTTGGACATAAGCTCACACTCAAATATTCTGAGCGCCAGGTAGACGGGCATGTGTCGGGTCCAGCCAATTAAGCATAGCGGAGAGGCTCCACGGAGACGGTCTGTCCAGCCAGATGGACTAAGTAGCTGACCGACGCTCGATGTCTGGTCAAACGAGTCTCGACGCCGGATCAGACTCATCCGGCCAATTTGAGCACAGCGAGAGGCTAATCCTAATCTTCCACGGAGACAGCATCGGCTCGTAGACAGTCGGAGTGGCTGACCAACGTCTCGATAGGTCTGGGCCAGACTGATCTGGCCAATTTACGACCAGTGCCCACAATTAGATCGACGTCGCCGGAAAGGGAGAGGGAGAAGGTAGTGTGTGGTGGGGGTGAAATCAAGCTAATCAATTAAATGACCAATTGACCACCACAGAGAGTAAGGCGTTGTAGGCGTGACTGTCATGATTTGAATATCCAATGGAATTAGAGGGAGATAACTTCGGGTACGAGGCGGTAAAAAATACTGACCAATGGTACTCACCCTTGGACACGTAGGTAGGGGATAAAGTAATGCGTGAGTGAGAGAGAGAAAAAAAAGAACGAACAGAGAGAGAGAGGGAAAGAGGTTCTGAGTGTAAGCTCTGCAGGAGAGAGGGCAGAGAGAGAGAGATGAGGAGAGAGGAGAGAACCAAGCTGTAGCATTTAGCACCGTAGATAGTCTGCAGAGGAAGGACTAAAGAGAGATGTGGAGAGAGAGAGTTGCTAACTAATGAAGAGAAAAGAAAGAAAGAAAAGGAAAAGAAAGCAACCATTTTCCATTTGATAGAGCAGACTAGAAGAGAGAGAGAGAGTGCAATGCGTTAATGCAGGAAGAAAGAAAGGAGAACAGATCGATGTTGATAGTCACTGTTCCATCTGAACCGGGGGTTCGACTCATACCTGGCAGCGTCACTTCGTCAAGCAGAACCACAGACCAAACGCCAGTGCCAGCAGTCTAACCTGACCCGGTGCCAGCAGATCAAACCAGTGCCAGCAGTTGTGTCGTGCTTGTGAAAGTGACAGTGAAAAGAAAAAAAAAAGAAAAGAAAAGACAGTGATTCGTGAATAGTTAAGATCACCTGGCCAGGTTAAAGTAGAAATCTATTTATACCCCGGGTTAGTTAATGATGTTTTAGATAAATGATTTTGTGAAGTTCAGGAAAGAGAGAATGTTTTATTTTGTTTGATTCCATATGCATTGATGTTCCGCTCTATGATCATGTGTAGTAAAGTTATAGACTTTACTAGTGGTTTGATGTGACGAATGTATGATATATGAATGAGATCGTAAGCAAGCTGTGAGTGTGTTTGGGCTGTGCGCTAGTCCTTCCTCCATCGACATCACCCGAGGTTGACACACTTTCACACACCGACTTTACTTGTTTATGCAATGATAATATATACACATCAATTGAACTTCAGTCACAAGAGTTTTTGTGTTAGGCTGACTTTTTCCCACGTAATCTCATCATTATGAGAGCGGAAGTTCTGGAAGAGTTGAGCTGGAGTCCACTTGGATATCAGAACTTAACTGATGTTGGAGAGGAGTGTGGCTGGTGACTGGTCCACCTTCTCTTTAGGCAGGCTGATCCGTTTGGGCTGTGGGGCTGGGCCAATGTTAGGCAGACTCAGGGACCCCGGATCAGGTCATACAACGAACTGGTTTGTAATTAAGTAGCTGTGAGTCCGCCTGGTCGAGTTTTCACACTTGCCTCTGGCTTTCAGCAGATGTGTGAGATCTCAGCCAACAAAGGATTAGACTAGCATAAATATATCTGCCATAATGAGCAGTCTCGACTTTAGTTCTTCACTCAGATTTTGAGTGTATTTTAACAAATGATATAGGAGGCAGTGATAAAATGCTGAACAACTGAAGGCAAACGACACTTCAATTTTTTCTGATAAATGAAGTTGAAGTAACTTGGAATACACCTAGCCTAAGTACATATGTTGATTAGACTTAGAGTCACCTACTACAAAACATTAAGATAATCAACAGTATTTATAAATCAGCTTGATACTTTTCACCCAGTATATACTGTTTTTCTGTTAGAAGACACCTTCAGTGATCATCTTAACAGATAGTATGGAATACTGGCAAAAAGTCATATTGTTAACATAGAATGTTAATCAAGCACCTTAACACTTTTTTTTGCCAAGTTGTGGCAAACAAACTATTGCAATAGAATACTCATTCGTCATCTTGACAGATGTCATCAAGTATTGGCATAAAGTTATACTGTCAAAACATATGATATATATACAAGCAATGCATAGTCTCAAGACTTAGAAACATAGTTTCAACTTACAGTTCCTCTGTGAAGCCTGTCTGATTGACAGTCGATCAGACAGGATGCATCAGAGACCGGATGTGTAGCTTAGCACACACAAAGGGGAACCGAAGTCTCCTCAATTCACTGCTCCACAGAAGGCTGTAAGACTGACAAAGTCAATTCACTGCTCCACAGAAGGCTGTAAGACTGACAAAGTCAATTCACTGCTCCACAGAAGGCTGTAAGACTGACAAAGTCACTTCACTGCTCCACAGAAGGCTGTAAGACTGACAAAGTCAACCAACAAAGAAAAACAGGTAGACAGGGGAATGTTCATCTCCCCTACTCTGAGATCCTGTGTAAGGTTTCACTGAACAACTGTGAGTTGAAACTAGGTTTTTATATCTTGAGACAGAAGGTACGGGCCCCTTTATTTGTGTGCTTAGACCTCTTAAAAAGAAACTTGGGAATTGTCCTCCCACCCCACTCCCCTTCGCAAACAGTCAGATTCGCACCCGCCTTTTGCTTGCTCTGGCTTGGGGGATCGAAAAATGGGTGTACCCTCTCCAACGTTCTTTTATGCTGATTTATTGGGCAGATGGACACGAGGCAGATTGGAATAGCATGATAGAACCAATAGAGATCAAACAAATGAAGGATATAGAGATAGATGGACTGGTAGGTATGCCAGCATGTATGTAAAGTAAACGGGAATTTTGTTTACGTCGATAAGTAGGAAGACAGGTAGACAGCCAGATGAAAACAGATAGATGGATTGATGGGAAGAGACAGTGGCAGGTGGATGGTTAGTCAAAGTGACTAGATAGATGGATGGATGGGAAGAGACAGTGGTAGGTGGATGGTTAGTCAAAGTGACAATTGAAGAATGTCAGAACCCCACTGAACCCCACCGGAGTGACTGAGCAGCAGTGCCGTGAGTCGTTTCCTAGAGGCTGATATTACATGCTCCATGTGGACTGCTTGATGGCGATGAAGCTACGATAGGGCTGGGTGTGGCTTTATATTGGGGAGCAAGAATGAGCTGTGTTGGCCTGATTCCACTCAAGCACCACAGGGGATAGACAACAAATAAGCAATCATATAAAAAAAAGAAAATAGATAGATAAATAGGAAATAAGCAAATAAGTACATAAATACATGGATGAATAAATATATAAGTGAATGAGTGAGTGACGCTTTGACGCTTCGACGCTCTGACCACTTTATTATCATTCACAGCAAGTCCTAATATCATGGGGGTAATGCATCATTTTTTGCAAAAAGCAGAAATATGAATTAGAAAATAGGGGAAAATAATCGAGCACATGCTATATCAAAAACCCATAGACATCCGGAATAATCCATGGAGACTCTCTATTTACACACACACACACACACACACACACACACACACACACACACACACACACACACACACACACACACACGCGCGCGCGCGTGCGCGCGCACGCACACACATTTACACACACACACGCACGCACACACACACACACACACACACACACACACACACACACACACACACACACACACAGAGGAGAACGTGTATAGTAATGATTGTGCTTGACCGTGCTGTTCTCTTCACAGCGGAGGACCGCTATTCCTGCTTTAACACGGACTCTGAGCTGAAGACGGGCCAAGGGTCCGCAGACTACTCCCTGGATGAGACCGACCCCCTGAACGATCTGGCCGACTACGACGAGGAGCTGCGTTCTCTGGAGAAGGTGAGGACTTCGTGGCATTTTTGTTTTACCATCTTGTGGTAGGAAGCGGTCTGGGGATGGGAGATGCGCCCTGACACAGTTGAAGGATCCAAAGTACGACGTCTTTCAGTGTATATCGTTTCCGTCGAGTCACAGAAGAGATTCAGTGGAAACCTAGAAACACGCAATCCCTTTCTCGTTTTAGGTCTTGAGTTTTCTCTATCTCTTTTAGCGTCTTGGAATGTGTGTGTGTGTGTGTGTGTGTGTGTGTGTGTGTGTGTGTGTGTGTGTGTGTGTGAGAGAGATGTTTTAAGTTTTAGTGTGTGTGTGTGTGTGTGTGTGTGTGTGTGTGTGCCATTCTTTCTCTGTTTCCCCTGTTTCGACTTCCTGTCTTACTGATGTTTTTTTTCCCCTCCGCTATACGTGCGCGTATTGGTGCGCGCGCATGTGGATTGTTCATGCATGTATGCGTGTGTGTGCCTGTATTTGCTCATTGGTGTGTGAGCAAGCGCGCGCGTGACATACTAAATGATTTCACGACGTCATCATCTTTTCTTTTCCTTCGGCACTCAGGAAACCGGGACCACTCTCATCGCCAGAGTGGTCACTGAACCCCCCCTTCTCTTCTCCTCATCCACCACACCTCCCACAACAGCCTCCACCACCACCACCACCACCACTACCACCTCGCCGCCCTTTCCGCCCCTCCAGTCCCCGCGACGACCCTCGCCGTTCCCCCCACCTCAGCCCCCAAGCGGCCAGAGAGTCCGGCCTCTGGGTCAGGGGGGAGAGGGAAGGCAAAGACCACAGGAGGGTGGGGATGGCAGCGGGTGGGGGCTTGGGTTACGGAGACGTGGACGATCCTTCCTTGGTCAGCCGGGAGGTCGGAGAGCAACAGGGGGGATCATCCATTGAGAAGACCTTTGCTGGTAAGAGTTAGCTCCCTTCGTAATTTTATAACAAAATCTCCTTTCTTTCCTTCTTCGTCCTTTGTCTTTTGTTTGTTCCTTTCTTCTTGATGAATTCTCGTTGTAAAGGATATTAAACGGTTGAGCGTTGAATTACGTGTTTTATGAACAGCACCAGGTTGATTAAGTAGTCTCATTTAGGCTATTCAGTTACGAATTTTTAATTTGCGGCATATTCTTTAGATTTATCCAAAGCAAGGAAAGAGTAAAGAAAAGCAAAATTGACAGGCACTGTCGCTGACTGGAACGACGTGGTCGCATTATTTGGGGGAGAAGGCCCACTCCGACTGGCTCCACAGAGAAATGGCAATTTGAGAAAAAGAAACACCCGAAGGTGCTGGGGAGGACCCAGAGAAGCACTGTCTTCACCTGCCTTTAGAGCAGTCCTGTACCACCCTTGGAGGCCTGCGCTGGGTTGACGATGGTACAGGCACGCGCAGGACACTCCATTAAGATATCAAGGGACATAACTGCTCCTGAACAGAGGTAAATCAGACTACAGGATGCAGCTCATAACAGCCTTAAAGTAGCATCCCCATGGGTGTACCAGCCCGTATTTCATGACTGCAGAGCCCACCGGCGAAAAACACCACCCTCCAGCTGCCGAGCACACCCACAGACCCAACCACCCCTGCCCACGGACAGATGAAGACAGTGCCACTCCAGACACAGCCAAGCTTTCGCCATACGGTCTTATGTGCCCTCAAGAGAGAACAGCACCAGGTTGATTAAGTAGTCTCATTTAGGCTATTCAGTTACGAATTTTTAATTTGCGGCATATTCTTTAGATTTATCCAAAGCAAGGAAAGAGTAAAGAAAAGCAAAATTGACAGGCACTGTCGCTGACTGGAACGACGTGGTCGCATTATTTGGGGGAGAAGGCCCACTCCGACTGGCTCCACAGAGAAATGGCAATTTGAGAAAAAGAAACACCCGAAGGTGCTGGGGAGGACCCAGAGAAGCACTGTCTTCACCTGACAGGTATTGGAAGGAACTGTTAACGCCCCTCGTCCTACTTTTCCCAAGTTGCCCCCTTTCCAAGAAAAGACTGATGACACAGACAGTTACTTGTTTCGTTTTGGAACCCATGCTCGTTCCTTAGGGTGGTCTGAGAGTTTGTGGGTTACATACTTGTCTGCTTTGTTTGAGGGCTCTGCTTTAACTCTGTATCATAGTCTTGCAGAGAATGATGTGTCATATGAGCTTTTAAAAGAGAGCTTGTTGAAAAATTTCCAGTGTACTCCCGATGGTCAACAGGTGACCAGGTAAACTTACGCCACTTCAGAACTGTCCCCCACAATTTGGAACCCGACAGAAATGACAAAGAAGCAAAAAAAAAAAAAACCCTACAAAAAAAACCCCCAACAACCCCCCAAAAAACAACAACAACAACAAAAGAAACAACAACAACAACAACACACAAACACACACACACATAACAAAGAAAAGAATTGAAAGAAAGAAAAGAAAAGAATTGAAAGAAAGAAGAAAAACGCTCCCTTCTATTTAATCTTCAATGCAAATAAGATAAATATCTTTCTGGAAAGACCAAGAGACACAAAAGGAACTCTCTGCCAATCATGTCATCTTTTTCCTCTTTTTTTTTTCTCCACACACCAGAAACAAAGTCTTCAGTTTGGTAGAAATTCCTCGAGGATTCTCCAGTCCCCGCTCACACCCTGATGATCAGTATCCCCTTGTTTGTCTCTCACAGGTCTAAAGAGAAGGATGTGGAAGCTGACCCTGAAGACCCGCTGCTGTCGGAATGGAATGCACGCCGCACGTGCTGCTTACGGAGACTTCAAAGCCGTCTGGAGCCAGTGCCAGCACAGCTCCAAGAAGTTCCTGGCAGGCCAGAACCTGCGGCACGGCCACAAGCTCTGCTCCTCGCAGTTCCACCGCTGCTGCATGGAAATGGCAGTCAGGTGAGAGGCTGGGCATGGTGCTGGCACCGCCCATCTTGAAGGCTAGTCTCATCATGAGGTTCGAGATGAAGGCTAGTCTCATCATGAGGTTCGAGATGAAGGCTAGTCTCATCATGAGGTTCGAGATGCTGGAGAATTAGGACAGACTGGCGTGATGGGTAAAGCATTGTTGTTTGCTTGATCCGAACAGTTCTTGATTCAATTCCTGCCTCAGGCAGGGTACAGATTTTTTTTATCTCTTTAAGTGCGACATTCCCCGTGAAAGGATACTTTTTTTCGGACGGTTATTTCTGTTGTCAGATTTAAATAAGTTCGGAATGTTATATCTTTAAAAAATCTAATTTTTCTCTGCTTAAAAAGGAAAAAAAAAAAAACAGATCAGTGTTCCAAATTAATTTAACCGTTCGCGGGAAACGAAAATGTATATTGCTGCAGAAAACATGCAAATTTCGCGGAATGCAGGATTTTGGGACCCATTTCCTCATAAAAAAAACAACACATGCATGCACATGCTCCCCCCCCCCCCACACACACACACACACCACCATTGTCATTAATTGAAGTATTTGATTATTTACTTACCTTAAATTAGTCAGGGACAAGGGACTTGGATGGAACTAATGGTAAGATACTAAAAATCGCTCCATTTACTATTGCTGATACACTCACTTACGTTTATAATTTGTGTATAGATAAAAGCCACTTTCCCTTAAGATCTAAACAAACGAAAGTTATACCTTTATATAAAA
>CM031610.1:20684459-20689459 GCA_018398815.1 Conus ventricosus
TGTGCGATATGTGTATGATAACAGATAGTAAATGAGTAGTCATCCCCGATCAGTACAAGGCCTAGTTGGTGTGGTGTAGCGTGTATGGACTATTCTTCATGCACTGGTGCACATTCTTGGACTGAACAAGAGAAGGTGGAGGTGTGGTACAGGCACTACCAGAAGGTGGAGGTGTGGTACAGGCACTACCAGAAGGTGGAGGTGTGGTACAGGCACTACCAGAAGGTGGAGGTGTGGTACAGGCACTACCAGAAGGTGGAGGTGTGGTACAGGCACTACCAGAAGGTGGAGGTGTGGTACAGGCACTACCAGAAGGTAGAGGTGTGGTACAGGCACTACCAGAAGGTGGAGGTGTGGTACAGGCACTACCAGAAGGTGGAGGTGTGGTACAGGCACTACTAGAAGGTGGAGTTGTGGTACAGGCACTACCAGAAGGAGGAGGTGTGGTACAGGCACTACTAGAAGGTGGAGTTGTGGTACAGGCACTACCAGAAGGTGGAGGTGGGTACAGGCACTGCTAGAAGGTGGAGGTGTGGTACAGGCACTGCTAGAAGGTGGAGGTGTGGTACAGGCACTACCAGAAGGTGGAGGTGTGGTACAGGCACTACTAGAAGGTGGAGGTGTGGTACAGGCACTACCAGAAGGAGGAGGTGTGGTACAGGCACTACTAGAGGTGGAGGTGTGGTACAGGCACTAGTAGAAGGTGGAGGTGTGGTACAGGCACTACTAGAAGGTGGAGGTGTGGTACAGGCACTACCAGAAGGTGAGGTGTGGTACAGGCACTACTAGAAGGTGGAGGTGTGGTACAGGCACTACTAGAAGGTGGAGGTGTGGTACAGGCACAGTAGAAGGTGGAGGTGTGGTACAGGCACTGCTAGAAGGTGGAGGTGTGGTACAGGCACTAGTAGAAGGTGGAGGTGTGGTACAGGCACTACCAGAAGGTGGAGGTGTGGTACAGGCACTACCAGAAGGTGGAGGTGTGGTACAGGCACTACTAGAAGGTGGAGGTGTGGTACAGGCACTACAGAAGGTGGAGGTGTGGTACAGCACTACTAGAAGGTGGAGGTGTGGTACAGGCACTACCAGAAGGTGGAGGTGTGGTACAGGCACTACCAGAAGGTGGGGTGTGGTACAGGCACTACTAGAGAGTACAGGCACTACTAAAACACCACCGAAATGACCCGGCAGCAGCGCAGTGTTTTCTGTGCTTGGTTATATCTGGGTGATTTGATATCGATTGCTTTCTTTCGACACCCTGTGTTCACCTACAGTTGGTCTAACTGGGTGTAGCTGTGTCTATAGACGCCAGGAACGGCGTGAGAGTTATGTTACAGAAATGAAATGAAAAACAAGTATACATTTTTTTATGCACCAGGACAGAAATGTCATGAGCCATAATTTTTCTTTTATTTTTATTCTAGTGTTATCAGTCTTGAATCAATAACGGTACTTTTTTCCCTTTAAATCTCCATTGATTTATAGTTTGACTTTGTATGAAATTCACTTTGTATTCGTCATAACTTGATCAGAAGATAGATTGAAAACCCCACATTTTGCAAAACCTCTAATGTAAGACTATAGCCTTGAATTAATTTAGGAAACATTATGTGTGTGATGACATTACAATACGTTTTTCAGACTTTAGAATTTATTTTCAACCATCTTTTCTAGGAACAGAAAAAGACACATCGATGATTTACATAGACAAGAGACAACACGTCGTACATCAACGGATATAGCATGAAAATTGTATGACTGTCAGACTTGTTTATATCATTTTTCGTCAGACGTACGTTTCCCAGTTAGATCATTGGTTTGATGATCTTTGGAAGACATCGTGCTAGGCCCGTTCGTAACCGTGCAAAGTTTGGGTTTTTTATAGAAACTGTACGTCATTCATGCCATTCTAAGGCTGGTTTTATAGAAATTGTATGTCATTCATGTCATTCAAATGAAATTGTATGTCATTCATGTCATTCAAATGAAATTGTATGTCATTCATGTCATTCAAATGAATTGTATGTCTTTCATGTCATTCAAATGAAATTGTATGTCACTCATGTCATTCAAATGAAATTGTATGTCATTTATGTCATTCAAATGAAATTGTATGTCACTCATGTCATTCAAATGAAATTGTATGTCATTCATGTCATTCAAATAAATTGTATGCCATTCATGTCATTCCAAAGCTGGTTTTATAGAAACTGTATGTCATTCATGCCATTCAGATATTGAGATTATTGCTATGCTGAGAAAAATCTGTGAACAAACATTTCTTCTCCTGCATACTGTTTTTTTCTGTGTGGTTTCTAGGTGACCGGGTACTGAAGACATCAGTTTAGATGTCCACTTCACTGCCCTTCTATGGGACCATAGTTTTTCCTTAACGTTTCTATTGTTTATTACTTAATGTTTCTATTGTTTATTACTTAATGTTTCTATTGTTTAGTACTTAATGTTTTTATTGTTTATTGCTTGATGCTTCTATTTTGGAATTCTACGAAAAAACACTCGGAAAACGTTCTTACACACATTCTTGTATTGTTTGTTTGGGTACTGAACTTCATGCAATTAATTTCTTCAGGATTATCAAGGTATGAGATATTGTTCTGGTTTTAAATCATAATTTATCCCCCCCCCAAAAAAAAAACAAAAAAAAAAAACTATCAGGCAAACTAGAGCCAATCTTTTTTAAGAGAGAGGAGAGAGAGAGAGAGAGAGAGAGAGAGAGAGAGAGATCACACGATCACACGATCACACGATGTTTATTTACGAGGCCACCAGCCCATACGTAAATGGAGTTACAAGACAAGATGGGACATATATACATATCTACAACATAACCGATAATCAATAATCAGTAGTCAATAATCCATAATCAATAGTTCAATCGGTAGTTAGCCATCGATAGTTATTCGAACAATACTTGATAGAAATTCTAGTCAATAGTCTAAAATCAATAATCAAAAATCAATGCTCAAAACAAAATATAGGTTTAAACGTCATACACGCTTTCTGTCAAAGTCCTTTTAAATTAATACTCCTCTCTTTCCTTCGTACCCATAGGTCAAAAATCAAGAAAAAAAAACCAAACAAAAAAAAACAAAAAAAACCAACAACAACCAGGAATTGGAACATCGAACATCAAACATCAATCAGAATCAAAATCAAAATCGAAATCAACACCAAGATCAAAATCGGACACAAAATTCGCTTTCCTTGGCCTATAAACATGGGCCAGTATATCTCTATTACTCTGGCCTATGCTCTTGTTTGTGTAACAAGCTTATATAAAGCATTTCTACTTACTAATTAATGAGAACTCTACTTCTAAACAGCTTTCTTTAGAATTGCGTCCATATTTTATTTATTACTTAATAAGTCTTCCCTGATGCGCATTGCGTAATAGATGTACATGGCAACATCTCTGATAATTTCTGTCTTTGTTTGTTGCAGTATTCCTTGTAAAGTTTTGTTAGGTAGGTTCTTAAAATGTTTCTGTGGATACTTCTCCCTGGTTGCTTATATTTGGGACATCTTATAAGAAATGTAGTTCGGTTTCGTCGTTAGGACAAAGGGCATGTTGTTTCTGCTGTCTTATCTATATATTTCTTATTTATATTTATTTCGCTTATGCCGAGTCTAAATTTAAACTAGTGCTCTTTTAAACTTCGAAATTGTTATGTCTTCGACATACTGTTCTAGCTGGTGTGTTGTTTTGAATGTCCTGTAGCTTATATACCTCTCGCTATTTTTGATTGTACTATGCCAGTCTTGCTATAACCATCGATCATTCTTTGTTTGAGTTCTTTAATAAAAATGTTTTCGTTCACCATTCCATTACTTATCCAAACATTTGAGAAGCCGTATATGTCTAGACTATGTTTTATTTCCTGGCCCAATTTGGCGTTCTTTCATCTTCTGTCAGTTCTTTATTATACGCTTGTTTTGGTATTCTGTCTGGTGTCATTCTTAATAACTTAAACTAATATCTTATAGCCCTTATTGTTGTATAATAAATAGTGGATACCTACCTAATTCGCCATATAAGGGTGTGTTTGGTGTCTTTTTATATATTCCTAATAGTTTTTTGCAAGCAAATGTATGTATGTTCTCTATCACTTAGTATCTTGTGAGTCCCCAAATTTCTGCAGCATATAAAAGTAGTGGTTTGATCTGTGAGTCAAATACTTAAAATAGACCGTTGTATCCATATATCCTAGACTATACATGGTCTTTCTTAATTCTAATATTTTTCTTTTTACCCTCCCTGCATACTCTGCTAATGCTATGTCCATGGATAATTTTGTCGTTAGGGTGAAGCCTAAATATTTATAACTGTTTACAGTATCTATTCTTTCCCTTTGTAATTCCATTTTTCGTTTTTCTCCAAATACCCTCCCTTCCTGAATACCATCACTTTTGTTTTTTGCATATTTACTGTGAGCCCTAGGTTATCTGATGCTTGTTGTAGATCGCTATTTGATTTTGTAGGCCAACTGGTGTTGACGATATTAACGCTATATCATCTGCAAAAAGGAGCAAAAAAATTTCCTTGCCATCTTGGTATAATTGAACTCCGTGTCTGCCTTCTGGGTCACTCTCTCTGCTACCTCTGCTATTAACAATGAAAAAATTTGAGGGGACAACAGACATCCCTGCTTTACCCTAGTGGGCAGTTGAAGAATTCCGAGAGATTGGCCCGCTTCTTACGCATGCCTGTACTTGGTTGTATATACCTTTTAACATTTCTAGCATTTTTGTTGAAATACCAATTTTTTTGTAGCACTTTCCATAGTTTCTCTCTTCTTACAGTATCAAAGGCTTTTTGATAATCAATGAAAGCTACATAGAATTTGCTTCTTCTTCTACCATATAGGCATCTGTTTATAATTGACATCAAAGTGTATATATGGTCGGTTGTTGCATAGCCTCTCCTAAAACCTGCTTGTTCTTCACTTATTTTACCATTTTCTTCGGGCCCAATCATATAAGCG
>CM031610.1:20694459-20696379 GCA_018398815.1 Conus ventricosus
TACTGGAATGATCATGCATTTGCAGTGTTTTGTAGCATTGTTTTGGATCTCTGTTGTCAAACACACAAAAGCCTGCACCATTATTTCACAAGTCGAATATGTGTATCAATATAGATAGGAGACCCACCACACACTCCAAGAGCAATCTTGCTTTTGAAATCCCTTTCAACTTCCAAAACTATCTTGCAGAATTTAATCTGGACTTTTTCAATAGCATCGTACTTTTGAAATCCCAAATTTCCCAGAACCAATTAACAGAATTGGCTTTACTTTTGTGTAACAAAATGAATGACGTAACAGCTGGAATTCCTTGAAGTTTAAGATGCAGTCTTTAATTCCTGCCACTGCTCTCAGAGCATTAGCTGACAGATATTCTGTACACCTGGCTCGATTTTGTAGAAAACTTAAAACCCAGATAAAAATGTCCAAACTTGTCCTCAATCAAGATTTGTTGTATGGTTCTGTATTCCGTGAATCATCTAGCTGAATCTCCAATCCGTAATTTGAAGAACACTGACATGTTCTCAGGGCCGGGGCTCGTTTCCATATACACTCAGGCTAGCAAGCACACCGCACACAACCACTGCGCCACTGCTCTGCTAAAGCGAAAGCTGGAATTGGTGAACATGGCAAACACGCCGAACACAGCACGCCTTCTTTCTTGTTTCCTATGTGTTCCATACGTAGTCAACGTATTTTACTTAGGCCCATTGATTTTGCCAGAGCATAGGCCATCAACAACTGCACGCAAACGACCACGGTCCTGAACAAATTTTTCTATTTCTCCCCAGCTGTAACCCTTCTGCCTGGTGTCCGCTTCCAAGTCTCGCCTCCAGGTGTTTCTTGGTCTTCCTCGCTTTCTGTTGCCTTGGGGATTCCAGGTCAGGGCTTTTCTGGTGGTGTTGTCCGGGGCTTTCGGAGCGCGTGTCCTATCCACCGCCATCTTCTTTTGCTGATGTCTTGCTCTGCTGGCAGTTGGTTACATCTTTCCCACAGCTCTTTGTTGCTGATTGTCTCTGGCCAGTGGATGTGGAGGATCTTTCACAGGCAGCTGTTAATGAAGGGCTACCGTTTGTGTTTTTGTGGTTCTGCAGGTCTCTGATCCGTATAAGAGGACAGATATACGTAATCAAGCTTTTATCGAATTTAATCAAAACCGATCCACAGAATATTCCTTTTTTTCACAAGACGTGGTTGACATAGAACCCATGGTGGTGATTCAGTCTTGAGATAATCAAGGATGAATGGATTTTTTTTCTCAGCGAAATGAAACAAGAGGACAACAAAAACGTCTTTCCTCGACGGTGAATTCGTGTCCACCCAGAGAGAGAGAGAGAGAGAGAGAGAGAGAGAGAGAGAGAGAGAGAAAAGAGAGAGAGAGAGAGAGAGAGAGAGAGAGAGATTCATGGCTGTAAATAAACGCTTGTGGACATAGAGCAGTGCCAGCCGATGGCAAGACAGCAGCACAGCCTGTGGGATTTGACATGGGCACCACAGCAAACAATTGTCTTTCGTAACCGGTCGCCCACGATACCTGGACAGCATATTATGATTAATGGAGTCACACACACACACACACACACACACACACACACACACACACACACACGCACACACACACACACACACACACAGAGAGAGAGAGAGAGAGAGAGAGAGAGAGAGAGAGAGAGAGAGGGGGAGCTCTTGTTGCAGGCACTTACGCATCGAACTGCACACATGGAAGCAAGACCAAGGGACATTAAGCACAAAATTACTCGATCCAAAGTGTCAGCATATCAGATGAACAATATTTTCTCGAGTGAGAGAGAATTATTGTCATTCCCAGCAAAATGCTGTTCACTGATGCTCGAGTCAAATAGATCTTTAGGCCAACTGACCATGAACTGATTGAATTGGCTGTAAAATAGAGTTTTTAGC
>CM031610.1:20696479-20713979 GCA_018398815.1 Conus ventricosus
TCCGTATTTCCGTCTGTGGAGTATTCTGCAGTGTGGAAATTTCCTATTGTCTGTCTGTTGTCTGTCTATCTACTTCGTTTTATAAGATTTATTATGTTAGTATAAGTGTGCGGATTTTAAAAGACTTTAGAGAACAATTAAAGACAGAGACACATTTGATGAACTGAAATCTGAAAAGTTTAGTAAATTAGTATTGAAAACGGATAATCCTACACAGTATGTTTGTTTGTAAAAAATCGTTATTTTTTGGTTATTGAAAGAGAATGTGTGATGGATTATCATTTTTAATTCATTGTTGAAGTCTTACTTGTCAGAGAACGGAGAAATACCGGTTCTAGGGCGGCCGTTCGAAACGTTAGTTTCGAACGGGTGAGTTAGAACCGGTATTTCTCCGTTCTCTACATGGCTGACGAATTTCTTGTTCATTGTTGTGAAGATGAAATTTCTACCTATTTAGAACAATTTTCTGACATTCGATGGATTACAACTATACGATCCAGTCACCAGTGGGCGGTCTTAGATGGAGAAGAACAGGTGATCACTCAAAAGCTTCTGGGTTTCGACTCGAAGCCAGAAAATGCATGGTACCACCCCCAGTGTTATATGCGGTTCAATAGCAAACACAGAATAGAGCAAGCACAGACGCATTTTCAGCAGGGGAAAGCTACTGGTACAGTTTCACCAAGAAAGAACATGAGACCACAACGACAGTAAAATGGAGGAGTAACAAGTTCTAACGTTTTGCCACCCATCTGCATTTTATGCGAGAAGACCAAGTGGAAGCACAACACAGCCACAGGAATATGGTGTCCAGAAAAACTTTGTCAAGTAAGTATTTAAAGCATTTTTGTTATGACAGTAACTATAAATTTTGATGTGGTGTCACACATCACATAGTGAATGACAAACATGTCATGAGCAAACAAATATCGTGCTGACCTAAGAAGATGCATGTGTGTGGTTTCTAATAATACTGGCACTACCACCACCTATTCGTAGCATACTGGATTGAACTTTGAAGGAAGGCTGTTCCAGTGGGCATCCAGTCTTGACTTGAAGGTGTTCAATCTTGGAGCTGTAACTATGTGAACTGGGAGGCTATTCCAGGAGTTTATGACTCTCTCAGGGAAAAAGTTACCTCTAACTTGTAGCTTACAGTGTCCTTTGACTAGTTTCAGACTGTTGCCCCTTGTTTCTCTGCTGTCAAACAACTGAAACTGAGGGTTCTTCACCCTGTACACGCCATGCACATATTTGTACAAATCAATCATGTCACCTTGAGCCCGTCGCACAACCGTCCGGCCCAGATGAAAATCGCACGGTTTAGTTTCCGGCTTAGTTGCCTGGCCGATAAACCCAGGCTGAAATCAGGCTGTGACCTTCACTGCTGTGAAGCGATAAGCCGGAGGTTGGGTACGGCGCGAGAGAACTATAAAACACGGGGTCTAGGCCAACCGGTCTCAACCAGTTTCCACCGGTTGACTCTAGACCCCGTGTTTTATAGTTCTCTGACAAGTAAGACTTCAAAAACCAAAAAAATAACGATTATCTACAAACAAACATACTGTGTAGGGTTATCCGTTTTCAATACTAATTTACTAAACTTTTCAGATTTTAGTTTTTGCTTAATCCTGTGTTTTTCCTGATCATTTTCAATAACATCATTTTCGAGCATACATTCATTAAATGAGTTTCTGTCTTTCATTGTGGAATAAAACTACAGTCTTTAACTGCTCTCTAAAGTCTTTTAAACAGTGTTATATTTTTGACATAAATCCACACACTTATCCCAGCATGTCTTCCACTGAAAGCCAGTTTTGACAAACTGTTTCTCTTTTTAACTATATCTCTTTCTCCCGAACAGTCATCTATAATAAATAGTGTCTGCGTTCCCTTAAAAATTTATAAAAGTATTTTTAAACACTCACTTAGCTTATTGCTAGGATCAACTAAATATATGTCATCATCTGTCCATATAAACCTTCTATCATGATATGCTTTGTTAAATTCAAGCGTTGGACAGAAAATTACAATATAATCAAAATTATAGCGATAAACTGTTTGTAATAGGTCGAGGACAAATATTGTTTTCCCACAACCAGTTTGTCCACAAATTAATGAACAATGAGGGGTTTTGTCATAAAGTTTAACTGCTCCATAGTTTTATAACAGAATTTAATCTAATCCAGTTATTATTTTTATCATACTCTCCGTCAAACTTGTTCAGTATAATAAAACCCTATGAGGCCTAAATGTGTAAGATTAATCCAATTCAGTTCTGTAAGATTGTTTCTATTTAAGTCAACACTGATTTTGTTGCTTGTTGTACCCGTTCAGTGCCTCACAATAGTACAAACAAAGGTGTTCCCAGGTGCCGGGAAATGTCATGATTTGGGGGTCATAATTAACAAAAAATTCTAGCTCAGAAACTACAAAAGATAGAAAAATGAAATCTATATCATTTTTGAAGGAAATTGAATGAAGATTTTGAATCTGGGCTTCTTTTGTTTTAATTTTGATAATACAAAAGTATTTAGGCTTGTAGATTTGGATAGAGTTTTTTGCACGATCAAAAACATATGTATTTACCACATCCAAACAAGAACACACAGCAAAAAAGTTGAAAATAAAGTTTGTATTGTCACACTACACCTGTAAATGAAATTAAAACAGTTTGGAAGTCTATCAAGACGCTCACACTCGATGCAGACTGACCATTCCACGACCACGCCCCCCCTCCCACCACACCCCCTTGCTCAACTTCAACCCTCTCTTTCACTCCTCATCTTCCCCTAACCTTTTCGTCTGCACCGTGTCACGCCGCGAGCAGGCCACGATCCCCTCTCGCACTGATTTCACATCACTGGACACCAGCACGCAGTGCAGAGTACACACTTGGCTGGCTCGTTCGACTGACGCTGTCAGCTGAAACACACACTGAGAGGTCACAGACCCTACTCAATAACTGACGAATATGGTCGGCAATTCCACCACTATCATCATCTCACCTTCATGCTCGAGTTAGTCGTTGAATAAAAGATTATTGTGTTTGTCAAAAATCATCAGCAGAGCCTGCTCAGCTGTGTAAATACGTTGACTTGGTCGCTGGGCTTGTCAGGTTGCGCCGCCATGTTTGCAAGCGAGACACGAAGTGCTGGCTGGTCACCCAGTCAGTGATAAGAATAAATGGGCTTTCCCCTCACGTGTGTCATTTACATATTATTTTAAGACTACAGACATATAAGGCTTTCTACGCAAACTCTATTTGAGTCCGTTGATAGAAATAGTAACGAATGAAAACTCAAGAAAAATGCATGACGTCAGGGGACTGCCCATAGGCACATGGAAAGCACTTTTATTTCCGCGTCAGCTGACTGACTAAAGGCACTCAACGGGTTAATATCCTCACCATTGTGAAGAACGACGATGGTAACTTTAAGACGTTTAACGTCTAAGTTTTGCCAGCTAATATTAATTCCTTTTATATGGACGTCACTAACGCCCACAACCCCATCCCTCTCCACATCTTTAAAGACAGAAATTTCAAATATCATTGTGAACGTGTCTCCTAATTTTCTGCTTGGAAAGAACTGTAATTTTGTAGAAGCTTTCTTTAAAACCGTTTCTCTTCTGTGGAGGATGTACTGTTTTTTCCCATACGGCGTTATTTCAATCTCTTTCCGACTATTGTCGTCCGGCATAAGACTTACATGTAAAGGGCCAGAGTTGAATGCTTTTCTGAAACTTTTTTGACGGCTAAAAAATGTAAATGGGCTTATGAATTCAAATTTTATTTCCCATTCTAAATATGGTTCTAAGTGCCATTTGCTGTCAGGTTTTCGAACTATTTTATATTCATACTGGCCAGCATTATTTGCTTCTACATTGCCTAGTTGTTCTAGTTTAGGAAACTTTTTGTTGTCGCCAACCTCTTTGCGTTTATAATCACCATCTTTAGTGTACTCAAACCCATACAAAGCGCCTATCTCACCGTTCTGTTTAAAGTCCGCAACGTCTGCAAGGTCTTTTAATTCTAAGGTTATACACCTTACAGGCGCTAATGTAACTCCTGATTCTTCTGGCCCCCGCGACATTTTTTAGAACAACTAATTATTTTATTTCCAAAACAATGTGCAGGTTATCACATTTCACGACTTTTCCTGTTTTGTCTGCAATTTTTATGTTAAATGATCCGACCCTCCCACAAACTAATCTTTTAAACTGTAAATTAGGGAATTGCATAATTTCATAATCGCAATATGCAGCTTTCCCTGACGGAAGAGCTCTTAAAACAGTTGAGGGCCTTCCATCATATAAGTTTTCATCAGTGCTCAGCTCATCCAAATGAACATAGAGTAATGAATGTAATGCAAGATCGAGCGGATTTTCTCCCTCATAAGTAGTTTTGTTTGGTGTAACTCTAAATCTATAATTGTCAGCTGCAAAGCCTAACATTTTAGCTAGCTCTTTATCAAAATAGTAACCTACTTCTTCTTCAGGCTTGAATGTTAACATTGTTTTCAGATTTGCATTGTTAAGTTTGAGAGTAATGTCAAAGTTACGGTGACACGACAATTGAGCGCCAACAATTGAGCGCCAACAATTGAGCGCCAACAATTGAGCGCGCCGACAATTGAGCGCCGTACAATTGAGCGCCGGACAATTGAGCGCCACATGCACGCACACACGCACCACACACACACACACACACACACACACACACACACACACACACACACACACACACACAAACACACTGACAGAACAGTGAAGCTGTGTCCCAGTCTACTCCCGTCTGATCGATGATCTCATCAAAATAAAGGCCGTAGCGAAGCTATGGGGTTGATGCCGAAGGCTGAAGAAAAATAAGCCCGAAGGGCTGAGAGAGTGCTCACACATCACTACGAGGCGTCTTTTTGGGGTGTGATGTCGGCCGGCGCTCAATTGTACGGCGCTCAATTGTACGGCGCTCAATTGTCGGCGCGCTCAATTGTTGGCGCTCAATTGTTGGCGCTCAATTGTTGGCGCTCAATTGTCATGGAACCCAAAGTTACTCATTGCTTCTTTTAGTGAGCAAAACCCGTAATAACCATCAGGTATTGTTAACTGGCTAACTTTGGTCCCTGTTTTGTTAATTTTTTGAATCTTATTATTCTTCTTTGATTCACTTATATTAAACCATACAACTTTGTAAAATATTTCATGAAGCGCAACCATTCTGCTTCCGCATTCATTATCAATAGCATGTTCTAAAAACGAAGGACTGTCTTGAGTTGTTATTGTTACAAACATTTTTTAAACGAAATAAAAATGAGTGCATTCAAATATACTGATGCAAAATATTCTGTTGGGCCACACTACAATCTTAAAAATATAACAACTGATACTCTTGACATTTCTGTGACCCAGACTGACACCTTTCAAGTAAAGGTGAGTACTCCATTAAGCAGATATCTTAACCCCCCTATTAAAAAAGACTACATCGCGAAAGTGTGGTTCAGTCATCCGATGCAGTTTTATCAGAACCAGTTAAACTTTGCTGTGTTTTGTGCATCAACTGGGTGTGGAGTGTCGTATGCTGATCATTTAAATCATCCTGATCCTTTGGTGAGGTCAGTGTATAGATTTCATTTCTATTACACCTTTAGACGTATTTTGACTGAACTGCAAGCGCCATTACCAAATGACAAACCGTTTAATCCATTCAGCAACCGAATAGACATGAAGGCTTTTGAAAGGATCTGTAACGAATTCAATATTAAGGCCAAGACAGACTTTAGACAAAAGTCGGATCTTAATCATGGTCTAGGCACCCCTTATTTTTGGGGCGTGCACAGAAAGTATAACTATGATTGGAAACCTCCTTACACATCTTTCTCTTCAGGCACAGCTGTTCACCTCGGGTCCATAGAGCAAGAGCATAAAACAGCGTGGACAACATTTATTTTAGACACTTCTAAGGGCCTAACTAAAGCGGGAATAGAACGAATAAACGACTCTATTCGTACTTACGTTTGGTGTTTGCTAGGTTCACAAGCACAGGCAAGATCGAGCATAACTGATCCTTCTACTGGCTTTGATGCACAAAAACAGTACTTGGCAAATTTAGAGGACGCCATTAATTCTACTGTTGATTTGCCTTCAAGTATTAAAAGGTACCAACATGTTTTGCAATTTGCAAGATCGAAAGTAGACTTTGCTGTTGGCACTGGTTTATACATGCTACCTTCTGACCTCAGACTCCAGGTAGGAACAATAATGAACTACAACAATGAATCCTTGTTGCAGGAAATGAACAGAAGGTTGGGCAAAACGACATAAATTCTGAGCCGGTAATATTGCAAGCAGTAAACAAACAAGATGACCTCCCAAGAATAAGTCATCCAATCCCCACAGCCCAAAGCCCGTTGAAGAAGTCAAAAAAATAATGACCATGAATATGAAAAGACAGCGCTTGTTTTTGGATTAACTTGCTTAGGATTACTTGGTCTTTATTTTACTAAATATTAACCCAATATAATTAAATAATAGTTAATAGTAAGAGAACTAATGTCCATAAGTGCTCGGCCATAAAGCCAACTACTTTGCTTGCAGTAGACAAAAGCCAGCTAACGACACCCCCTAATATACCTGGTAAAGAGTCTATAGCTTTACCGGCTAATTTTTTTTTAATAAACTCGCAAGATGATCAAGCTGTTTTTTTACCCATGATTTATCAGGTGGTGATGGAGGAGATGGCGGGGGAGGCACCGGACTTTGACCACCGCCGCCTGTAATAGCCAACACTAGTGTACTTATTGCAAATCCTAAGGCTGTTATAACGCTCGCTAATGTGACACCTTGCTCTCTAAACAGGGTTCTTATTCGTTCTGCTAGCGTCGTGTCTTCATATAAAATTCTTTTGATAGTTTCTCTTATTCTGTTCACTTGAGTTTGTAATTCTTTTCGGTTAATAGACAACACTTCTACTCTTGCTGATCTTACTTCTTTAAGCTCTTTTAGTTTTTGGATTATTCTTTCTTTAACCTCAGGTTCTAAGTTGGCGTCGTCAGCCTCAGCGAGTTTTTCTTTTTCTTTTTCTATATGCTCATTTAGTTCAGTCAGTTTTGCTAAATTGTTTAATAATTCTCCTCTGATGGTTCTTAAAGCACGATCAAGGGCTTCTAATTCTCTTTCAGGTAGCCGTGGTTCGAGTATTGTTTTTAATGTTGTTTCTTCTTCTTCAGTGGTTTCTGCTTCTATTGTATTTATTATTCTGTCTGCTGGTTGATTTAAAACTTCAAGTGGCATGTTTTGTATTTGGCTATCTGTTGGGAGTTCTTGTAGTGTGTTTTGAAGTTTAGCAACTGCCTCCTTATCTAATTTTGGTTTAGTAAAGCCAAGACGATTTCGAACTTCCACCTGAAGGTGTTTTTTGATTGTACCCATGCCTACAAACTTTGATGAGTCTCGTTTATGTGTAAGCTGAAAAAGTTGTCCTTGCTTGTTTTTCACATACAAATGGTCATCTTTTACTTCAAAATCATCAGGGTATATAGTTTCGGGAGGTTCTAGTCTTAAACGTTGGTATAATGATCTGACCTTACTTTCTGTTAATTCACGCCTTTGCTGCCCTTCTACTAATTCATCATGCAATGAGAGCCCTGAGCGATGTTGTACCAAAGGAGTCATTTCACTCATGTCGTCTCCAGGATCTAAAACATCATAATCTTCTTCACCTTCAATGCCTGCCATGTTTTTAAATAATTAACTTTTTATTTTGTTTTATAAAAAAATGTCACAAGCATATGGCTCGATTCTTGACCCGCATAGAAGACTGAAAGAACCCTTTGGCGTGAAGGGAAATAAACGGAATATTACTGTTCCAAATAATCCATCTACTATTGATGCAGATCAAATTCTTACTGTCAAATTTCCAGACCTAGGAGCAGATGAAGTGATTGTGCCAGGCTCTGCGCGTCTTACTTTCAAAATAGAACTCGCATCAGAAACAGACCCAAACAGGACAGTTGTGCAGAATCTGGGGCGGGCAATCGTTAAGAAAATTTCTATAAAACTTGAGGGGCAAGAAATATTTTCTTTACATAATGCAGACATATTTTTAACCTATTCTGATCTATGGCTAACCGGGAATGAAAGGGCCGATCTTGCGTTTCAAGGAATCGAAAACGAAGAAGCACTAAAACATAGAATAGGCGCCGCAGACGCTAAAGACGGCAAAAGGTTTGTAGCCGTAAGTTATGCGTATGGAAATAGCTTTTTCATACCCTAGATTTTGAGTTGTTAAAAGCGCATGCCCCATACTTTCAAGGAGCATTAAAAGACAGATTGTCATATGAACTAACTTTTAATGACTACAAACATGTTATTATATCTACAGACACCGAAGCAAAGTACAGCATTTCTGACATCTCGTTAGAGTTTGACATCGGTAGCAACCCTAACTTAGCACGGCTGATCCAGCAACAATATCAGTTAAAATTAGCAATATATTACGATAGAGTGATTCATCATTCTAAATATCCTAAAAGCAGGGCAGACACTATATGGAATTTTAGTTTTAGTGCCACAGCAAGATCGCTTAATATAGGTATTTTATTGCTGTGTGAAAATGAAGAACCATTCAAAAGACAAACTGAAAATTTTGTTAATCCCAAAATAACGAAAGTGCAATGTACAATTGAGGGCAGTCCTAACCAAATCTACGCTAGTGGGCTTAAACCTTATCAGCATTTTGACGAAATAAGAAAATTGTTTGGAGGCGGCAGGTGTAGAAATCCAACAGTTGACCTTGTGTCTAAAGATCTACATCTTCACAGTGTTAGACTTGATCATTATTTAACAACAAAATACGGTTTATGGATTGACCTAAGGTCAACGGAGGATAATCAGTTACATGGAAGCGGGAGAACTGTTAGAGACATAATAAACATTCAAATTGATAAAGAAAAGAGGCCGATAAACCGCTTATGTGTATTTGTTTTTAATATATGATGCGCAGCTGAATATTCAAGATAACAGATTAGAAAATATACAATACTAAATTATTTTTTTATTTTTAAAAAAGCATGTCTGTTGATAATTTTACAATATGGTCTACAACATCCAAGTCGCCAGAAGAAGGGATAGTAGAAAACCCTGACATAAAAACCTTCAGATTAACAAACATTACACAAATGTGGCAAATACTAGAGCAAGACCTTTCAAAATACAGCAAAGCCAAACGAAGGTATTCTGCTGCCTTTAATGCTGTTACCTATGTTAATACTGGAGCATCAACTATAAGCGCTGCATCAGCAGGAACGAGTGTTGGTCTCTTAGCAACGGGCATAGGCGCACCCGCAGCTTTACCTCTAGGTGGTTTGTCTTTAGCTCTTGGCCTGTGTTCATTAGCTGTAGGTGCTGCCAGCAAAAAAATAAAAACTAAACTCCAAAAGCACACAGCCATGGTTCAACTAATAACAGCTAAACTTAGTTCCTTCAATCTGATAATAAATAAAGCACTAGCTGACTCAAACATCACGGATGAAGAATTTAATCGTTTACAGGCTGATTTTAATGACTACAAAAGACAAAAGTTTGATCTTCAAAGAAAGGCAAGGACAAGTTTTTCTCAACAGCCAGACACTGAGCAGATAAAAAAGGAATGTTTAAAAAAAGTAGACGAGACATTAAACTCTGTTCTAAACAGCTCACATCAACAACGCCAAAGGGTGTTTATACTTTAGTTTATGAGTCCAAGCACAAAAAGACAGTTGATGTTGATTCTGATTAAGACGACTTTGGGAGACGATGTCGTATTTTTATTTATTTAAATAAATATGTTGGCTTAGAAAAGAAAGACAGCATGGATAAGATATATGAAGGTCCAGACGAATTGTTTGAAGCAATGAGTAAGGAAGAAGATTTAACAAGAGCACTGAATGATATTGATTTAGAAGTCATTGATCCAGCAAACGTACAGGCAAGCGTTGTTCATGCAATTTCACAAGTTCCAGGTAAACTAACAATAGACCCGCCAGTTAAAGTAATGTTAGCTGTTTTAATCGACTATGTAACAATAAATGAAGAAAATCTAGAAGTCTGGGTCTTGACTAAACAGCAGACTATTCTTTCCTCTAATGACTTAACACCCGGTTGGGCAGACGAACTGCTTACACAGTTTGATGGAGCCGCTGAAGAAGCCAAAATGAGAGGCTCTGGTTGGTCAGAGGGCGAAGTCTTAGAGATTAGATTAAAACAGGCTAAGTATGCACCGATTGTAGGCAAGGCTTACATTCCGCTACCTCGAGAGTTGGTTTCAAAGAGAGCAGTTTTAAACATAAAGAATTCAGACAACAAATGTTTCATGTGGTGTGTTCTTGCAAGGCTGCATCACGTCCGCGAAACACGCAGAGAGAGTGACTAACTATTGGCAATACACCAAAGATCTTAACTTCAATGGAATATCTTCCTGTTAGCGTAGATCAAATTGATCAGTTTGAAGAACAAAACAAACCAATAACTGTTAATATCTACACATGGGATGAGGAAACAAATCTACAGCCATCAGAGTGTCCAAGAACAGCCCAACGATTGGCGAGCCAGACAAAATCATGTTGACTTACTACTGATGTTTTCCCAGCAGGGCTACCACATTACACATTGATACGCACAATGAGTGGCGCATACTTCAAAGCAAAAAAATAAACAAGAATTCTGTAGAAAATGTTTAACAAGAATTTCCATCCGTTAAAGCAGCGAGTGAACATAAGAAACATTGTATCGGCCCAGTTGACTGTAATACAGAACTAATTACGCCCCCACCTGGATCTAAAGTTAGTTTTAAGAACTGGAAACGGATGCAAAATTCTCCATATGTTGTTTACGCAGACTTCGTGTCGTTTATTGTTCCTTATGAAGGGCCAGCGCCACAAAACTTCGAAAAAAAGTCTTAATGAGTAATCATCAGATTTGTTCATTTGCCTTCATTGTTGTCAGGTCGGATGGCGCCCATTCAGCACCAGAATTGTATAGAGGCCCAGATGCTGCAGAATACTTCTTAGAACGCATGCAGAAAGTGCGTAATGACTGTTCTAATAATCTAAACTTATCTGAAATCATAATGACGCCCGAAGACCAAGAACAGCATAAATCAGCCACACATTGTTGGATTTGCGGTTTAGAACTAATGTCTAACAGTGAAGACGCCAATCCGACAGTAAGAGACCATGATCACATTAGCGGAAAGTTCAGAGGAGCAGCGCCACAGTAAATGCAATCTTCAACTAAACTTTAATCCTAAGACATGGAAGCTGCCCATCTTCTTTCACAACTTGAGAGGTTACGACTCTCATCTTTTAATGCAAGCAGTAACCGACGCCTTTAGGGTGTCATGCATTGCACAGTCATCAGAAAAGTACATGTGTTTCACTTTAAATAACATGTCTTTTTTGACTCTATGCAGCACATGATGGGATCATTAGAGTCACTAGCTATGTCCTTAAAATCCTGTCCAATAACGGAAGAATATTTTGACCCAACTCTTGTTAGAAGGGCGTTTACCCTTATGAATACATGAACAGTTGGGAAAGGTTTGAAGAAGACACACTTCCTCCTAAAGTTGCGTTCTGTTCTAGTCTTAAAGGAAAGGAAATCAGTGATTCCGATTACCAGCATGCTCAAGATGCGTGGCAGAAGTTAGAGTGTAAACAATGGAGACTATCATGATTCATACTTGATGGCTGATGTATGTTTGTTGGCGGACGTCTTTGAAAATTACAGAAAGACCTGCATGGAAACATTATAGCCTGGATCCTGCGCATTACATTTCTGCGCCCGGGATGAGTTGGGACGCTTTCTTAAAATTTACTGAGTACAGATTGATTTATTGTCTGACCTACCATGATTCAGATGATTGAAAACGGATTGCGTGGAGGAATTAGTATGGTGTCGCATCATTACTGTAAAGCAAACAACAAATACTTGGACGACTATGATCCAAGTAAAAGGTCTAACTATCTCATGTATTTAGATGCAAACAATCTGTATGGATGGGCAATGGCGCAATCGCTTCCATTACGCAACTTTAAAATGTACACAGGTGGCGGTACAAATAATATTCAAAAAGCATTAAAGTGGTTGAGCAGTTTGGCGCCGGGTCAACAGCGTGGTTTCATTCTAGAGTTGACTTAGAATATCCTCACGAACTCCATGACCTGCATAATGACTATCCGTTAGCAGCAGAAAGTCTAAAGATGGCAAAAACAGAACCGCCTAAACTTGTGCCTAATCTTCGGGGCAAAAAAAATTATGTCTGTCATTACAGACTTCTACAATTTTATTTAAGACATGGTTTGAAGTTGACAGCTGTTCATCGTGTAATTGCTTTTGATCAAGAACAGTTCATGAAACCATACATAATGAAGAACACTGACCTCAGAACTAAATCCACAGATGCTTCAGAAAAAGACTTTTTCAAGCTGATGAACAACAGCTGTTTTGGAAAGACTATGGAGAATCCGCACAAGCGCAAGATGTCAGATTGGTCACCAGAGAAAACGAAGCAATTAAGCTGACTTCAAAACCTAATTATCAGGACTTCAGAAGATTTCATGATCAGCTTTTTGGCATAATAATGAAAAAAAAGAAAGTCAAATTGGACAAACCCGGTTTTATTGGGTTTACTGTTTTAGAATTATCAAAGCTTTTGATGTTAGAATTTCTTTACGACTACTTAAGCCCTCGTATCCTGAGTCCAGAGTCTTTACACAGATACAGACAGTTTTGTTATAGATATCCCTACTGAAGACATCTATAAAGACAGGAATTAGAAGTAGCTAAAGGGCATGTGGGATGGTACGACACATCTGATTATCCTGAAGATTCGCCTTTGCATTCAATTACTAACAAGAAGGTTTTAGGAAAGATGAAGGATGAATTATCTGGAAAGGTGATCAAGGAGTTTGTTGGGTTAAGGTAAAAAATGTACAGTATTTCGAGCCAGGAGAAAACTATCAAAAAAGCAAAGGGAATATCTCGCAGTGTTGTGCAGTCGAGCATATCGCATGACAACTACAAAGAAGCATTGTTCAATAAACATACTTTTCATCATGACAACGTAAAACTACGATCTAATCTACATGAGATCAACACAACTGTTGTAACAAAGAAGTCATTAGATAGAACAAACACAAAACGAGTATTTGTTGATCCAGAGTTTTCATATGCAATCGGGCATTGGAGACAGCATAATTATATATCTTCTTCATATTTTTCCTCAATCATAATAGTTTTCCTCCTCAACTTTATCTAGAAGCTCAATCATATCAATATCCAATTCAGACAAAATTTTTCTCATTTTTGCTTGATGCGCTTGAATTTTTTTTATCATTTCAAGATATTCTTTATCCTGAAAATCAAAATTGGGATTTTGGGTTGTAGGTGATCTGGATGCATTGCCATGTGCCGATGAATCCTTGTAATTGTTTCTTTAACAGCAAAATTCATATCATATGATTCCCGCATCAATTCTAAGATCTTTTCATTTATCATTCTTGTATCATCCTGCGCTTCCTTTTGGCCTTCATTTAAACCAAAATATATTTACGTAAATTAATTAAAGCGGAACTGTGTCTGGCGGAATTATCTGCAGCTCCTCCTTCACAAAAGATCTTTGGGGGGCTTGTTGTTTTGTTGTGTCAGGTTTCTCGTAAATAATACACAGGCGGATTCATTTTTACAATTTTTTTTATTTCATACGGGTCAACACTCCAAACTGGATCGCTTGCCCTGAAGCGAGTGTCCCCTTCTGCTTCTCCCGGCAAATAAAGGTACCTTACTTTCAAGCTAAATGGTAATAGTTTGCTGGGTGTACTGGAGTCTTCAACAACATTTATTGTTTGTTTTTTGATTGCTTGTACTGGTTTTAGCCCTGTTAATTGAAATTCTTCATTATTCATTGCACGTAGAACTGAGGGCAGTCTTCTAACCCATTCTGTGTTGCGAGAATTGTCAATAAGCTCTCTGTGATACTGGTAGGAGAAAAGCCTTTCAGATAACTGTTTGTTAAAGTTTTCAACTAAAGCCTGTGATCTGTGAACTCCCGGAATGCCTCTTTTAATGGTTGACTCTATGTTTTTAACAATAATTGATTCACTCGTCCTTTAAATTCTTTTCCATCATCGACTTGAATCATGCGAGGATAAGTTAACGGGCCTCGTTGATATATCAGTTGTATGGCAACAGCAACAGCAGAAGCACTCTTTTGTGTTTAATGTTCCGCATCTTTGTATCTTGAAGCTACGTCAATGACTGTAAGTGCGTACTTAAATCTTTTTCGTCTAATTGTATCATGGGGTAAATATAGAAGATCCATTTGATGGTGTCGTTCGGTATTGTGTTCACAAAGTGTGGTCTCTGTATTCGTCTAGGCGCAGGTAAATAAATTTGCCAAATCGCTTGTTTTAGATAACCATTCCTTTGCTGTTTTTTTCACTGACTCCCGCTGCTTGGCTTAGCTTTTGATTGCTGTTATTCCCTTCCAATATCCTTTGGCGAATAATAGATTTTGTCATTTTTTATTCAGCCAATATTATGCGCAACAAAATACACAATGGTCATACCAAAGATAACAAACACGATTTCTTGCATCTTTTGTTTTTTCTGAATGGATGATAAAAGTCGCTGAATTTTGGTGGGGGCAATGTCTCGATTGGTTTGCCTGTTACAATATAATATTCTTTTATTGCTTGATCAACATCTTTAAATGTGTAAGCTGCATGTCCCTGTTTTTTCAGTTTGTTATTAATAAATCTAACTGCTCAATTCTCTGCTTTTCATAGTGATCTTGTGCTGCGGCTAGTTGCTCCACAGCTTTGTTATGTCTTTTTTCTCTCGCCGTCATCCCGCAGTTTACAAACACGTAATTACTTCCGCTAAAAGCAAGCGCATTCACTACTGCGCCGCCTATCATCATTACGAGCGAAGCCATTTTTATAAATGTATTTTTTTTTACATATTAATACTGTCTGGAATTATTCCTTGCTTAACTAAAAAATCTTTCGTAGCGAACGAAGCTGCAATAATAGCAATCAGCTTTGCTGAATCCTCAAAGTCTAGTTTGCCAAGATCTGCCGGTTTTATTTTTAACAGGTTTTTACCAAGCATTGTGTATCCTACACTTAGCCCCCAATAACAGCAGAATGGTATACAAGGTTGGTAACAGTTTTTCGGTGTCATTTTTAAAAAATAAAATAATTATAATTAATAAAAACATGAACAGCAACGATCTATTAAACCTTCCTGAACTTATGACTCCAAATGATCAAGTTGATGACCAAGCTATTATGCCCAAAAAGGAAAGGCTGTATTCTTTGGCAGCATGCGGAAAAACAAAACAGTACCTCGGAAATGAATTCAGCATAGAACAAATTCAACAAATGTCGCCACAAGACATTGTAAAGTATCATAACAGATATGAAGCGCAACTGGGATCAAGAATGGTAAAAAGTGTAGGGCAAACGGTTCTTAGTTTGTACACTAAACTAGTTAGTAGATTTGCGCCCATCGATTCTGAACAAGATTTTATGTATGATTTAACGCAGGATCCAGTTTTAACTAAGACATTAGAGTCTCTAGGGTGTGATCTGTATTACAGATTTGGAACATTATTGTCGCCAGTGATCGCGGGATTAATTACTTTTAATCATATAGATTTTGTTACCCTTAAAAATGACCAAGCCAGAAAATCAGCAGAATCAGAAAACACTGAATCAGGTGGAGAAAGTGACCAGTGAAAAGCCTGGGTGTGTTAAATCAGGAAAAAAATTAGCAGAGTGGAACAGACAAAGAAAATTAATGTTACAATCACAGTATTAGGATTAATTACTTTTAATCATATAGATTTTGTTTCCCTTCAAAATGGACCGAGCCAGAAAATCAGCAGAATCAGAAAACATTGAATCCGGTGGAGAAAGCAACCAGTAAAAGCCTCCTCATCCTGGGCGTGTTGAAGCAGGAAAAAGATTAGCAGAGTGGAACAGACAAAAAAAATAATGTTACAGAATATAACTCATAATGAAAACATAACACCACCAACGCCAGCAGCTGTTTCAATGCCAGCTATAAAAACGCCAGAACAAGAACAAGTTGATTCAAGACCTACAGCACCAAAGTCTCATGGAATATTGAACTTAAAACAGTTGTCATTTTTGGCGCCCTTGCTGCTGGGGGTAGTTATTACTGTTATAAAATATATAAACAACGCTGGCGAAAACGAAAGCAGTCAAAAAAAATCTGAAACCACTAAATATAGAAGCCAAACAAAAAAGCATGCCAGAACCACCAACAACAAAAGATCATTTGATCCATTTCAAATGCAATAATATTTTAAATTTTTTTGTTTTTTTGATAAAAATAGATCATGATGGATTATTATTTGTTTAAAATGATGGAGTCAATAAATAAAGACATGGAGTCTATAAAAGACATTTCCATAGACCAGAAATTGTAATCAATGCGGTTGCTTACAATGTAAGAACTTCATTAAGATTTATGCTGACCGATTTCGCGCCAAGGACGCTGAGCAAGACATCCTCGACGATGACGCGTTTTTTGAGGCGTGTGTGTACTATATTAGACATCTACTATTTAAGACAAAAACATAGATTGTATTGTTTTTTTGATATTATAAGATAACTTGAATAAGAACTTAACCGTCTTCTCCCCACTCAATCAGAGAACACACTGTGCTGTTAGCCGCACTCCAAAACCGGGCTTGAAGGGCCAACTTTGGCATTAAGCCAAGCGCCCAAGCAGAGGCGGGATAAACAGTTGGACAACGTCACTGTTTGGCAAGCCTTGTCTGGTAATTAGAAACTCGATCCTACATAGAACCCCTGATGCTTGGTTGTACTTAAGGATGACTTAATTACAATCTTGAGGTAACTTAAGTTAAAAACTTGAGGTAACTTAATCAAGAACTTATTAAGAACTTGAGGTGACTTAAGTAGAAACTTAGAGGAACTTAATTAAGAACTTGATTAAGAACTTAATTAAGAACTTAATTAAGAACTTTATTAAAAACTTGGGGTGACTTGATTAAGAACTTAATTAAGAACTTGGGGTGACTTGGGTGGGAGTGTGTGTGGTGTACACAGAGCTTTATTATTTGTCATGTGTAACACCACTTGGTGCAAGACGGTGCTTGCGTTTTTGTGATTCATTGGCTCATTTGTTGCAAGTTCAAAGCAGCACCACAGGTGCATTTAACAAAAGCCTGATTAAATAAAACAAGACAATTGTATAAAGTACACCGGCGGCCGCCTGAAGGCAGCCTTTAAGCAGGTAAATTGAAATCGTGAAGCAGCCAACCACAACAGCAAAAGTCATTTCATTATACACAAAGTCCTGGGACAGGAGTGAGAATGTCAGCAGGTAGGCTACGTTCACGTCGTGAACGGTTCTATTTTTAGGCTGTGCTTCGGCAACGCCCAACAAAACTAGGCCAATCGGCAGAAGC
>CM031610.1:20718979-20741479 GCA_018398815.1 Conus ventricosus
CTAAACAGCTGGTGTTTCTTCCTAATGCTCTTTAGGGTTCCCTTGTCCATCCACTTTGTGGATTTTTTTACCTGTCACCCTGATCTTTGGAACATGGCTGTCTATTGCAGTGTTCAGTTTGCTCTTGAAGGCCCAAGTCTCTTCGGTGGTTTTGCCCCTAAGACCTTATTCCCAGTCCACTGATTGCAGTTCTTCGACCACGCTATCAGTATCAGCTTTTGAGAAGTTGTAGCGAGTATTGTTATCCTTCCGACTCTGAGTCTTGCTGCAAGCTAGATTCACTCTGAGCACAGCACAGTCGCTCTTACCCAGGCCTGCATTGGTACCTCCCTTACAATTTCCTCTGAATTTGTGAAAACCAAGTCAACAAGGCTTGGTGTCTGGCCATCTCTGCGGCGAGTAGGTTTTTCTCTGGTGCTGAAACAGGAAGGAGTCCTTGCATGTTTTCAAGAAGTGGTAGGCAGGATGTTCCTCATTTGTACTGCAGGTTTCGTTCTTCCAGTCTATATCTGGGTAATTGAAGTCACCCAAGAGCAACAAACAGGTTGGGTTTGCCTCTGTTACTTTCCTCAAAAAGTCATTTAGGCTCCTATTGTTTTCTACGCTGCTGTTAGGACTCCTGTAGATAAGCCCCACAAGGCTAGACATTCCCTCACTTAGGTTGCATTCTATGAAGACTGATTCTTCAAAGTCGGTTGCTAACTCCTCGTTGAGACATGGTTTCGTGTTAGTCTTGATATACAGGGCAATCCCATGCCCTCCCTTTTCCAAGTTGTGAAAGAGTTCATAACCATCCAGTGAGATCTCACATTCCTGAACTGGGTATCGACAGTGCTTTGGTTTTACCTCTGTAACAGCGATAATAACAGGACTATACATTTCAATCAGTGCTTGAAGCTCAGATCTTTTGTTCATCAAAAAATCAGCATTTGTATATAACATGTGCAAGAAGATAAATCATTTAAATGACTCAAAGATTGACCAGAAGAAGAAAAAGAATGACTAGAACTGTCAGACTGACTACAGCTTGAGAAAATTTTATAGCTATGTACCGATGTTGGGGTTTTCCCCTTAGCACCGGTTCTTAGTCTTGGTTTGGCGGTTTTGGTGGGTACTTTCCTATGTTGATCACCTGACCGTTCCTGCACACCCACTTGGCAATCCTGTCCCCGACTTCTGTGAATCTTTCTGCCTTCTCTTCAGTTCTTTGAAGAGCTCCTCCTCCTGTTTTCTTTCAGAAGGGGTCATATCCCGATGCAGAGCTAATATGCTATACAGTCTTACATCATCATCACCCTCACTAGCTTTTTCTTCTTCCTTTGCCTTATTGAAAAAGTCTAAGGTTTCATCGAGGGCTGCTTGAGTAGGGAAGGACACTCGTAGAGGTCTGTCTTTCTTTACTTGCCTGTCCTCTGACGTCTGGGTACGTAAGCGTCGAATGTCAACTGGATGGCTCCTGGATCCGATTTCTTTTAGAACCTGCATAACCCTCTCTCGTCGTCCTTTGTTCATTTTTTCCTTGTCTTGAGAAATGCTCTCTGGGAGTCTGAAAATCATCACGTTGGTCTGTCTCTTGTGTCTGTCCTCAGATTCGGCTGTCAGTTCCTTCATTTTGGTGTCTACCATAGACTTAATGGTCCTAAATTTAATGTATTTGTGTTGGCTTGTTCCTGAACATCTTTTGTATGTTCAGAATGACCTCCTTCATAGGCATGGTGAATTTACCCTCCTCAGTCTTAGTGATACGGCCTTCTGCTGTGCTGACTTTCTCAGTAAATGTGCTGATTCAACTTCAAGTTTTGCCATCTTACCAAACACTTTGAGGGAAAAGGTTGCATGAACTGTTACAGAACCAGTGGAGCTGTGGGTTACTGGAATTACTGTCTTTCATAATTACGTCGTAGATATCCTCAGATATTGCCTGACATGATGCATGAAACCATCGCTCACATAGACCACACTTAAGGACTTGTGATTGTCTTTGACCATCTTCTTGCAGCTACCACATGGCTCGTTGGTGGAAAGTTTCGCCTCAGAGGCTGAACCTCCTGATGCTGAACTCTTTCTGGACATTATCAGATTCTTGTCATCTGACTTCCACAAACAAGAAGTCTAGTGAACTTGAGAACAACTCGGTCTCAAAGCAGCTCACTGTAATAGTAGAGTTATACGTAAGAACTCCATCACCCTCTGAACTGAATTTCACCTTATCTGTACAACTGGCGGCAGTGATTGCACATTTACTGTCACCTTAACAAAAACTGGAACCTGTAGTCATCCACAGCATGCAACTATACCTTGTGCACGAACGTCAGATCATTATAATAATAATAATAATAATAATAATAATAATAAGGAACATTTAGTGGCCTTAATCTTAAACAAAAGCCCTAAGCGCTTACAGCAATAAGCCCTAACACACACACAGACACACACACACACACACACACAAACACACACACGCACACACACACACACAACACACACACACACACACACACACACACACACACACACACACGCACACACCCACACACCAGCGAAGGAGCAGAAAAATTATGTTTTGAAGAGAGTAGTTTTGAGGGAGGACTTGAAAGAGGAAAGACTGTTTGAGTTTCGGAGTGCATAAGGGAGATTGTTCCAGCAGGAAGGAGCCTGAAAAGAAAAAGAACGTTCACCAAGTGTTCTGGCCCGAAAACGAGGGATTTGCAGAATGCGAGTGTCAGAGGAAGAGCGAAGCTGTCTAGAAGGAGTATAGGTCGACAGAAGTTTAGAGAGGTAAGATGGAGCGAGGCCGTCCAATGCCTTGTAACAGAGCAAAGAAAGTTTGTACTTGATGCGTTTTTCAACAGGAAGCCAGTGCAAAGATTTAAGCAAGGGAGAAACATGAGAGGTTTTCGGAGATTTCGAGACAAGGCATTATTTTGGACTTTCTGCAATTTTGCAAGAAGATTCTGTGGACAACCAGCAAGAAGAGAATTACAGTAGTCAAGTCTTGAAATAATGAAAGCAGAAACCAGAGTCTTGGTGGCTTCTTCAGACAGAAGGTGGCGCACAGAACTGATTCACCGAAGCTCCGAGTAGCAAGCACGGCAGATAGAAGAAATCTGATTTTGAAAAGAGAGTGTCTGATCAAGTACAACGCCTAGATTTCGCACAGTGGTAGAGGTCTGAATGAGAGAGGTACCAAGTTGGACAGAAGAAGGAACAGAGATTGTAGACATGAGCCGTTTTGGGAGAATGAAGATCAGTTCAGTTTTGTCATTGTTTAACTGAAGTTTGTTGCAAGTCATCCATGCCTTTATGTCAGAGATGCAGAGCTGTGAGCGATCGATGATGGAGGAGAGGAGAGAAAATGTCACCAGAAATGTAGATTTGATTGTCATCAGAGAAGCAGTGGTGTGAAATGTTATGATGGGGTACGGTGTCAGAGATGGGTTGGGTATATAGAACAAACAGAATGGGACCAAGGACAGAGCCTTGGGGAACACCATAATTCAAGTCAGCAGAGCTTGAAGAAAAACCATTAACAGAGACAATTTGGGTTCGACCAGAAAGGTAAGAATAAAACCATGCCAAAGCGTGAGAAGAGATGCCAAAAGTATGTTGAAGTCTAGTGAGGAGGGTGGAGTGATCAATGGTGTCAAAGGCAGCGGACAAGTCGAGAAGAGAGAGCAGTGAAACCTGACCGTTATCCAGAGCAGAGAGAAGATCGTTTATTATTTTCAGCAGAGCAGTTTCTGTACTGTGTCCAGTGCGATAGGCGGACTGCAACGAATAGAGCAAATTGTTTTGGTCAAGGTAGTTTTGGAGTTGGAGAAGTGCTATCTTTTCAATTATCTTTGAAAGAAAAGACAAGTTGGAGACAGGTCGATAATTTTTTAGGTTTTCAGGGTCAAGAGAGGGTTTCTTCAAAAGAGGTCGGACAACAGCAGCTTTCAGTGCAGGTGGGAAACAACCAGAAGTGAGAGATTCATTTACCACACTAGTGATATATGGCAACAAAACATCCATGCATGCAGATAGTAAAGTAGATGGAAGAGGATCCAGTGCACAAGTTTTGATAACAGTCTTGTCGATGACTTCTTTGACAACAGCAACTGTCACAGGTTCAAAGTCAGTCAATGAAATGCCGGAAAAAGAGTTGTATGGAATATCAGGTTCAAAGACTATAACAGAGTGTAAGCACATTCAGAGTCATTGCACAGGCAAAAGGACTGAAGGAACACAAAGAAACAAAAACCAGAAGTCGTATGACGAGGGAACACGAATTGCCAGGTAAATGACAGTCCCAATTCTTCTTCGCACCTGTAGCCTCTTTACATAAAAGCAGATTACTTACGGTTTCAGCACGGATTGCCAGATAAGAGGTCCAATTTTTCTTCGCACGTTCAGACTCCTAAACAGTGAAATAGATTACTTACGGTTTCAGATGCCAGTGAACAGTAATAATGAATAGGCAAGGGTAGCAATATAGACAGGACTGAAGCAACACAAATCACTCGGAGATCACTGAAGCCGCTCAGGACAGTGAAACACAATGAGTTCTAGGGTAAATCCAGGAATACATGCACGGAGTAAATTTCCATCGTCACCAGCCTCTTGTAGTTATAGTGGAAGCATTCGCACTCACGAACAGAAGAAGGCATGGGTAACAACACAGGCAGAAATACTGGAGCAACACAAAAGACTCAGAAACCACTGAAGCCATGCAGGATAGTGAAAAACACCGCCAGTTCTTGGGGTATATCCAGGAAGCACAGAAACGGAAACAATTCTTATCGTTTTTAGCCGCTTCGATAGTGAACAAAAGTGAAAGTAATCACACTCACAGTAACACTCGCCTAGAGTGTCAGGCACAGGCGGCAACCAGAGCAAATGCAGCCAGACACAATTCTACTGTCTTTACACTGTAGGCATAATCGTAGTTGGTACACAAATGGAGAGTATACATAGGTAAGCTGGTGAAGTGACGTTGAGTACACCTAAATGTATGAAAAGCGCCGCCATCTTGGTCCTATGTTCTCTGAGTAGTTTACACAGGTAAGTCGATTTTCACGGTGATATTCATTCAAAACACTTTAGATGAATGAAAGATCTTAGTAGGGCACTCAAGACAGCATCTCTGCACAACCTTTCTACAGTGTAACCTCAGAGTCAATAATAATACCGAAAACACACAGCTATCATTACAGACTAAGTTCAAAAGCGTCCGACCGGAAGTAGCCCCCACGCATGTTATGAGAGAGAGAGAGAGAGAGAGAGAGAGAGAGAGAGAGAGAGAGAGAGAAGAGAGAGAGAGAGAGAGAAGGGTGGTCCTTGGTGCCCAGTTTCACCAACCGCTTACAATTCTAACCTATCCCAACCATTCTCTACCACCACCCCACTTCCCTCCCCACCTCCCCTTCTGGCATGCCATTTCAAGTCAAGAACGCTTTATTATCTCCACGAGAGAATGTAAATATCTATGTTCACGGCCACCCATCTTATTTTGCACGAAAACCCCCCTTTTCACATCCAAATCACGTCCATCACATATCAGTTTTGGCCATTTTAACACCTGTTTTAAACAAAATTAACGCCTCAAAACCGCCAATATTGACGTTATTAGCACATTAAAACGGGGGCTTACGTGCTAGATAAGATTTGGTGATCGTGAACATAGATATTTACATTCTCTCCGAGAACATAAGAATTAAGGGTTTACAGAATAATTATTTTTTAATTGTTGTTTTTATTTTGGTTTAAAAATGAAGGCCGAAGTAGCTACAGAGCTTATTAATATACTTTACGAGTTGGATTGGGAGAGGGAGGGCAATATAGAAGAGTTAAAGAGCAGTTTGAAGAATTAATTACTGATCTTTTTAATCGAATAGACATGCGAGAAAGCGTGACGCAAGCCATCAGTAAAATACCAGATTCTTGGCCCCCACCAGTTGTAAAGCTATTTGCCATATTAGTTGATAATATAGCTCCTGAAGATGTTAATCTAACTGTTTCTACCGCCCCTGAAGGAGTAGCTATTCGCTTTAATGAAGATCAGGTTTTACGATTAGAAAAGACTATGAATAACAACTGAATTTACAATTAATTTATTTTTTTAATTTATAATTTATTCTGGTTTAAAAAATGAATCCTGAAGAAGTTAGAAAGCTTACTTATATACTTCACAAGTTGAATTGGAAGGCTCATAGAGAAGTGTTAAGGAGCAGGTTTAAAAAATCAATTACTGATCTTTTTAATCACATAAATATACAAACAAGAGTGAAGAAGTCCATCAGCAAAATACCAGATTCTTGGCCTCAACCAGCTATAAAGTTGTTTGCCATTTTAATTGATTATATGGATTCTGATTTTATGGATGTTGTGGATGTTTCTACCAGCCCTGAAGGAGTAGTAGCTATTCACTTTAATGAAAATCAGATTAGAAAAGACTAAAATAACAGTTGAATTTACAATTATTTTTTTATTTATTTTAGATTTAAAAATGGCTGCCAAACTCAGTGTATCTGATTTAAAGAAGTGTAATGAACTATTTAACGAAACAATGAAAGCGTTCAACATTAATTTTAGTGAATCTAGTTTTGAGAATGATGTAAACAATATAATAAAAGATCATAGTGAACTATTTGACGAAGCAATCAAAGTGATGAGCATTGACTGTAGTGATTCAGAAAAAGCTAAAATATTAGCGGGTGTTATTGTAAGGTTGACATGTCTTGAAGTGTTGCAACGCTTGGGTGAAGAATAAAAAGCTTGTTTTACTTACTTTTATATACATTTATTTTTTTGATTTACGTAAATATTTTGGCTTTAAAAAATGACGACCACAAGTAAATCCGGGGACGGAAAACTATATACGATGGAAGAAATATTCAGTAGTGACAAACAAATAAGCAATATGTTTAGTGAGGCGGACATGGACATCATTAACCCCACAAATGTTCATGAAAGCGTGGCACATGCTATCTCTAAAATCCCAGAGTCTCTTCAGATGGAGCCGCCAGTAAAAGTGCTGTTGGCCGTTCTGATTGATTATATAACGCCTGATGATACTAACATGCCAGTCTGGGTTTCAACAAGGCAGAAAGAAGTAATCAGCTATCACGACTTTAATTCTAACTGGGCTGACTAACATGCTTACACAGTTTAACCATGCAAGTGAGGAGGCAAAGTTAAGGGTTCTGGCTGGTCTGAAGGGACAGTCCTTGAAATCAGATTGAGGCAAACAAAGTTCTATCCTATAGTAGGCAATTCTTACATTTCTCTCCCAAAAGAGTTAGAGTTAAAACGGCCAGTCTTTAACATACATAATTCTGACAACATGTGTTTTATGTGGTGTGTTTTAGCGCATCTACATCCTGTCAAAAATCATGCAAACAGAGTTTCCAATTATGAAGCATATAAGCAAGAGCTGAACTTTGACAACATAACCTTTCCAGTAAGTATAGAAAGTATATTTCAGTTTGAAGAGCAAAACAAACCAATCACTGTAAACGTATACACATGGTCTGTAGAAGCCAATCTAGTGCCTCTAAGGGTTTCTCCCAACGCTCCCACTTTAGGCGAATCACTTGACAAACATGTAGACTTGATACTGTTTACAGATAGTACAAAGAGTCATTATGTATTAATCAGAACAATAAGCAGACTTATGGCATATACTACAAAAGACAATTTTAAACAAGGGCTTTGTAGAAGGTGTTTGGTCAGAATCCCAACTATAGAAGCAGCTGCCAGTCATAGAACTCATTGTAAAAGTTTTGTAGACTGTGAAACTAAACTCCTTACGCCTAAACCAGGGTCTAAAGTTAGCTTTAAAAATTTACACAAAATGCAGATGAGCCCATACGTGGTTTATGCTGACTTTGAATCAATCTTGCCACAGTACTATGGCCCGCAACAGCAAGAACAAAAAACAACCTTATTAACCCACCATCAGATCTGTTCTTATGCGTTTATTGTTGTTAGATCAGACGGTCAACACACAACACCAGAGATTTACAGAGGCCCTAACGCGGCTAGTAGATTTTTAGAGCAGATGAAACAACTTCGCAATCAGTTATCCAACCAACTAAATCTTTCAGGCATTGTTATGACTCCTGAAGATCAAGAACGCTATTACTCATCTATGCACTGTTGGATTTGTGCTTAGAGCTAACGCCTAACAGTAAAGACACGACAGTGAGAGACCATGATCACATTACAGGAAAGTTCAGAGGGGCCGCGCACAACAATTGTAATCTTCAACTTAAGGTTGACCCCCAAAAATGGAAACTGCCTATCTTCTTTCATAACTTACGAGGTTACGATTCTCATTTCATCATGCAAGCAGTGACTTCTGAATATAAGAGGGTTACCTGCATTGCACAATCTTCAGAAAAGTACATGACTTTTACTCTTGACTGTTTATCCTTCTATGACTCTGCCCAACATCTGATGGGGAGTTTAGATAAACTAGCAGGATCTCTACAAGACTATCCAATAACTAAACAATACTTTGATCCATCTTTAGTGCGCAAAGGAGTTTATCCTTATGAATACATGAACTCGTGGGATAGGTTTGATGAAGACTCGCTTCCTCCTAAAGGCGCTTTCTTTTCTAGTCTTAGAGGCAAAGACATAACTGACTCTGAATATGAATACGCTCAGAAAGCCTGGACAGAATTACACTGTGAAACAATGGGCGATTATCATGATCAGTATCTATTGGCTGACGTGTGTTTATTAGCAGACGTCTTTCAGAATTACAGAACTACATGCATGAAACATTACAGCTTAGACTCATCACATTACATCTCTGCGCCCGGCCTTTCTTGGGACGCCTTCTTAAAGTCTACAAACATCCAGATTGACTTAATTTCTGATCTTCCCACACTCCAGATGATTGAAGATGGTCTAAGGGGAGGTATTAGCATGGCCTCACATCCTTACTGCAAAGCCAACAACAAGTATTTTAGACGACTATGATCCTACTAAACCATCCAACTATCTAATGTACTTAGACGCCAACAATCTGTATGGATGGGCTATGAGTCAACCACTCCCACTGAGAAACTTTACAATGATAAAAGGACCTCATGATGTCAATACTGTGTTAAGTATGTTGTCACAGCTTCCAGCTAATAATCCAATAGGGCTAATCTTGGAAGTAGACTTAGAATATCCTTATGAACTACACGATCTCCATAACGATTACCCCCTAGCCGCAGAAAGATTAAAGATGAGTCCTATCGAACCTCCTAAACTTGTACCCAATCTTCGCAACAAAACTAAATATGTGTGCCATTACAGACTGTTACAGTTTTACCTAAGACACGGACTGAAACTGACTGCTGTTCATAGAATCATTGCTTTTGACCAAGAGCCCTTTATGAGACCATACATCAAGAAGAATACTGATCTTAGAACCCAAGCCACTGACGCTTCAGAAAAAGACTTCTTTAAACTGATGAACAACAGCTGTTTTGGCAAAACTATGGAAAATCCACACAAACGTAAAGATGTGAAATAGTTACAAAAGAAAACCAAGCAATTAAGTTTGCCTCTAAACCTAACTATCAAGACTTTAGAAGATTTAACCCGTTCAGTGCCTCACAATAGTACAAACAAAGGTGTTCCCAGGTGCCGGGGAAATCTCATGATTTGGGGGTCATAATTAACAAAAAAATTCTAGCTCAGAAACTACAAAAGATAGAAAAATGAAATCTATATCATTTTTTAAGGGAATTGAATGAAGATTTTGAATCTGGGCTTCTTTTGTTTTAATTTTGATAACACAAAAGTATTTAGGCTTTTAGATTTGGATAGATTTTTTTGCACGATCAAAAACATATGTATTTACCACATCGAAACAAGAACACACAGCAAAAAAGTTGAAAATAAAGTTTGTATTGTCACACACACCTGTAAATAAAAGTAAAACAGTTTGGAAGTCTATCAAGACGCTCACACTCGATGCAGACTGACCAGTCCATGACCAGCGCCCCCCCCCCCCCCCCCCCCCCTCCCCACCACATCCCTTGCTCAACTTCAACCCTCTTTTTCACCCCTCATCTTCCCATACCTTTCCGTCTGCACCGTGTCACGCCGCGAGCAGGCCACGATCCCCTCTCGCACTGATTTTTACATCACTGGACACCAGCACGCGGTGCAGAGTACACACTTGGCTGGCTCGTTCGACTGACGCTGTCAGCTGAACACACACTGAGGTCACAGAGCCCTACTCAATAACTGACGAATATGGTCGGCAATTCCACCACTATCATCATCTCACCTTCATGCTCGAGTTAGTCGTTGAATAAAGATTATTGTGTTTGTCAAAAATCATCAGCAGAGCCTGCTCAGCTGTGTAAATACGTTGATTTGGTCGCTGGGCTTGTCGAAGGTAGCGCCGCCATCTTTGCAAGCGAGACACGAAGTGCTGGCTGGTCATCCAGTCAGTGATAAGAATAAATGGGCTTTCCCCTCACGTGGGTCATTTACATATTATTTTAAGACTACAGACATATAAGGCTTTCTACCAAACAGAACCTGTTTAGAGTCCGTTGAAAGAAATAGTAAACGAATGAAAACTCAAGAAAAATGCATGCGTCAGGGACTACCTCATAGGCACATGTAAAGCACTTTTATTTCCCGCGTCCGCTACTGACTAAAGGCGCTCAACGGGTTAACCGAACAGCTTGTGTGGTATTATGATGAAGAAAAAGGAATGTTAAGCTAGACAATCCGTGTTTATCGGCTTCACCCGATAGAGTTGTCAAAGTTATTGAATGGTTAGAAATTTCTGTACGACTACTTAACACCGCGGAACCCAGTAGCAAGAGTTCTTTATACAGCCACTGGATAGATTTATTACAGACGTCCCCAACAGAAGACTTTCTATAGGCGTTAGAAACAGAAGTGGCATAAAGAGCTGATTGGATGGTACGAACACATGCGACTATCCAAAAGGACAGCCCTTAACAGTTCAACTGTGAACAAGAAAGTGATTGGAAAGAATGACGGATGAACTTAATGGGACAATTCCTTATACAAGAATATGTTGGTTTGCGGTCGAAGATTATAGCGTTGTCTAGCCAGACTTCTGTAATGAAGAGGCTAAGGTATAATTAAAGAAGTTTGTCAAAAAAAATATATCTCACGATAACTACAAGCAAGCTCTCTTTGAAAACAAAGTATTTTATTCACACAAATGTTAATCTGCGCTCAACACTTCATCAAGTAAACACAACTGTGCTGTTAAGCACAAATCAACTCGTCTCTAACAATAACAAGAGAACTTACGTCAAATCTGAGTTTTCATATGCTGTAGGGCATTGAGAACTTTAAAAGATTAACTTGACTGACTTAACAAGAACTTATTTAATAAACTAACAAGAACTTATTAAGAACCTAACAAGATCTTAACTTAAAAACCTAACGAAGAACTTATTTAAGAACCTAACTATACTTGACAAGAACATATAATTTACTTACACTTAACATGAATTTACATGCACTAAACTTAAAAAGTACTTTCTATAAACTAACTTAACTTTGTACTTTTATCAAGTCTTAACTTGTACTTTATCTAGTTCTTAAAAACAAGTACATAGAAAATGGTCTACAACAGGAGGTTCTCTTTTTGCTGAAGTTGGTTCTTCTTCTTTTACTGGGGTTGTGGGGGTTTTGTAAACTTTTTCTGCTAATATGGCGGTTAGACGATTTGTTGTGCTAAAACTCCCGTCCGCCAACAACAACAGCAAGCTAATACATAATAATACATCTTATTGTTTTGTTTGTGATGTGTTTTTGTAATTGGGTTGTTGTTCGGTGGTGATGTTTTTGTAATTTACTAACTAATATTTTTATTGTTGTTGAATGGTTTTTGCTTTTGCAGTCCTGTTTTTCCATTCAGCTATGTTTTAATCGCCCAGCTTCAATACGTCCAGGAATTTTTAGTTTTAAGTTAACATTCCTCCCACTTGTGGGAGAACTCACCTGTTGGACATTCACTTGTGGCGCATTTGCTCCTGCGATTGTCCTTCGACGTCTTCTCGCTCATTTTTTTTTATAGTGATTTAAATTTAATTTGATCAAAATTAATATATTAAAAGTAATTAATCCCATGATGAATGGACATAACATAGTCCCAAATCTGTAGTACATGTCACAAGCGAGAGTTTCTAGGGACTTGTTTAAAACCGGATCTTGTGATAAGTCGTATTTTAAATCTTCTTCTGAATCAACTGGTGCCATCTTACTTACTAACTTACATATAAACTAATCTTGTCTGACCCACTTGATCTAACCATTTTCGACCCTAGCTGTGCTTCGTTACCTAGCGTAGTACTTCTCAACGTCTGAAGTAGACAGTTGTTGAATCGCTCAACTACTTAGTTTCAGTGCCTAAATACCTGTTTAGTTTTCCACCACGCAGCCAGAGAGTAAAATCTTTCTTATGACAGTGTGTCTACGGGAGTAAGTCTGCTTTGCTCCTCACACTTAATAGTTCGTCACAATCCATTTTAAAAAGAATAAAAAAAAAAATAATACTTTTAAAACCATGATTTAACGCTGGTTAATTATGCAGGCCTATCGTGGTGTTATAGTTTAATTCAACCCTTGCAAAATGCTTGTTAGGAATAAAACCGCCACAACATTGGAAAGATAGAGATTCGCCAAAGCTAGTTGCACACCTTATTTTTAGCTTTAACAACAAAAGATTATCTAATTAAAAAGCACATAGACAGTCTTTCGTATTATGAATTATATTAATTATTTTTTTTAGTTATAAAAGATGAGTGAAAAAAAAGATTATCAATACGAATTAACCATTCTGCTGTAATTAGCGGACTTAGTATAGGTTTATAGCGTGCTGGCTCAACACATGTTTAAAATGAAACTGGCGGATCTAGGAAGGTTTAGACATTGAGGACGTTGTTAAGGTTATAGTTGTACATTACTGGCAGGGATTGCCTCAAAGACTTTCTTGTTCACAGGGGCTTATCCCAAAAATATTAGTACATAGAAAGATTAATCTAGAAAATATGATTTATAAAAAGATGGCAGGAGCTAGTTATGATGGAAGGAGGAGCTATTGTTTATCCTTATAGCCTTCTCTGGAGGCAATTATATGTTTATAAATTGGGTCCGACGAAGAAAGAGCAAGACATAACAAAAGCAATGGAAGATTTAGCCAAAGCTAAGAGACGCTTAATAAGAATAGGGCGAAATGCTTCACATTAGACTTTATTAATAAAAAAGTTAAGGAACAGGGACATGCAGAGCACACATTTACTGACGTTTGATGAGGCCAATGAATGAGTATTACTTAGTGACAGGAAAGAAGTTTCTAACATCGCCACCTCCAGAACTGTCTGACTTTTATGAACCATCAGGAAACAGAAAAATAGCAGAAATTGGTTTTATTGTGGGTCATGGGGGCAATTATATTCCTTGCACATAACAATTTAAAAATCTAATTAAAATACAGTCCTCTATTGATAAGCACAAAAGATTTATCTCCTAAAGGTATTGGAAAGAAAGAAGACTGCTATTGAAAACTGATAAAGCCGCTAGAGTGTCCTAATCAGATGCGAAGACTGGCTTTCAAAACAGGCAATTTTGCAAATATATTTTGCCAGCCCCCCAAAAGAATAATAAGGCCTAGATTTGTTAACTCAGTCCTAAAGACACCCACCAGATGGACATGCTGTATCTTTCCACATTGAAAAGTTAGAAGAAAAAAGTTTAAGTATGCTCTGACAGTTGTTGACATGAGCCTCAAGATACAAAGACGCTGAAGCCATTAACGGAATAAAAGCTCAACAGCTGTGGCTGTGGCTTTACAACAAATATACAGCGAGCCCAATAAAAGTATCCCTCGGATGATTCAAGTTGATGAATGGAAAAGAGTTAAAAGGCTCTGGCACAACCAGCTGCTTTAAAAACATCATGTTACTAGTTAGGAGAGTGATCCCAGGCAACACGATTCCCAAGCCCTAGTAAAAACTTTATACAATCAGCTGAAACGCCTGTTTACCTATCAAATCACAGAGAAATTATGGACACTATCAAATACACTACGAAAGTACAGAACGCGTAACACAGATGGTTTAGGAGATTGCCAGCAGTCTTAGCGTGGCCATGAACAAATGAAGAATTTAAAGCACAGCGGTTGAAACCAGTAAACGCAGAGAATCAATTAAAAAAAAAATTAGCATTACTGAAGATGGGCAAGGGGGACATCAAAGAACTCATACCGTTTTGGACTAAAAGTAAGATACTTGTAATGCTCCGGAGAGGCAGAAGGTGATGTTTAGAATTAGAGCGCACAGATCCTATATGGAGCGTAGTACGTATATGAAGTTGAAAGAATCATGAAAACAGACCCTCCGGTGTATTATTAAAGATAGACTCTCTCTCTAAAAGGCCTGCACTAAAAGATCGTTTGTTCGTGAAGAAGTTGCAAGTTGTCCCGCCAAACACAGTGAGTAACAAAAAAAAAATAGTAGTTGTTTAAACTTATTTTTGCTAAATTTATTTTTTTAGTCTATTTTGGTTTAAACCTGATCAGTGTTTGTTTTTTCAATGTTTCTGTTTATTACACCAGTGTCTACCTGCCGCGAAGTAACATCTTTCTCCACTCTTTTTTGAAGTTCAATTTTTTTTGCAATCTGTAATCCTCAACCACACCCCAAAGCTTCTGAAATTCTTCGCTGTAATGTTTTCATCCTGTAAGTGATTGCCTTATTCTTAATCTTAATGACAAAGTTTTGCTGATGCTAGGGGCTACAATGGCAAGTGTGCTTTTGTAATTTATGACTTAATTTTTTTAAAACAGCACTTACAATCATAGACATGGCGCCTAACCCCTAAACCAAGACCCCCCTAATGCCTAAATGAGGCTGGTGGAGCGCTCCAACCCCAGTGGCTAAAAGAGCAACACCAGACCCAGCACTTATAGCTAGCTACAGCTGATGAGCTCTAGTACTTACAAAAGAAAGAGTATTTAAAGCATTAGCATATTTCTTTCTAGTATCTCTATACTTATCCAAGTCGCGTTCTATTCCTTTTGAATTCAGTTATTTGCTCTTAACCTAAACTGTTGAACCTCCATTTTTTTTAAATAAGATATTTTATTATATTAAATCTTATATATATCTCTTAGTAATCCTTCTGGCAGCACTTCCTCAACAGCTGAAAAACGCAATAAAAATCAACATACTTAAGGAAAATAAATCGAGTAACTGTTAGTTGGTCTTTGTCAACCACACAGTAACCTTTCAAAATGATGAGCAAGGGCGTTTATTTCGCATCTCCGTTTTTAGTAATAACAATAACGAGCTTAAAAGGGGCAATCCAAGTTTTCACCTTTATTTGTAAGCCTCTAATAAAGGCATGTTCTGGCAAACTAGTACGCCCTCCCTCGGAGTAATAAATAAGCGACATAAATCATCGTCATATGCCTAGGTAGTGATTCTAGCGTTGGGGTAATTCTAAAGCCGACGGTGTCACCCCCCCACTTCACTATTTCCTGTAGCATATATTCAGAACCCTGCCTAGTTATTTCAATCTGTTTTTTCTGTGGTGATCCTGGAACCAAGCTAACAAGAACGGGCCCTGCATTCAAAGCCTTTCTTATTAAATTGATTTTTTCTTATCTAGTATACATTAGGCTTCGTAGTTCAAACTTTAAATTCCAGTCAATTCAGGAAGCAACGCCCAAGCATTCTCTCTTTATGAAGTTTGTAATTCACGTTTGCCAAATCGATTTGCCTTAAATTTCTTATCTCTTCTAGGGCAGATGTTTGCTGCCGTTTTTTGTCTTCCCAATTGCTGTTGTTTTAAACCCCGTCATCGTGGTTCTCAAAATCCATAAACATTTCCGGCACTACTCCTATTAAAACATACTCAGTATTTGCTAGGTCTTTTAAGCTCTACTGTCAGTGCATTTAGGAGCTAGCAGCGCTTTTGATTCTGGCCCTCGAGACATTCTTTTTAATAATAAACAAATTAAATACACAAATTGTAAAGCCACCGAATAATAAACAAATTATAATAAACAAAACGTATTGGACTGGCGGTCAGTCCGTAAGCATAGCTTTAGCGTCTTAGATTTTTCTAACCGCTCTTTTATTTTTTTAGCTCATCTTTGTCCCATATTATATAATTTTCACTTAAACATTCTCAAAACTATCTTTGTCCCTTAGTGTAAAATATACCGACCGATTTTTAACTGCGATTGAAATCTTTTTAAGACAGCATTTGTATTTTTGAGTTAAGACCAAACAGAAACTAAGGCGTGCGGCCGCTAAAGGCCATCTTTGACATAGCTTTTTCTTTTTTTTTTTTAACAATGTTTACCCTCGTTCAGCTGAACAGTCATCACTAATAAACAGTGTTTTCATTTCCCTCCAAATAGTCATAGTAATGTTTTCTAAACAGTCGCTCAGTTTGTCGCTAGGATCAACTAAAAATAAATTCTCGTCTGTCCCAAATAAACTTCCTTTCTTTGTAAGACTTGTTGTGCTTAATGGTTTGTGCAGAATATACACAATGTCACGTAATGAAACCTGTATATTGTTTGTAACAAATTCAAGTACCGAAGAACAGTTTTACCGCACACCCATAATCCCGCAGATAAGAGAACAGTGCGGATCTTGGGTAGCAACTTCAAGCTATCCACTGTTTTTATAGAATATTTCTTCGGCATTTAATAACAAGCCGCGTCCTTTTAACCTGTTTTCTTCAAATTTTCACTGAGCATCACAAACCATAAAAACATACATTTTATTGAACCGTTTTCCGTCTGCTTACTTGTGAATATTTTCATTTTTATACCATCTTGCCTATACGTTTCTCCACATCCAAACAATCTGTGTCAAATGTGGATTAAAATCCAGCCACAGCCCATATTTAGTTATTAAGTATCTTCGAGTCTTACATCATAAAAGGCGAAGTTTTTACATACACGATCAACTGCAAGGAATCCCTTGCCTACCTCCAGCGAACGAACTTTCTTATTTTCATCAAAGTGTTGGTGAAGGTAAAAGACCCGCAAATGCCCTGATACAACTGATCAGACTTGCTATTAATGCACAGTCAACCCTCTCAATTTTTGGATTAATAAAACGCTTCTGATTCTCTCTGACAAGGAGTTGTTCTCTCAGAATAAAATATGAACAAATTCTTTTAAAGACTTTCAGAGACTGATTTAGAGTAGGTTCCAGAAGTGTCTCGCTTGTATTCTTATTATTCTTAAGGGCGTGTATAACTCTTTCATAATCAATAACTGTTTTATTTTAACTGGGTTAAGATTTTTCTGGCCAGTCCGGGGGTTAGTATCCAACATCAAACTCAAGAGAAATGTGGGGCCTGACTGCGTATGTAGCTAAAGGTCTTCAGACAGAACAACGAATCGCTAGGATTAAATGTCAGTTTATAAGTAATTTTTTCTTTTAGTGCGCCTTGGTAATATGGCATATGAGTCTTAAACAACTCAAAATCTAGAGGGATGCAGAATCTGTTGGCCAAATGCTTCTGCTACTGCCGTCATCTTTAACAACATCCATTGCATCCTCCGCTTTATGTCCTGTGCTTGAGGCCGTTTGGGCTTTGTATTCCTTGATAAACTTTCTCTTTTCCTTTCTTTTTTAGGCAACCATAGATCAGAATAGAGGGGCAAAAATGTCTGCCACGTTTAGTAACAAAGACTTCTCTGCCCTCCAGGTGTTGATTACCACATTGTTTACGATATCACCTACCCCAAATTAGCAACAACAGTAGCATTAGGGTCAGCCGAATGTATTTCTATTTTGAATGTAGTTTTACGTGCCAGCATTATAACAACGTCACGCGCCAGATCAGGAACATATCTACTAAATCTTGACAGTTGAATTGTTGATGAGTATTTACACTAAATTACAGTCTGCCTTAAACCTTTCACGCCATGGGTTCCTTCTCTCTCTGTATGGATCGAGGTCACAACCCGTATGAGTTCATATTTTTTTAAAACAAAAAAGAATATAAATAAAAAAATATGATGAAATTTTGACCGATTGATCCTATTGAGAAGAAGAAAGATGAAGAACTAGGCCCCCTCGATTGCAAGAAGACTTGGAAGGAGCTAGCACAGGCCAAGGAGTAGGATTAAGCCAAATATCAATTGCTACATAGACATTGCATCATTATATAAGCCATATGGGGCGAGAGCGAGCCAAGGAGCGCTTAGGTTTCTAATTTTTCAACAGATAAAAATAATCACTTGTAAGTAAGAACCAGTAAAGGAAGAGAGCGTGCGGCTTACTGCAAAACCAGACCCAACCCAGTTTATTTTTAAGCAGGGCCAACAATTTTTAGAGATCTCCCTTTGTTGACCAAAGGCAAATTAAACTTTATTGACGATATCGGCCTGAAGCTGTTAGTCGTTTACAGAACTTAGGGCAATAGTTGCCCAACACAATCGAAATACAAAACAATACCTCTTCAAGAATTAAATCGTACAGCAGATGAACTAAAACAGAAATTGAAAAACGAGTTTAGTGAGGGAACGGGGTGGAAGATGTAAAAGGAACTTGTCACAAAATCTCAATATTCTGATCGAGAGCGCAAGGGCCTTGATAAAGCTCTACATACACTAAGGGGTGAACTAATGCACAACGACACAGCAAAATAGGCGAGCTAGAAAGAGATAGAGAAGAAGAAAAAAATAAACTGGCTGAAGCAACGATAACAATCTAGGACTAGAAGATAAAGGTGAGAATACAGCAAAAAATACAGAGTTAATGAACCAAAGAGACAGAACTGTTTTAGCGCGATTTCTATTAACAGAGGACCAACTAGAAACACAAATAACCAGAATCAGAGAAGTTATAAACAAAATACTTCATGAAAACACTACGTAGCATAAAGATAAGGTTCTGTTCAGAGAATAGGGATTACAATAGTTAGTATATTAACAGCTGTAGGGTTGCAATTCTACACTCGATTTATGCTTTAACAGTAGTGCACCAACAGGGCCAGTAGCGCCTCCAAAGCCTCACCGGTAAAATTTGGATTAAAACAATTACATCATCGAAGCAACTTATTAAAGAAGTTAGCGTGCCAAAAGCGCTTGATGCTACTGCCCGGCATAATAGCAGTGTTGTTAGTTTGGGTTTTGTCTAATAGTAAGGTGGCTGGTTATAATGGCTGACCATCTGTGGACGTTAGGAGTGCTAGCTGCCCGGTTAATTTTTAGTGAAATAAAGTATAGCTAACCAGTAAAAGTTAAAAATACAACAAGAGCCGTCCTTTTCCGCTATATGGCTGTCATGGAAGGCAGATCAACAGGTGCGCGCTTTCTGGCGTGAACGCTTTCTGTGTAGGGTGTTTTATAACAGGATCGCCTTCTTCAGGGCTAGGTACTTTCTTTAAAATGGATGGGCGGCCTTGTGATATAACCATTTATTGTGCCCAAATCCTTGTCGTCTCCAGCTATGAGGATTTCAATAGTTTTAACTTCTGTATCATGCAATCTGCAGTCTAAGGAGTCAGAAGGGTAGCATGTATAAATCCATGGCCTACAACAAAGTCAACCCTTGACCTAGATGTGCAAAAGAACGTCTTGATACCTTTGTATGCTGGCAGGCAGGCAAATCAACAGCAGAGTTAATACATCTTCAAATTAACTAGGAAATTGTTTTCTAGCATCAAAAGCCTGTAGATTGATCAACTATGCTAGACTTGGTCTGTGCTTGCGCTCCTAATACACACCAAACGTTATGTCCTTATGGAGTCATTAAGTCATTGCACTCCTGGCATTGTTAGGCCTTTCCTTTATCTAAGATAAATGTTGTCCAAGCAATAGGATGTTTTTTTGTTCATTGACCCTAATCGAACTTGTGTGTTTAATTGGAAAGAGGTGTGGACAGGACCAGTAGTCATAATTATATTCTCTAACGTTTCGCCCCACAAATACAATGTCCTATCCCATGATTGCGGTCCTAACATTTGTCTAAAATCAGTTAAGGATCAATGTTAAATTCCGTTGCAAATTTCTTTCATAAGCATGTATTATCCAAGGGCAGTTAAATGGATAAAACGCGTGTGTCGTTAGGGAGTGCACTTGTATTCAGTAGTATTCCGTCCTGTACTGGTAATAAACATGAAAGTTATAAAAAAAATACTGACCTTACTAAAAGATTAGGGTGGTTTAAAATGTTTGCATATGAAACACCACAGCCCAGTGTTGCGCATAAATGGAAAAAAAAAAAAAAATTTAACTGATTCCCTGGTATAAAAGCCATAGGGTGGAATGTCCATGCTGATGGCACTCTGTCACTCTTTATATGGCGGTTTAAATATCCTAGTTAGCGGTTTACAAGTCTAACTTGGAGCGTATGCTCCTTCTCTGCAATGGTTTTATAAACTGAAGTCCAAAATTTGGGGGTTATAAAACGGTCCTACATTGTAAAGAAGCATGTACAATATATTCAAAAGCAACCATTTTTTAAATTTATATTTTAAATAGTTATAAAATAGATGCGCATCTATATAAACCAACCAAAACAAACGGTGTTTCTTAACGTACCCAATGACAATAGGCGCTGTAATTATAGGGTTGCCCTTAGAGAAATTGGGGTTAAAGTTTATGAGGGCTAACAGATCTGAAAAAGAAAAGAATACCTGGGTGGATGTAAGGAGAAACAAGGCAATAAATTAAAACATTTAAAAATACCCGATGGCTACTACAACTTATGTTCTTTAAAAGAAGGACTTAGCGAATAATAGTAATATTGTTAACAATAACGAAGCAAACCTCAAAATTAACTATAAATTTTCAGAACTTAAAGCAAAAAAGGAGTATGTTTATTTTCCTAGAAGCCTTGCAGAAATTTTGGCATTTATGGCATGGTGAAACATATAGCTTCAGCACCCACCGGCCTTGTAGAATGGGGCATTTATAAATATTACAGCGCAGGCCTCCAAGGTGGTACAGGACTGCTCTACGGTTCAGGTGGAAGACAGTGCTTCTCTGGGTCCAGCCCCAGCAGCATCGGTGTTTCTTTTTCCATCTGATTTTCTCGTAAATCCAATTTGTATGTCAATTCCAACAAGTTTAAAAACATGTGCTAATTTTTTTGCCGGCTATCCATCTACAGTTTCTAAAGGTTTTGCTACAACTAGGGCAGGGTTTTGGCGATTATCAGTTACATAATTTGTGATGGAGACAGCCAATTTTTAAAGAATTAATTTGGGATACTATAAATTCATTGGATGTAAAAAAATACCTACAACAAGATGGAAAAGTCCAGTTGTTATGTTATGATTTATAATAGAGCTAGAAGTAAAGACATACTAGAAAAGTAGCAAGGGCTCAGTCCGGCGGACGTTTTAATATGTAAGAAACTGAAGAAGTTATATATATATGTGCGTGAGTGGCAGGGGGGTGGGGTTTAATAAACTATGTTAATCAATAGCAGGCCCTTTTTGACCTGGATTACCTGCATTGCTTGTAGGACAGAACGCGTCTTATCTCACATCACCACATACACACAAACACCCACACTACTCACACATACGCTAACAAACACAAACAAACAAACACGCACATACACACAAAACAACAAACAAAACAACAAACACATACGCGCGCGTGTAAACACTCTCGCATTCACACACACGCACACACACGCACACACACATAATAGACAGGATGGTGCTTGCGGGGGAATGTGAAGGGGTTTGTTTTTTTTTGTTCATTTTTTGTTCACACTTGAACGACTTAAATTCGAGACAGCCACCAAAGCACTTATCAGAGTCCCGAATCAATAATCACAGGATCTCTTTCAAAGTTATATTGACGGCCGTCTGAATAGACAGCCTTAAAGCAGCAAAACGACGAAGCGGATGAAGATGAAGCAGCAGCAAAACAGCGAAGCCACAACAACAAAAAAGTCAATACTAGTTGGCCTATATCGGTGCCACTGCCTGTAGCGCGACCTATTTCAGTCTCCTCAGAACACGGCGGCCACCGTTTTAACAGAGTAGAACAAAAATGTCAATACTAGTTGGCCTATATCAGCGCTACAGGCAGTGGCGCGACCTATTTCCAGTGCCAGCGGCTCCTCAGGAGGCCAATATTGATTAGACCGGTCTGGCAACAGCCACTGCGTGTGGCGGTAAGTGAACTGACTAGTATTATTGATCAGTTCCGCCATTTTTACGGGGATTGTTGTTGTTCACAGTCGGAAAAAATTGACACTGCCTCCTCAACCCAACAGCGCCTGATCTCCTCACTGCTTTCAAACATGGGTTTAAGCTCTTTTTTCATGTTAAAGACTTCATAAAAGACAGTCCAACAGTGCTAAATTTGAAAATGTATGGAGATAACAAACGAAATATCTCTCTCAATCCCCGTGCGTAGGAAGGGCAAATTCCAATCTTTGTTTTCAACCACTCATTCCACGTTTCATTGTGCATTCCTTTCTTTGTTCTGCTTCAAAAATTTAAAAAGTAGTTTCCAGAACACCT
>CM031610.1:20743979-20797986 GCA_018398815.1 Conus ventricosus
CTCTTGTCTTAGTTTTAATATCAATCTTCGTTGCTCTCATAGGTACCAAACTCCTGGTACAGAATCTGATGCATACAGCATCCAAGGGAACAGTGAAGGCCAAAACAACTGATTGTGATGGTTCATCCGAGTCAACTTCTACCCTGTGTTCACCACGCCCATTGCAGAAATCATTTAAATCATTCTGTATGAATGTTATAGTGGACAGTCATCTCAAGTGACGACAAAAATTGAATGTGAACATAATTCAGTGAATATTTTTGCTATGCTTGACTGTATAGAATGTGGGCTGATTTCAATGGAAATATATGTGCACATAAGGATTGCATCAGTTCAGTTAACGGACAGAATTCTTTCTCAGAATCAGTCAAGTTGAAAACTATTTTTTATGTTTTTTGTGCCTGTTATGAACCTAGTACCTCAGAACTTAAGTTCAAAGTTCTAGTATGTAAAAAAGTAATGCACTACTGGCCCTCTTTCCAAATCAATCAAAAAATTTCAATGCAGGGTACCTAGCTGACACTTTATTTTCCTAGGCCTTTTTTTGGTGGTGTGGCCCCCGGACTAATGGGAGTTATCTTGGGTGTATGTAGGATGTGTGATAGGACTTCACTCTCTCTCTCTCTCAGGTATTCAGGAAGTGTGATGCGACTTGCCTCCCTTGCATATGTGGGAGATCTGATGGTAGTCTCTCTCTCTCTCTCTCTCTCTCTCTCTCTCTCTCTCTCTCTCTCTCTCTCGGGTATGCAGTAAAACTGGTGGTAAAATTTATGTCTTGATTATGACGGCTGCGTGCTGATGTGACCACATGTCGTTGTGACCACGTGTCATTGTGACCAAATGTAGTGTTCTCGTCCTTTTGCTTTGGTCACAACGACACGTGGTCACAACGACACGTGGTCACAACGACACGTGGTCACAACCACACGTACGTGATTACAACATGCGAGTGGTCACAACGACACTTGGTCACAACAACACTTGGTCACATTGACATGACCCCAATTATGTAGGTAAATGTGCGACAGTCCATTGGTTTTCTCCGTGTGTTGTAGAACTGTACAAGTGGTCCTGTGTGTTGTAGAACTGTACAAAGGGTCCTGTGTGTTGTAGAACTGTACAAGTGGTCCTGTGTGTTGTAGAACTGTACAAAGGGTCCTGTGTGTTGTAGAACTGTACAATTGGTCCTGTGTGTTGTAGAACTGTACAAAGGGTCCTGTGTGTTGCAGAACTGTACAAGGGGTCCTGTGTGTTGCAGAACTGTACAAGTGGTCCTGTGTGTTGTAGAACTGTACAAGTGGTCCTGTGTGTTGTAGAACTGTACAAGTGGTCCTGTGTGTTGTAGAACTGTACAAGTGGTCCTGTGTGTTGTAGAACTGTACAAGTGGTCCTGTGTGTTGTAGAACTGTACAAGTGGTCCTGTGTGTTGTAGAACTGTACAAGTGGTCCTGTGTGTTGTAGAACTGTACAAAGGGTCCTGTGTGTTGTAGAACTGTACAAGTGGTCCTGTGTGTTGTAGAACTGTACAAAGGGTCCTGTGTGTTGTAGAACTGTACAAGTGGTCCTGTGTGTTGTAGAACTGTACAAAGGGTCCTGTATGTTACAGAACTGTACAAGTGGTCCTGTGTGTTGTAGAACTGTACAAGTGGTCCTGTGTGTTGTAGAACTGTACAAGTGGTCCTGTGTGTTGTAGAACTGTACAAGTGGTCCTGTGTGTTGTAGAACTGTACAAAGGGTCCTGTGTGTTGTAGAACTGTACAAAGGGTCATGTGTGTTACAGAACTGTACAAGTGGTCCTGTGTGTTGTAGAACTGTACAAGTGGTCCTGTGTGTTGTAGAACTGTACAAAGGGTCCTGTGTGTTGTAGAACTGTACAAGTGGTCCTGTGTGTTGTAGAACTGTACAAAGGGTCCTGTATGTTGTAGAACTGTACAAGTGGGCCTGTGTGTTGTAGAACTGTACAAGTGGTCCTGTGTGTTGTAGAACTGTACAAAGGGTCCTGTGTGTTGTAGAACTGTACAAGTGGTCCTGTGTGTTGTAGAACTGTACAAGGGGTCCTGTGTGTTGTAGAACTGTACAAGTGGTCCTGTGTGTTGTAGAACTGTACAAGTGGTCCTGTGTGTTGTAGAACTGTACAAAGGGTCCTGTGTGTTGTAGAACTGTACAAGTGGTCCTGTGTGTTACAGAACTGTACAAAGGGTCCTGTGTGTTACAGAACTGTACAAGTGGTCCTGTGTGTTGTAGAACTGTACAAGTGGTCCTGTGTGTTGTAGAACTGTACAAAGGGTCCTGTGTGTTGTAGAACTGTACAAGTGGTCCTGTGTGTTGTAGAACTGTACAAAGGGTCCTGTGTGTTGTAGAACTGTACAAGTGGTCCTGTGTGTTGCAGAACTGTACAAAGGGTCCTGTGTGTTACAGAACTGTACAAGGGTCCTATTTCACGGAAATACCCAATTCTCGTCGCCGAGCAGACGTCGTCATTCCTGTGTCTGGGCATACCGTCTCCAAGATCACGTGCGCAGTGACCTGCGCGCGCAAAGCCGGATGTTGGGGAATCAACTTTGACTACCAAGGTGGAGAGGATCATCAATGCGAGTTACTGCTCGGGTGGGGTCGGGGCCTGGTGGAAGCTCAAGGGTGGGGGTTCGAGTCTATGAAGTCTTTCACTGTTTTCAGTTCATAAATGAACCCTACTTCAGGCTGTCTGCTTGCTTCTTTTTCATTGACGTGAAATGGGAGGTTTATCATCGGTGAGATTTTGTGCATATGTTACCACCTTCAAATCCACCATAAAGACAGCTACATGCTGCCTTAAGGGATGCTGTCTGAGCACGAAAGCAATGGGCATGTTTGAAGGATTTTTGTGGTTTTTCATCTCCCCAATTCCACACGATGGACTACACTTGTACGGAGGACGGAATAGGATTCAGAGTGCGCGCGAGTTTGTCAGTGCCTGCAAGGTTTTAACTAAAACAGAATTTACTGCATGATGTTTCAAACAGGATTTCAGTTCTTGAAGTCTCTCGGAAGAACTTGGAGGGGTTGCAGCAGTCTGTACTGATGTTGTCTCCGAAGAGAACACCTCCTGCAGCCTGTACTGTCTGAAGTGGGGAAAGAACCCTGACCACTAGAACCAAGAGAACATTGCTTTCTCATCCACCACACTGACCAGACCCGACCTACCCTGTACTCGGTCTATCAACATCAAGGTTGTCCTGCGCGCAGGTATAATTTCTGTGGACCAGGGTATTTGTTTGTTTTTTGGGGTCCAGTTTGTTTGTGTGTGTGTAAATCTATCAAGAAGGTAAGTCGAAATCAGCGAAGCCAGACCTTAATCACATTTGAAAGGGTTGTTTACACTCTTTATTTTGGGGGTGACTATGTACACCTCATCTAATCACACTTTCAGGCGCAGAGCCTGTTCAAAACTGAAGTTAGCAAGCGAATGTTTACATGCCCTGTCCCGTCCCACGACAGGAGATTCAATCATCTTTCATTCTTATTTTCCCATTTATTTACTTGTTTTCTATTTTTCATTTTTTCCTATCATGATCTGTATCTTCACTGTGGTATTTCTTGTATTCCTATTCATTCATACCCCCATAAACAGCTACCCCCAGCCTCGTGCTGTTGCAGCCCCAGAACTTGGTAACCCTCAGAGAGCAATCACTGTCAGGTCAGCAAGAGGCAACTCACTGGAGGACACACAGCATTGCTGCTGGAGTCAATCAACTCACTGGAGGACACACAGCATTGCTGCTGGAGTCAATCAACTCACTGGAGGACACACAGCATTGCTGCTGGAGTCAATCAACTCACTGGAGGACACACAGCATTGCTGCTGGAGTCAATCAACTCACTGGAGGACACACAGCATTGCTGCTGGAGTCAATCAACTCACTGGAGGACACACAGCATTGCTGCTGGAGTCAATCAACTCACTGGAGGACACACAGCATTGCTGCTGGAGTCAATCAACTCACTGGAGGACACACACCATTGCTGCTGGAGTCAATCAACTCACTGGAGGACACACAGCATTGCTGCTGGAGTCAATCAACTCACTGGAGGACACACACCATTGCTGCTGGAGTCAATCAACTCACTGGAGGACACACAGCATTGCTGCTGGAGTCAATCAGCTCACTGGAGGACACACAGCATTGCTGCTGGAGTCAATCAACTCACTGGAGGACACACAGCATTACTGCTGGAGTCAATCTGGTTCTGGTCAGTGGTGCCTCTTCTCATCTAACGTTCTCATGACACCACCTACTAGGCCAGTGCCCCGCGACAGTCACTTGGTCGATGAGCCAGCGGAGTAGAAAGAGTCCCCCTACCACGGGGGAACGCAGTTTTTTTCCATCTAGGAAATCGCAGAAAGGCTTTGCGTGTGTCTGTCAGATGCTGTTTTCATTAGGAGTTTTCTGTTTTGTTTTTTTCCTCCTGATTTCTTGTATTTGGAGAACACACATTAACGCAATGGTATCAAAGATGTTTGTTATGTAGGGATATAGTGCAGATGTGTGTGGTTTAGACTCTCAAGCAATAGTATTAGGGATTTACTGAATGGCTTCAAAGTCGGGGTTTTTTTTTCAGTCAAAGAAAACTTCTCATTAAAGGCAATTGAAAATGACGCTAACATAACGTAAATGACAGCAATACAAAAAGAAACACAACAAAGAAACACACACACATAGGATGTAATGTTTATCAAAAAGTTCAAATCAAACGAAACAAACTGAATTAATATGTAAACATAAAAATGTAGTCATATTCTAGTCATAAATCACAAAGTATAATTAAGAATCTCAGACCATTGCTTTTTATCATACAGTGATACCTACTAGAAAACGTTTACATTACTGTTTAGTATCACAATACGCAAGTTTTAGCAGTTATTCATTTACAGCTTTATGACATGCCCATACCAGACAACTAAAGTCATAAACAAAGAAATATATCAACTTCTCCCGTACGTTGCCTAATCATTTTGCGCGCCATACGTCGTGGGTCTCCAGAGACCCTTGTTGTCTTCTGAAGGATTAAACCCTTGCTGTTACGTCATGGGTCTCCACGGACCCTTGTTGTCTTCTGAAGGATTAAACCTTTACTATACATCGTGGGTCTCCCCGGACCCTTGTTGTCTTTTGAAAGAATAAACCCTTGCTGTTACGTCATGGGTCTCCACGGACCCTTGTTGTCTTCTGAAGGATTAAACCCTTGCTGTTACGTCATGGGTCTCCATAGACCCTTGTTGTCTTCAGAAGGATTAAACCCTTGCTGTTACGTCATGGGTCTCCATAGACCCTTGTTGTCTTCAGAAGGATTAAACCCTTGCTGTTACGTCATGGGTCTCCATGGACCCTTGTTGTCTTCTGAAGGATTAAACCTTTGCTGTACATCGTGGGTCTCCCCGGACCCTTGTTGTCTTTTGAAGGATTAAACCCTTGCTGTACATCGTGGGTCTCCCCGGACCCTTGTTGCCTTCTGAAGGATTAAACCCTTGCTGTTACGTAATGGGTCTCCCCGGACCCTTGTTGTCTTCTGAAGGAATAAACCTTTGCTGTTACGTCATGGGTCTCCACGGACCCTTGTTGTCTTCTGAAGGATTAAACCCTTGCTGTTACGTCATGGGTCTTCACGGACCCTTGTTGTCTTCTGAAGGAATAAACCTTTGCTCATGGGTCTCCACGGACCCTTGTTGTCTTCTGAAGGATTAAACACTTGCTGTTACGTCATGGGTCTCCACGGACCCTTGTTGTCTTCTGAGGAATAAACCCTTGCCGTACATCGTGGGTCTCCACGGACCCTTGTTGTCTTCTGAAGGATTAAACCCTTGCTGTTACGTCATGGGTCTCCACGGATCCTTGTTGTCTTCTGAAGGATTAAAACCCTTGCTGTTACGTCATGGGTCTCCACGGACCCTTGTTGTCTTCTGAAGGATTAAACCCTTGCTGTTACGTCATGGGTCTCCACGGACCCTTGTTGTCTTCTGAGGAATAAACCCTTGCTGTTACGTCATGGGTCTCCACGGACCCTTGTTGTCTTCTGAAGGAATAAACCTTTGCTGTACATCGTGGGTCTCCACGGACCCTTGTTGTCTTCTGAAGGAATAAACCCTTGCCGTACATCGTGGGTCTCCACGGAACCTTGTTGTCTTCTGATGGAATAAACCCTTGCCGTACATACACACACACATGCAAACACACACACGCGCACGCACACACCACACACACACACACACACACACACACACACACACACACACACACACACACGCGCGCGCGCGCGCGCACACAGTCACTAACACATGGAAGTGCGTTTCTTTAAAATAGAAATGAATAAATAAATTAACAAAAGAAATTAAAAAAAAACAACTTTCATCGTCATTTAAGCCATAAGAAAACTGATCATCTATATATTGTTCATTTCTCTTTCTTTCATTCTGTCTTTATTCATTTATTTATCTATTTATCTATTTGCTTTTATTATGAATTTGAGCATTATGTACTTCGTAAACAGGCAATATTGACATATCCAACTGACATATGTTTTTGAACAGTATACATAGTAAATACATCTTGGTCATTCGGATCATAGCTGCAGATTTGATGCCGACGCAGAAATACCATAGAAATCTACGTTACGTTTTAAGGTACATATTTCGTTTTAAAAATGTCATTGCATCTTTAATATCGCTGTTGTCCATCTGATTGATAGCATTCCGTTTTCAAGGTGGGAATATATATATTTGCTTCAGAATATTAACAATATTTATTTGAGAGAGAGAGAGAGAGAGAGAGAGAGAGAGAGAGAGAGAGAGAGAGAGAGAGAGAGAGAGAGAGAGCGAGAGAGAGAGACGCGGACTTAAGACTAAACTTGTCAAGGGAACACTTAAGGGTTTATAGACACAGTACAGCATTAACATAAACACACAGACAGACCATGTTGAATGCGTGAACCAGGATTTACGGTTCTTCATAAATCGTGTCAAATATTGTCTCTTGAAGTGTATGCCATCATGGATATATTTCGCGACTGGAGTTTTTGATCGTCATTGCATAGAATTTCACTATGACATTATTTTGGCAAGTTTGGGCCTTGTACATAATGGGATTTCTATTATTAATTTTTCTTCTTTCTTCTTTTACTGTTTCTCTCACACACAAACACATGTTGCATTGCTTAGCCGGGCCGTTAAAATGTCAACATGACAAAACTGTTTCTCTCACACACAAACACATGTTGCATTGCTTAGCCGGCCGTTAAAATGTCAACATGACAAAACTGTTTCTCTCACACACAAACACATGTTGCATTGCTTAGCCGGGCCGTTAAAATGTCAACATGACAAAACTGTTTCTCTCACACACAAACACATGTTGCATTGCTTAGCCGGGCCGTTAAAATGTCAACATGACAAAACTGTTTCTCTCACACACAAACACATGTTGCATTGCTTAGCCGGGCCGTTAAAATGTCAACATGACAAAACTGTTTCTCTCACACACAAACACATGTTGCATTGCTTAGCCGGGCCGTTAAAATGTCAACATGACAAAACTGTTTCTCTCACACACAAACACATGTTGCATTGCTTAGCCGGGCCGTTAAAATGTCAACATGACAAAACTGTTTCTCTCACACACAAACACATGTTGCATTGCTTAGCCGGGCCGTTAAAATGTCAACATGACAAAACTGTTTCTCTCACACACAAACACATGTTGCATTGCTTAGCCGGGCCGTTAAAATGTCAACATGACAAAACTGTTTCTCTCACACACAAACACATGTTGCATTGCTTAGCCGGCCGTTAAAATGTCAACATGACAAAACTGTTTCTCTCACACACAAACACATGTTGCATTGCTTAGCCGGGCCGTTAAAATGTCAACATGACAAAACTGTTTCTCTCACACACAAACACATGTTGCATTGCTTAGCCGGGCCGTTAAAATGTCAACATGACAAAACTGTTTCTCTCACACACAAACACATGTTGCATTGCTTAGCCGGGCCGTTAAAATGTCAACATGACAAAACTGTTTCTCTCACACACAAACACATGTTGCATTGCTTAGCCGGGCCGTTAAAATGTCAACATGACAAAACTGTTTCTCTCACACACAAACACATGTTGCATTGCTTAGCCGGGCCGTTAAAATGTCAACATGACAAAACTGTTTCTCTCACACACAAACACATGTTGCATTGCTTAGCCGGCCGTTAAAATGTCAACATGACAAAACTGTTTCTCTCACACACAAACACATGTTGCATTGCTTAGCCGGGCCGTTAAAATGTCAACATGACAAAACTGTTTCTCTCACACACAAACACATGTTGCATTGCTTAGCCGGGCCGTTAAAATGTCAACATGACAAAACTGTTTCTCTCACACACAAACACATGTTGCATTGCTTAGCCGGGCCGTTAAAATGTCAACATGACAAAACTGTTTCTCTCACACACAAACACATGTTGCATTGCTTAGCCGGGCCGTTAAAATGTCAACATGACAAAACTGTTCTCTCACACACACAACACATGTTGCATTGCTTAGCCGCATTCTGGGCCGTTAAAATGTCAACATGACAAAAACTGTTTCTATCACACACAAACACATGTTGCATTGCTTAGCCGCATTCTGGGCCGTTAAAATGTCAACATGACAAAACGAGGTAAAAGGTCCCCCGAAACGTCATTTCGAAATCAATCGAATTATCATTTACAGTCAATGACATCTACTTTTCTCACTGAAATATTTGCAATGGCGTATCAAAAATAGACCCTTGCAAACATCTGGCAGCAACACATCCACTCTATCCGTGTGTGTGTGCGTGCATGCGTGCTTGCGCGTGCGCGCGCGCGCGCGTGCGCGCGCGCGTGCGTGCGTGTGTGTGTGTGTGTGTGTGTGTGTGTGTGTGTGTGTGTGTGTGTGTGTGTGTGTGCGCATGTGTGCACGCACATGCAGGTACATGCGTGCGTGACGTGTGGGCTAGGACTAACAGTTCATTTTTTCTCTGTCATTTTGCTGACAGGTCAGCAGATCGTAAGGGGTCATATAAGGGTCGTAATATCAAAATTATGGCTATTAACAGCAAACAATACAGGATGCAAAACATATAAACGTACTCCCAGTTTATCCTGAATATGCGTGAGATATTCCATAAAGAGGAAAAACCATCTTAGGCTGGTGTAACCATTAGTAATGGTTATTCTGGAAAACATCGGCAATCATCTGTGACCTATAATGAACACACTTACAAATTTTCAGAAAGATCGGCCTAGAACTTTCTGAGATTTTCCATAAAAAAAGAAAACCATTATGGGCCGTTATAACGGCTATAACGGTAAACTTAAACATCGGGCATCATCCGTGACCCACAATGAACATACCTACGCATTTTCAGAAATATCAGCCACGTACATTCTGAGATTTTCCATGAAGAAGAAAACCGTTATGGGCCGTTATAGCTGTTAGTAACGGCTATAACGGTAAACTAAAACATCGGGCATCATCCGTGACCCATAATGAATATACCTACAAATTTTCAGAAAGTTCGGCCGAGTACTTTCTGAGACATTCCATAAAAAAGAAAAACCGTTATGGGCAGTTATAGCCGTTAGTAACGGCTATAACGGTAAACTAAAACATCGGGCATCATCCGTAACCTATAGTGAACATACCTGCTAATTTTCACAAAGATCGGCCAAGTACTTTCTGAGATATTCCATAAAGAAGAAAAACCGTTACAGGCCGTTACAGCCATTAGTAACGGCTATAACGGTAAATTAAAACATCGGGCATTATTCGTGACCCATATTGAACATCCCTACAAATTTTCAGAGAGATGGGCCAAGTACTTTCTGAGATATTCTATAAAGAAAAAAAAAGACACTAGGTCAAGCAAAACTTTATACGTTTCTTCTTTGCCCTCTGACATGTCTGTTAACACGATGCACAGTGAGGACTACATAAAAACTCTAAACTATCTTCCAATGCCAAAACAGTCAACACTCATTTCATATAGGCAAAAGATATGGCTATAAACGAATTGATCGTTTGCCTTTGCAAATTTTTTTTGTCTGCTAAGTCATTGAACAATTAAAGATAACTCTATTTCTGCATCATATCCTTGTGTGTGTGTGTGTGTGTGTGTGTGGTGTGTGTGTGTGTGTGTGTGTGTGTGTGCGTGCGTGCGTGCGTGCGTGCGTGCGTGCGTGCATGCGTGCGTGCGTGCGTGTTTCTGCCCATGCGTGTGCGTCCGCTTGTGTTTGCGTGTGCATGTGCGTGCGTGCGTGTGTGTGTGTGTGTGTGTGTGTGTGTGTGTGTGTGTGTGTGTGTGTGTGTGTGTGAGAGAGAGAGAGAGAGAGAGAGAGAGAGAGAGAGAGAGAGAGAGAGAGAGAGAGAGAGAGAGAGAGAGAGCGTTTGTTGAATGATTATCATCATTATTCCTGTTGTTGTTATTGTTATAGTATCATTACAACTACTACTAGTATTACCGTTATCATTATTGTTCTTGTTATTAATATGAAGAATATCTATACGTCTATCCAAGTAAATGACCGACGTTTATAATCAATAACAACACAAAACAAACTCCCAAACAAATATGCAAGAACCGCCGGCAACAAACAAAACACATGATACAATCAAATTAATATTCCTACTGCATCCAACCATACCTCCACTCTCCCCGCACATCCCACTCCCCAACACCACCACCCATCTAACTCACAGAAACAGTTGTCAACTAATTAACAAGCGTAGGTAAACACCTGTTGCGCTCCAAAACAACAAGTAAGTTATTTGTTGTCAACACAGTAAGTTATCTGTTGTCAAAACAGTAAGTTATCTGTTGTGTCGATTTGAAGGAAAGAGAAAGGCTTCTTCTACCTACCCCGGCAGTCAATTTTCCGAAAGATTGTAGCAGCGCAGAGCTGAACTCGTCAACATACATAATAATATTCCGTAGCTGGAGTCATGTCCTTGGTGAGGATGTTGGCTGTCCAAAGCAATGCATTGCGATGGTCCTCTGGTGGACTGGTAGGGATCCCTGGAGAGTGGCCCGCCCCATGTATTGCCAAACACAAAGACTTTGATTCACTTCTAACGACAAAGAAGACACTAAAAAGTAGAAGGAAGTCAATACAGTCGTGTCAAGAAGACACAAAAGCCTTTAGGATAGTTCTCTCTACACACACACACTGTGGCACACAATACACGACGCTAAACCCTAGGAAAAGTGAATATTTCAAACAATGTGACAGAAGCCTTAGCTCTAGAAAAGACAAAGTATTCGCATATAAAGAGAACTTTCTTTTTGAAAGAAGATTCTGTTAAATGATACAAGAGGGGAACACTATACCTCTAAAATTAGAGCACACTAACTTTGAGACAGAAAAAGCCTGTAATCCCTTTGGAAGACAGATGCTTAAACCAAAGTGAAAATGACAGTAGACCATGTGAAAGGAGACCATAACCCTCTTACAAAAGAAGGCTATGCTATATTCAAAGGACTCTAAGCTGGATGTGAGGATACCCTATCGTGTCAAAGGGCAGTTAACCCTGTGGAAACAAGACGAGACCATACATAAAGCTGACAATGGTCAGAGAAGAGGACACTGGTTACTATGAAAGGAGGACGCTAAACAAAAAGGAAAGAGGCAGTAACGCTTGTGAAGAGAGGAAACTAAACCTCTGGAAGGATGACACCAGCCACCTAAAAAGACACTCAACCCTATGGAAAAACCACTAAACGAGAGGATACTAAACCCAATCAGAGGGTACACTACTTGCGCGATTAAACTACATATTATTAACGAAGGCCAGTACAATCTATGAAAGGACCCACACATTTACTGTGATTACCATGTCATGCGTTCTGTTGATCAAAGGACACGTATCAGGAGGTACCAGGTGCGCACTAGGGAATGCGTCAGGAAGAGGTTTAAAGATTTTCCCAAGACCATTGCAGCTCAGTCCCAAAAGATCTGAAAACATGCGTCCATGTTCCAGACCCCTAACTTATGAGACCTGCTAGCTACATTGCTGGAGTCAATCTTTCATACCTTTCTGGAAAGTATCCCCTCTGGTACCCCGTTTCTGTATCATTGTTCCACAGCACGCTGACGTAGGAAACTAGAGTAGCTAGAGAAAGAAGTATACTCCTACTCTTGTGAAAAGAAGCGTGAGTCCTGCTAACTGAGAAATAAACTCGATGAAAATAATGGTAAACATGAAATGAAGACAGTAATCATCTGAACGATGGTGATACTAATCCTCATGAAAAGAGGACACTAGGCTCTATGTAGCGAGGCACTAAATGCTATAGAGGACAGTCGTATCTTAAAGGACTGAGGCACTAAATCCTTTGAGAAAATAGGACACTACATTTGGGGAAGTAAAACACTAAAACTTTGAAAGAACATAAATCCCTGTGGAAGAGCAGGACACTAGGAAAGGAGAGCACGACATTCTACATAAGGAAGGTACTCAATCCAGTGAAGGGCGTTTGTTAAATCATATTGAGGAAGAAGGCATTAAGCCTTATGAAAGGACAATAATACAAGGAGACAAAACCCCTTGAAAGAACTGGATGCTGAACCCTAGAAAGAGGACACTAAACCCTATGAAAAGAGGACAGTAAACCTTACGAAAGTAAATTACCTTGTAAAAAGAACACATCATATATAAAAGGATATCAAATTCTAAGAGAACTCTAAACCAGGCGTATTACACTCTATAGAAGAATTTGTATTACACTCTATAGAAGAATTTGTATTACACTCTATAGAAGAATTTTGGTGTTGACTATTGCTAAACGCAGATCAGAAGGAAGCAACGCACACAAGAAAACGTCTGAAGAAGCAGCTCTGCCTCTGACTGATCTGAGGGGTCTGATACCCACTGTTGTTGTTTTTTTTAATTCTTGTTCCAGAGGATACTGATATAAAAAAAAAGAACAGCCATGCTAATCAATCAGGATACTTTAGCCTGGGAAAGAATAGGACATTAAATCCTTGGAAACAGATAAAAAAAACACTACTAGTAAAAGGTATATAAACCTGAGAATGAAGACACTAAAACTGCCAATGAAAGGGACAATGAGCTTGGAAGTGATGACGAAAAGTCCCTTGTATGAAGATAACACTAAACCTAGAAGAAAAATAATGAATGTTAATTAAAAAGAAAATACTTTGAAACTAGACAGCGAATTCAACAGAAGTGGCAAAATACTAAGCTGTAATACAACCAAGACAATACTGGAAGGACAGGAGGATGGAGCACATGAAAGAAACAAATATGGAATCTGACGAACATCACTGTCAGTACTTCCCATGTTTTATGTACATGGCCCAGGTTCTCATAACCCATCTCCATTTTCCGTGGCTGCTGAGGCAGATTTCCGTTGTCTGGCCGTTGATGAAGCAGATCCTTATCTCTGTTGATAAGAAAACAAGACCATTTTTAATTATCGAACAGTATGTGGGGAAAAAACAAACACAAAATCCTGACTCAATGATATTTGTAGGTTTTTGAGGTGTTCTCTGGCCACCTGACAGTAATTTGAATCACATCATGTGGTATGAGAACTGCATGAAAGCTTTCTCCTGTCCCACTATAATGTATTCATCCTGCTTTCGCTTTCTGTTTGTATAAGTTAAAACAAGTAGACGTTGTGGTGTTTTGAGTGTGAGCGTGTACTCTGTGTGTGTGTGTGTGTGTGTGTGTGTGTGTGTGTGTGTGTGTGTGTGTGTGTGTGTGAGTGTGTGAGTGTGTGTGTGTGTGTGTGTGTGTGTGAGAGAGAGAGAGAGAGAGAGAGAGAGAGAGAGAGAGAGAGAGAGATCCTTTGATATTTTATTGTCATTACCAAAAGGTCTTATGACAAGGGTGGGGAGGGGTGGGGGTGGGGGTTGTAACAGGGTAATAACACATTCCTCCTCCTTTCATTGCAAACAATATAACCCAGTTATTCTCAATGATCAATCAAATTAAAACAAGCAAAACATGAAGAAAAAGTAGAAAAGAATCTTTGAATATCCTCATAGACACGAGTACTCCTTTATCATTACAACAACAACAACAATAGCAACAACAACAACCACACATCAAAAAAGGGAAAATGTATTATTATGGATCAATTCCACCATTTACTTAGTCACGCGATAACTATACTGACTTCCATAAAAAACGCGAAAATTTGAAAGGCTATTTTTCGGGTGAAAAGGGGTGAATATACAATATTGAACCATTGTGGCAAGTTGTTTGGGTCCAAGGCTCACGTGCAGTGAAAAAATTGTGTGAGCAACACATCATTCCCGGCATTGGAGGGTCAACAAAAATGGCAAACTGGTTGCTGCATGTGAGGCACGTGCACACCATGCAGAGCAAAGTTAACCAGCGACAAGTACGCAGGCATGCGCCTTTATAAAGCCGCGCTACAAGGTTCAGGTAACGACTTGCCGTCTGAGCGCTACAGAGATGCCAAGACTACGAGAAGAGGAACGCAATCGTGCCCTAGGCCATCTGGAGGCTGTGTGGGTGCCAGGCAGGTCGCCAACATCTTTAACGTCCACATCTCAACCATCTATCGTCGCAGCACCGCATGCGAGTCACTGGTACCACTGATGATCGTCCCCGGCCAGGCCGTCCTTGGGTCACCACACAAAGAGAGGATCGCCATCTTTCGAACCCATCTGCGGGACAGGCGGCAACAGCCGCTAACACTGCTCGACAGGTGCCTGGAATCTCCAGCAACGAATCAGCCTCAACACTATGCGGCGGCATCTTCAGGAGAATGGGCTGGCATGTAGGCGTCCTCACAGAGGTCCGTACTGACACCAAGACACCGGCAGGACAGGCTGCAGTGGGCACAAGCCCGAATCAACTGGCGCAGGCAGCAGTGGGACGCATACTGTTCTCAGATGAGAGCCGTTTTTTGTATTGACATGGCTGACGGTCGTGTCAGAATATGGCGTCGACCTGGTGAACGCTATGCTGACTCCTGTGTGGTAGAGCGGAACCCCTGGGGAGGCCCGAACGTTATGATATGGGGTGCAATTGCATATTGGCATTAACCACGCCATAGGACCAGTCATCTTTCAGAACATTGGTCCTGGTCGCGGACAGGGTGTCATGCACAGCGCTACATAACCAGGTGCTCAGACCCCATGTCGATCCTTTTTTTGCGCAACACCCAAACTGGACATTCCAACAGGACAATGGAAGACCACAACACCGCCAGGCCACCCAGCAATTTCTTCAGCATAACAACGTCAATGTGCTGCCCTGGGCCAGCCCTCAGTCCCGATTTAAACCCAATAGAACATTTTTGGGATGAACTTGGCAGACGGTTGGACCTCCTGCGTCCACGACCAGCAACAGCGGCTCAACTTCACCAGGCCATCGTCCATGTGTGGGCTGGTGTGCCAAGGGACACATCAACCACCTGGTCCACTCAATGAGCCGCAGGTGTCAAGCAGTTGTCAACGCAGATGGTGGCCACACACGGTATTAGGACTTCAAGCTGGTTTGTCACGTGACCTTGGATTTTCCACATAAAAGACATATTGCTGATGACATTTTCACACATTACCGGTGTAATGAATCAAATCACGTTGAATTCTCGCTTCCACTTTGTACAATTGTGACCAATAAAATTCACCCCCAACCTTCAGCTTGTTTTGTTTTCGCGTTTTTTATGGAAGTCAGTATATATTACCGAACTCCTCCACCTGTTTTGATTTGTATTTTCCTGGATTAGGTACTTTTTTCAATACACTATTATTATAAATGCTTCCGTCTGACTTTTATTGCTTCTTTAAATTCTGTAATAAACTGCTGTTCGTTACATAGCTGTGCCTTTTTTAAAATCATTGTATGTGTGTGTAGTAAATGTACACATGTGTGTGTATGATTGTGTGGGCACGGGCCCATGTTGTGCGCGAGCACATGTGTATGTGTGTGTATGATGTGCGTGTACCTGTATGCATGTGTGTGCGTGTGTGTGTGTGTGTGTGTGTGTGTATGTTGTGTGTGTGTGTGTGTGTGTGTGTGTGTGCACGCGCGCGCATGTGTGTGTGCACGCTTGTGTATATGTGTGCGCGCATGTGTGTGCGCGCGTATGTGTGTGTCAGTGCGTGTGTGACTGCGTGTGTGTGTGCGCGTGTGTGTATACGTGCATGTGCATGTGACTGTGTGATTTGTGGAGCAAGCTCACAGGCCAGGCACACAGGGGGTATACAGTGTCCACTGGAACGGCTGGCTTTCTTGGTGCTCCTCCCATGCGGTGTTACTCCACTTCCCCTCTCGCTTTGAGTTAGCGAACTACCTTGTCTTTCTCTGGTCTGAGAAAAAAACTGGCAGCCTCCTCCGTGAGAGTTCACTGGGCTGCTATCTGCACCACCATCCGCCAGTTAGGCGGTCCTTCCTTTGCAGACGGCCCCCTCCTGCAGGATCTCATCAGGGGAGCTGCTCTACAAGAGGCTGTAGCCCCGTGTGGGACCTCTTTCTAGTCCTCTCCTCCCTGAGGCTCCCTCCTTATGAGCCCATCAGAGAGTGTTCTCTGAAGTTCCTCTCCTTCAAGACAGCCTTTCTCGTTTCTCTGGCTTCGGGGAGGCACTGCAGTGAAGTTCATGCTCTTAGTGGCCTTCTCGGAGACGAAGTCTTCGAACCGGATGGCTCGATGTCTCTTCGGTTCCTCCCAGAATTCTTAGCCAAATACCTGTCGCCAGGTTCTCCTTCTCCTACTATCTTCATTCATCCTCTGACCCTATGCTCGTGGCAGACGATGAAGACCACACTCTCTGTCTGGTGCGTGCCCTGTGAGTGTAGAAAGCGGACGAAGTCTTCTCGCTCTAAGCAGCGCTGCCCATTTCTCTCCTACAATAAAAGTTATAAGGACATCAGACGCTCATCAATCTCTCGATGGCTGAGAGATGTAATCAAAGCTGCGTACGGCGAGGCCTGGTGCGGATTTGGCTGTCTTTTCACCAAAACCCCATGAAATTAAAGCATGGGCCTCGTCGCTGGCAGTCGCCACAATGTCAGCATTCTAAGTGTCCTGGACGCCGTGTATTGGCGTTCCCCGGGCACTTTCGTCCAGTTCTACCTGCGCAACGTCTCCTGTCTACGCGATGATGGTCCCATGGGTATTACCTCAGCTGTGGTGGCTAAGCATCTCATCTTTGCCACACGCCCTGGCTCTTCTCACTCCTTCAGACGTTAACCAGGTGAGCCCTCCTTCCGGGTAATATTAGTGAGCCACGGTATAGTATGTGTAATCAATAGGAAATTTTCGTTCTAAAATAACGTTTAATCTAACATACTTACCGTGGCTCACGCAGAGTCCCTCCCTTCCTCCCCGCCTTCCTGGTTCCCTTAGGATTTCACAGTCAGGATATTAGTTACATCGCAGGGAGGGAGGGGTCCGCGCATGCGCAGCTGGCCGGACGTGTTTTCGATCTTAATTTGTGACCACAGTCGAAATTTGTAGTTTTTTCATAGTGTTTTGGCCCGTTTCATTGAAATCACTAGTAGAAATGGAAATTTGAATGTTTAGGACTTTGTTGATGCAGCTGGAATTATCTGTCATCATTTCTGGACTGTGAAAGTGTGATCTGAACTTCGTGTTGCGAATACCTTCTACAAGAACATTACTTCCGGTCTCGGTCGCTGGAATATAGAAAGTATGTTTTCGTCATGTTTTCATCGAACATCTCGCTGTCGATCATTGTCATCACCATCTTCTGTCACAAGATCTTCAAGTGTGATGCTGTCACACCGAGTGTCCCCAGTTTGGACTCGGTAACTTTTTCTAGCAAAACTGTCTTTTGCTCATCGGGTCTTGACTACTGTCTCCTTGTTGATACCATCGCACGCTTGTCAGCACGAAAATCTGCAAGCTTCCCTCCTACTGTCAACAGAGGCTTGTATTACTGTATTTAGCAAGCTTACTGCTGAGCAGTTCTTTTGCCCCAGAGCCAAACCCTGGTCCTACGAACAGTACTTCTTCAGAATCCCATTCTTCTGGCTCTGGGAACCTGCCCAGCTTTGACTGGGGGGAGGGGTTTGCGCAACACCTGTGGAAGGGTATCGCCCTGTCAGATTTTTGACACCCAGCCTTAAATACCTGAAATCTTGTGAGGGGGGTTCCTTGGTATTGTCCATTTGTGGAATCCAAATTTTGCCGTCCTTGGATCACTGGTGTTCACTCTCAGTTTTTCTACCCCCCCTCCCTGTAGCAGAAAAATTTGCACTACTCGACTAAAACCCCCACAGCAACGCCCCTTGCTTTCCCCCACCCCATGTGAAACCCAGCAAAAACGGTGGCACAAAGACCTTTTCGCCTCATAACTCAAATTTCACTCTCCCCCAGTTAAAAAACCCAGACACCCCAACCCCTTTGACAGTGGCCCCCTGATATTGTTTCGGGCCAAAAAACTCGGCTTGCCCCCCCCTCTTGACTAGAGATCTTCCCTGACACACAAGTTGTATTTCCCAAGGCGGAAACCGGCAGGGGGTGGCGCCCCTGATTGGGGCTTTCATCCATCGCAGCTATGAAGTCAACGATTTGGGGGGGTAGACTGTGGCTGATTTGGGGGAGTAAATTTCCCAAGGTTGAAGTCCTGTACGCGCGATACTACAGCCCAGAGACAGAGTAAACAGCCTGATCCAAATTTAAACGCACTGGGGCGGGCCGGCCGATTTCCAACGCTCATTCCCATCGGCGGGTGCCTGAATTTTTCCCCGTTGGGATTGGGGGACGGCCCCTTAAAACCCAAGCTGTATACCCCAGACACACCGTGACTTCAAAACGCAGTTGAACGATTTTCACCTTTTGAAAACTTGTGGTATAACCTACCGAGAGGAAACACCCCGGACTTAATCATCAACAACAACCCCCAGGTGATTCGCGAGTGGAAGTCCTTCCTGGGTTGTCTGACCATGCGGCAGTCTACCGTGAGGTTGGTTTGGTTTACATCCAGATGAGGAAGCAGGCACCACCTCCATTCCACTGTATAAGAAGGCGGACGGGAGGGTCTCAGGAAGTCCATGACCGACCTCACCAACCCCTTTGGAAGAGATAAAAGGGGACACTGCACTACAAAAGATCTGGGGGTTTTTGCTTAAAGAGACACTCTCCATGCAGCTGTCAAGCAGTTCTTTCCCCCCATAAGAGGTCCGTGTCAAGGAAAGCCAGCCCTGGATCCCCCCAGCCCTACGCCGACTCTCAACAAACGAGATCGCATCTTATCTTGAAGAAGATGTGCAAGCGAGGGAAAAAAACCTGAAACAGTGCAGTACAAGCAACTCCGAAGAGAGGTCCAGCCCCAAAACTACGACGAGCATACTGGTCCTACCTCGATGACACCTTCACGAAGCAAAACTCTGAGCAGGCAGCCAAGAGCAAGCGCTCTGGTCGTACGTAAAACACCTGAAGTCGTCCAACGCCGGTGTCGCACCGCTGAAGGAATAAGGCAGGTTAGTGTCCGACCCAAAAGCACAGGCAGCATCTTGAAACCGCCAGTTCCAGTCTATATTCGGCAGCGGCCAGACCTACTTTCAGGAGGAATTCCAGGAAAAATGCAAACTCCCACTCAGAGACTTCCCAGCCCTAGACAAGGTGACATTAACATCCACAGGGTGAAGAAGAGGAATGATCTGGCATGCGCAAGACATGAGGCCTCTTCCAGGTTCTTATCCGTACGGACTTTATAGTGTTCGAGGCAGAGATAGCAAACCGCTGTCGCTTATTGGATTAGTGAGCCACGGTAAGTATGTTAGATTAAATGTAATTTTAGAAGGAACATTTCCTTTTCATTCATTCGTGTTGACCTATTGCTGTAATAGTAGCAGAGATTTATATGGTCTCAGTTAATACAGGTCAATAATAGTCAATAATGACGGCTGACCTTCCAAAAATATTGAATACTGAAAAAGTAGAGTAAGTCTTGCTCTCCCTGATGAAATAAATACATGCCCACAACTCTAAACGAATGCTGCTAATGACATTGTTTCACCTGTCAGAAATGATAAACACAGAGCACACGCAACGAACAAGGGGATATCCTGTCTCCTTTGTTCTGTGTGCTCTGTATCTCCTTGTTTGTTCTGTGTGCTCTGTATCTCCTTGTTTGTTCTGTGTGCTCTGTGCTATGTGAATAGATGTCGCAAGCAGCATTCTTTTGGAATTATGGGCATATATTTATTTCATCATGGGAGAACAAGAGTTGCCCTACTTCTTCATTTTTTATTGTTTACTTTCTCTGCCTCGTTTAGGATTCCCTTTCATGGGTCAGTTGATAAGCTTATAAGAAAATAAAAATCTATCACTTTACATAAATTATACACTTGTGATATCATTGGAAACATACATGTCATTGCATTTAGAATTTGAGAGAAAGAAAGAGCTTGCGTGTGTTTGTGTACATGCGTGCGTGCATGTGTGTGTGTACACAAATGAGTGGACACGTGTTCATATGTGTGTTGCTGTGTGCATGTCAGTGCATGCATGTTGCATGTAGGTATATTCGTGTGTACATGAACGCACATCTTGCGTGCAAGCATGTACGGATATGTATGAGAAGGAGTGTGCTTGTGATGGACCTAAAAAATATGGGCATGTAAGAGAGAAGGCGCATGATTAGGAGTGACTGTGTACATGTATCTGAATTGATGCTTCTTTAGTACACTGAAAAATATACTCAGCCTAATTTTCAATAATGAGAGCCTCTTTGAGCAATTTACACGGAACACTCTAACAGTATGTCTTACACACAGAGTGTAACTTATTCAGTCTGTAACAAAACACACACACACAACACATCACACACACACAAGTAACATTTTCTGTCAACACTGGTTTATTAATGGATGTAGTTATTGCCTCTATTAGAGACTGAATTTGTTCAGTAAACTGAGAAAACACACACACACACACACACACACACACACACACGTGGTTATATACACTACAGGAACACACAGCAAGAGAGAGAGAGTTACAAAACTCTTCACGTGCAGGCTAATGAATACAGCTTACAAAACATGTGATGATGTACATATTTTATTTCAATGTTCAACATTTACAATAAGTCAAATATGAATTATTATTTAAATAAAGTGATCAGAAGTCAACAATACTTTGAACTTCATAACAGATTTGCAGTGAATGGACATCATATCATGACTTGGTTCAGCAAATGCTTGTCTTTGCAGCCTATGTCATGTACTGGTCCATTACTAGTAAGGTCAGTGCTTAGCAGCTGCCCTGTTCCACAGAACATTGCAATACAGCGCAGTGTGATAATACTGATATGTAGAAATGGCTGTACTGCCACTGCAGAAGTCGAGCACCATGACGATGTTTATGTTCCCTCATCTGGTCTGCTGCTGAATTTTAAAAAAAAGCAAAAGAAAATCGGACCTGATGAAGAACACGAGGAAGGAGGTGTTGAGAATGTCCTACTTGCCTTAGGTTCCTGTCTGTGTCAATATCCCATTTTGACGCTGGTATCTCATAAAGAACCGTTACATTTAGTTTGTAGGCCAATAATCCAAAACACAGTGCTCTTACTGAATCGGTCACTGCAGTTCTGCTTTCAAGATCAAAATTTTGCCTCTTGCATGATTCTCTTTCTGAAATATATAATATGATTTCCTAGACATCGTTTTACGAGTTGTATGCAAGACAAATTATAAAACAATTAGCATACAAGATGAAAAAGATCTGATGAATTGCAGTCCAGAAACCGTGGAGATAGCGATTCCACTGTAGGAAAGTACGGCCAAAATTCGCATGCGCAACAGTCACACGTTTATAGAAGTGATGCCACCCAGCCAGCGCTTTGCAGGAAATGGAATGCTAACCAGAGGTTTGGATTCCGTGTCTTTAGAATGCATGGGTCTGCTCCTGCCCATGATGTACGGCGCTCAAGGTTTTTTCTTTGAAACTAGGGTTCTGCTCAGACCCACAATGTACTGTGAAGTTTGTTTTGTTGTTACTCCTTTGTTTTCTGTCAAAAACAATCCAATTTTGGTACGGATGTGGGGCTATGTTGTATCGACAAAGTCATAAAATTTCGTGGGGTTCGCTTTAAAAAACTTACTCAGTTTATCAAGTGAAAATCATGACTGTGGGTCTGCTCTGACCCACGGCATATCGGAAAGGTTAAAGTCTGATAACCATTCCCAAATCGTAGGTCGACAGTGGAAATATTGAAATGCCAGCTTCCATACGTTTTGGAGTGATAACCACTGATTTTTGAATCATATTCTTCTATTATCTGTCTATTTTTTAAATTTTCATGTGAAACAAGAAATCTTGTAAAAACCGTTAATTCGCTTTACGCTGAAAGATACACTATTTAGCACATAGAGTCACAGAGGTTGTAACCGTGTCTGTCCTGAAAGTAAAACCAAAACTCACACAAATTGAACAAACTTTCGCTGAATCTCATGTTATTGATAACGCACGGTTTCAGTGTATAGCTGTCCAGGCTTTGATCAGATTATGTTACAGACCCACATCTCAACAAAAGTATACAGTAAGCCCCTTTCTTCTTCATGAAGTTTGAGTGATTATTATTTACAGGCCCACTTTTTTCTTCTTCAAAAATCATTTTATTTCATGTTTATATATTACATTCAACATAAATACAACAATAGCACACAAACACATCTATTTTATAATATCATATCGAGATCTCAAGTGCGTTTTCTCAATGGGATAACTTTCAGCATTTTTTTTTCATCATACACACTGTTAGCGTTAGTCTGAACAAAAATAGGTATGTTTTTGATTACCTTTTGAAGTGCATGCACACGAAGTTACACACACACACCACACACCCCACACACACACACACGCACACACACACACATTACCAAACGAATAGACAAAAAAAAAAAAAGTATTTTAGGAATGCCTTTTTGTGAAACATCATTCATCAAGTAGAAATTATTTTAAATCAAACTGGTTGAAAATAACACATTACACACAAAAGTGACAAAAAGTGATCATACACACGTATAAGAACAGTGTGGCCTTTTGGGGGTTTTTGGCCAGTTGGAGTCTAGCTGTTGGGGTATTAGGAGAAGTAATACAGACGCTGAAAATGATCTCCACAGGTGCAGATCAGTGGGTACCAAATAAAAATGCACGTCAACCTTCCGGAGATTTAGCCACAATTTCAATCAGGGAAAACCTTGCTGACTTTGGATAAGCTCAATCCGTCCGGGGTGGAAAACATTGATAGCCATGGAGAAATTAGAGCTGCATCTGTGTGTGTGCAAAAATCTCTCTCTACATGTACATATGTATATATACCTCTGTATACAACCTTTATCTATCTATCTATCTATCTATGTATCTCTCCATGATGATACACAAAAATCCGTGCTTTTATCTTCTTGCGTCTTTCAGTGTTTGCTTTTGTTTGTGACAGCTTTGTCAAGCAGGACAGGAATAAAATGGGTGCTTACTGCAATTGTTCATTTGTTCCCGAGAAGACTCAAGAAACCAACGTATGGGTAAATAAAGGAGTACATCAAGTGTTTTTTCTTCTGGTTTTGTGTCTTTTTATTTCACCCAGAGAGAGAGAGAGAGAGAAAAGAGAGAGAGAGGTATGTATGTGTGTGTGTGTGAATGTGAATGTGTGTGTGTGTGTGTGTGTGTGTGGTGTGTGTGTGTGTGTGTGTGTGTGTGTGTGAATGAGTGACAGAACACGAACATGACCCATGACAATGAAAACACAAGATGATTTCATATAACATGATTTTATTGAACTACTTTCGGATTGCCATGTTTGCCTTTCTAAGTACTATCTTCATCTGTTATTGACTGCTTGGTTATTTTGACCTCTTAAACCTCTCAAAACAAGTTTCAATAAGGCAAAGGATGTTCTGATATACAGTCAGTTAATTTTGGAGACCAGGTTTCTCAACATGGTTGATCAGCAACCAACAACTCCAGATGTCCACAACTCTGTAGTAAAGAAACCAGACACTGTCGTGGTTTTGTTATGATTAGAACGACAATGTTCATAAGCACAATCAACACCTATTGGTGGGACTTATGTCTGAATCTTTGGAAGCCCAGTGGTCGGGAAAGCCAAGAAGAACTTTAGAAAAACCAAATCAAACTGTGAACTTAACAAAAAAAGGGACATGAAAAAAACCTGAATTCGAAATCCAACTCCATCCGAAAACCCCCGTCCAGACAAACATGACAAGTTGACACTGAATCATGGACTGTGGTGGTGGATCACAACACTAAAGCTTTCCAGATCCAACTGACATTTTCTTTTTTTTTTTTTTTGCTGTTCCATCTTTGGGGCACCCCAGTGGCAGTGCACTCACGCTGCTCATTCCGAAAACCCGTCCACAGCCACAGTCCGGTCAGTCCTGCCGCAGCCCTGGCACTAGCAAGCCACAGGAAGCAGTCAATGTCAAGTCGTCAAGAGGCAACCCACCATAGGAGACACTGCACTGCTGCTGAGTCACCACAGTGGTGTTCAGTGGCGCTTGTTCTGATCCAACATATGCAGGACACCACCTACTAGCCCCTACTGACGACAATAATTGCTCAGTCACGGAGCCGGCGTGAGTGAGCTCTTCCTCTGGAGGGCGCCATCACATCCGTCCAATGACAGCCCCTATGGACTTGCTGATACCGGTGACTCTGATGGAATAAAACCAAAGCCACAGATGTGGCGAGGACATCGAAACTTAGGTCACTTTGAGAGCAGGCATGAACAGCCACAGAATTCGAGACTTCATTTTAATCTGATCGATGAGAATGCAGATGATGAAGATGATGGTGTGGATTTCCATTCCAGTCTGAGACTGCATGACAGGGCTGTACTCTACACTTTCTTTCATATATATCCCAGTGTCAGCCAGGCCCAAGGGATACAGACACCTGCAGTGTTAGTCAGGAAGTTTGAGCAACACTGTCAGAGCTGCATCCATTAAGTGGATGAAACTCAACTGTGTGGTCCCAGTCATCCCAACTGAGCCCGCAGCAAACTCAACTCTGGGTAGGAGCTGGTTGGGGCAGAAAAATTGCACATGACGCTGGTGAGAATCGAACCCATGACCTCCCAGCCGGGAGTCTGCGACGCTAAACCATGGCAACGCCATGGTGCATTTTTTCTCAGCCTTATCCACCCTGTGTTTTTCCTACACAGTACAGGAGCAACACCAGAATACACTCATTTGCAAACATGTTTCTATTTTACCCCTGTCTTTATGAAGCTTTGGCAGCCAGCTGAGGCAGACACACATTGTAGAAAGATGTTGGGTGAAATTCCTCCACCAGCACCCACTTCACCAAGCAGACCCCTGCAAGTTGCCGCATCTTCGCTTGGCCACTATAGTGGGGGTCCTAAAATACAGAGAGATAACATTTAGAAAACCAAAGTAGAAAAAGGCAAATAATTAAGCTGACATTAACTAATCTATTAAGGGCTGTGTGTATTATGCACCTGGTGTTTGCAGCTATCATTAAAAAAATATACGGGAGACCTGTTTTAGCTTTTATATGGCTAGACTGACTGACACAAACCGAGGGTTTGAGACAGCATGACATCAAATTTGGCTGTGGACATTTATAGTTCTCAGTCATAGCTTCTAGTAGTAGGGGAGAAAACTGTAACAATTCACCATGTACAGGGCACAGCATGAAGGAGGCAGTATCATTCTTCTCCCGCCAACACTTTCACCCCCCCTGAATTGGATCAAGTACCCATTACCCTGCTCCCCTGATCTCAAAATCATGAAATGCAGCATTCTGGCGTTTTAAGGGTAGCCTTCCCAGATTTAAGAGTAGCTCTTGTAGCCATGTGAAAAGTCAGACTCAACGCATGTTCAATGGCACTTCACTTTGCGCATGACATGATGATGGACTAAAAGGACAAAAACCTAAAAAGTTATCATGTAGTTTTATGTGGCTTACGGGAAAAATCAACAGGCTGCAACATAATCAATCAATAGGCGGTAAAACATGTTCATCTTTAGTGATGTTCCTCTCATTTTCACGCTCTCCTTATTGAACCCTTTGGCAGTTTGGTAAAAATAAGTCTGCAGTCTAAAGATCCATGCTGTCTCGGTTCTCTTCAAGCCACTGTCAGTCTGTGACACCTGCTTTTTCATTTCAATTTCTAAAAATTTTTTCTTCTTGGCAGAGTGTAGCAGCATAGCACTGTCAACACAGAAAGCATTGTACTTGGCAGCTTGCATTTACTGCTGGGTGGGACAGAGGTTTAACCTTTACAGCCGTGTCCGCCAATAGTGGCGGACAGGATTTCTTTCCCTTGCAGCTGTGTCCCCCAAGGCTGGCGGCAGGCAGACAGTACATTCTCCATGTCCGCCACAATTCATACCTTTCGTGAAATGGTGTATGGGAATTAAGCTCTATAATAGTCTTGGGGATGTCCTAGTGAGTTTTTAGACCTTACTTTTAGTGCTCTATCGTGAACTTGGCTGAACCCCCGTAGCTTTGAAACAAAGGAAAATGGCTCTGGGTTTTCCCGCTAAGCACAGCTGGAATTTCCTGTGCCAGAAAAAAAAGTTCGGTCAGGCGAAGGGCTGTAGCAAATTTCTCACTCAATGAAGCGCTTGAATCATATTACAAAGTGGATCTGATGATGAGGGGAGTGACAGAGCTAGAGAGTAGAAAACTATGGAAGAGAAGAGGAGAGTGAATTATTTGAAATTATGCTGCTGTGTGATAAGTGCGGACAGCCAGTCTTTGAAAGTCGGTGTGTAAAGTACAAGCACTGTACATCAATTGTGTCATGATCAGCTATTCTCAGCTTTTACTTTCATTTCTATGGTGTATTATTGCCTTTTGATCAACAGTAGTCTTTTTTTTTCTTCTTTTTTTTTTTTTTTTTGTTGCTGTCCCAACCTCTGCGCCACCTCAGAGGCAGTGCACCCACGCCGCTCATTCCGACACCCTGTCCACAGCCACAACCCGGTCGGTCCCGCCGCAGCCCCGGCACCGGCAATCCACAAGGAGCAGTCTATGTCAAGCCGTCAAGAGGCAACCCACTGGAGGAGACACTGCACTGCTGCCAAGTCACTTCGGTGGTGTTCAGTGGCGCCTGTTCTGATCTAACATACACAGGACACCACCTACTAAGCCCCCTGCTGACGACAATAATTGCTAAGTCGCGGAGCCGGCGTGAGTGAGCTCTCCCTCCGGAGGGCGCCACCACGTCCGTCCAACGACAGCCCCCCATGGACTCGTCGATACCGGTGACCCCGACGGAACCAAACCAAGGCCACAGATGTGGAGAGGACATCGAAACTGAGGTCACCATGAGAGCAGGGCATGAAGGGCCACAGAATTTGAGACATTTTTTTTTTTAATGCTGATCGATGAGAATGAGGATGATGAAGATGATGCTACGGATTTCCATTTCGGTCTGAGACTGCATGACAGGGCTGTACTCTACGCTTCCTTTCATAATGTATCCCGGCGTCAACCAGGCCCGAGAGATACAGGCACCTGCAGTGTTGGTCAGGAAATTTGAGCAACACTCTCAGAAACGCATCCTTTAAGTGGATGAAACTCGACTGTGTGGTCCCAGTCTTCCCAACTGAGTCCGCAGCAAACTCAACTCTGGGTAGGAGCCGGTCGGGGCAGAAAAACCCACATGACTCTGATGGGATTCGAACCCACGACCTCCCAGCCGGGAGTCCGCGACGCTAACCACTTCGCCACGGCGGCTGGATCAACAGTAGTCTTTGTACCAGGGTACTTTAGAAACTTGCATCCATTGAATTGTTCATCCAGTGAAAAGAAACACTCCATCGGCCAAATATCAACATGATTGTGAATCAGAACAGTGTGTGTATGTGTATTGATCTTTCGGGAGAGAAACTCATGGAAGTTTGTTTTTTTTCAAATGGATTACATGATGATTCCTGGATGATTTGCAAGGCAAGAGCTGAATGTTTTTCGTCCCTTTATCTTCTGATTTGGTGTTGTAAAAGAACGGAATAGAATGTGAACAAAGAATTTTTTTTTACTGGTCAGACATGTTTTTCAACACACAGTCGTGTCTCTACATTGAAAGTAAATCATTTGAAATTACTATGTTCCATTAGTTGAGTGTTAGTTCTTTCTATGACACCTAACACAACACTGTCAGTTCTTGTCTAGCTACCGTAAAAAGAAATTAAAAAGTGGCAAACTATGCATGTCGGCAGGGAGTGAGCGCCGTGCGCAAGCATGCGGCAGCAGGGAATCACGACGTGCATGCCGCCCTCGGCTAGATAATATTAAAGGTGAACCAATCCAACCCAATGAGTGGTTTGAACTCACAACACCTAAATTCCAACCAGGCTGACTGCTACTACCATCTAAGCAGAGAAGATCACGTGCTACTGTTCAGACTAAGGACTGGATATAACAGACTGAATGTACATGTACAAAAAGTACAAGATTGGTGAGTCTGCGATGTGCCCATGCAGAGAGGCTGAAATGGACACGGAGCACACACTACAGGACTGTCGCCTCCATGCTACTGCCAGGCAGGACACATGATCGGAGCCAGTGGCTCTGAGGGCCAAGCTCCACGGGGACCTGGCGGACCTTTGGAGGACAGCCAACTTCATGCGGTTAACTGGCATCACCATCTGAGTGTTTGAGAAGACGACGACGACAGGCTCTACTGGCCAAGACAAGAAAAGAAAAAAGTGGGAAAACATTGGATGTTGGAGGACCCACAAATGAAAAAAAAAAAAAGAACCCCTCCCCCCCTCCCCCACTTCAGAAGGCATTGCCAATAACACACGGCCTTTCAAAGGCACTGTAAGCTATGAGAAACCAGCCAGCCCAGTGTCATCTCACACTCTGGCAGTGAGGTCAACCATTCCACTATTCCCACCCCTCCAGTCCCAGCTCTCTGTCCTCTTCAACACTGCTCCTGCGGTCATTTTGTGACAACATTCTCTCCATCTCCCTGTGTGAGTGAGTGACTGAGTGTGTGTGCGTGTGTGTGTGTGTGTTTGTGATTGTATAGGTGTGTGTGTATGTGTGTGTGTGTGTGTGTGTGCTGAGTGAGTGTTCAGTGCCTTTTTTTATATATACTTCTGTGCAATCTTGTTGCCACTGAAAACACCATAATCTCCTCAATCAACACCTTTACCTTCCTTGGAACAAACCAGTGTTTCAGTTCCAGACGTCACGGGTATTTGCACAGACATTAAACAGGCACGGACAACGCAGGAGATGGTGGCGTAGTATACACCCATGCCCAACTTTGACGAGTCCCTAGACATAGAAATAGAGCTAACTGCGTAAGACCTGACCTGTCATTTTTGTACTCACTTCTCATCTCCCTTGTCCTCAATCCCACCCTATAGATTCATCACTCTACTTTCTGCTGTATTTGTTACCAAGTCATGGATTGCCCACAGCCTCGTGTCTTTCCCTATGATCCTCAGTACAGACTTTGGTCGAGTTGTGGAAAGAAGATAGGCACAAAAAGATGGATGGTGGTCGGGGTGGGAGTCATGGGATGGGGAGTAGGGTGGAGGAAGGGATTCAATAGTGGGATTACCGACGGGGCAAAGTCCCCTCACTCCACCCCACCCATCCCCACCCTTCAGCGCTCAAGTTGTAAGGTTTTGCTCCCTTACTGATGACCCTCACCCGACCCCCCCTCCCAATTCTCCTTTTCTGTCACAGTATTCTGTCACCAAAGTCAAAACAAACCCCCCCCCCTTACACCACCCCATCTTTTCCCCCCCCCTTTTTCATCTCCCTCGGGGCATTTTACGATTTTGGCAGTCCTAGCCGTTCAGAGGTTTATTTAATTCTTTCATCGCCGATATATTACATTTATAAAAAAAACAACAAAAAAAAAAACCCCCAAAAAACAACCACCCCACAGTAAAACTTTCATCCATGTTAGACTTTCAAAAACCCATACGTGTATGCATTTTTACAAACAAAACATGAGAACGGGAAAACCTTCATTCTGGCTCACTTCCCCCCAAACCAGTTTTCGGGCGAAAGGACCCGAATAATTTCCCTTTTCTCGCAAGTAAGACTTAAAAACCAAAAAAAAACGACCCAACAACAAACAACTGTTGGGATTATCCGTTTTCAATCTAATTTACTAAACTTTTAAATTTTTCAGTTTTTGTTTAATCCTATGTTTTCTTGATCTTTTCAATAACACATTTTCCCCAAACATCAAAAATGAGTCTCTGTTTTTTCATGTGAAAAAAAAACTACATTTTTTTTAAAAAGTTCTCAAATTTTTTAAAAAACTGAGTTATTTTTTTGACATAAAATCCACACACTTTTTCCAGCAGTCTTCCACAAAAGCCAGTTTTTGACAAAGTATTTTTTTTTTTAACATTTCCTTCTGCCGAACATCATCTTAAAAATAGTGTCGCTTTCCCTTCAAACTCATAAACTTTTCAAAACACCACTAAGTTTTTTGCGGGGATCAACAAATATGCTAAAATCTGTCCAAAAACCTTCTATCATGAATGCTTTTTTTCCTTTAAGTGTTGGGCAGAAAACCAATATGAAAAAAAATTATTCGATAAACTTTTTTGAATGGGTCTAGACAAATATTGTTTTTCCACAACCAGTCGCTCAAAAATCAATGAGAAATGAGAGTTTTTGCATAAAGTTTAACTGCTCCATGGTTTAAGCAAAATTTAATCTAATTCAGTTATTATTTTTTATCATCTCTCTGTCAAAATTTTTTCAGTAAATAAAACCCAAAGACCTAAATTGTAAGATTAACCCAAATTTCTTTTCTGTAAGATTGTTTCTTTTAATAAACAGTGATTTGGTTGTTTTATAACCTTAAATCCCACCCTTGTGAAAAACGCGAGGGTAACTTTAAACTTTAAAAACGTCAATTTTTCCACAAAATTTTAATTCCTTTAAAGGTCGCACTAACCCCACAACCCCATCCCCCCACATCTTTAAAGAAAAAAAATTCAAATTTTATTGTGAAGGGTTCCCCTATTTCTGCTTGGAAAGAACTTAATTTTGTAGAACTTTTTTAAAACTGTTTTTTTTCTGTGGGGGATGTCTTTTTTTTTTCCCATCGGCGTTTTTTAAATTTTCTTTCCGACTTTTTTGTCCCCGGGGCAAAAAACTTCATGTAAAGGGCCAGAGTTGAATGCTTTTCTGAAACTTTTTTGACCTAAAAAAATGTAAAGGGGCTTATAAATTCAAATTTTATTCCCTTTCTAAATAGGGTTCCAATGCCATTGATGGTTTTTTCGAACTTTTTATATCATACTGGCCAACAATTTTTGCTTCAGATGCGCAGTTTTTTCTAGTTTAGGAAACTTTTTTGTTGTCGCTAACCTCTTTGCTTATAATCCCCATTTTTAGTGTCCCAAAAAACCCCATACAAAGCGCCTATCTCACCGTTCTGTTCAAATCCCAACGTCTGCAAGGTCTTTTAAAAATCTAAGTTATACACCTCACAGGCGCTAATTAACTCCCGGTTTTCTGGTCCCCCGACATTTTTAAAACACAAATTTTTTTTTTTCCAAAACAAGTGTATTTTACACTTTTCACAACTTTCCCCGTTTTGCCTGCATTTTTATTTAAATGATCCAACCCTCCCCAAACTAATCTTTTAAACTGTAAATTAGGGAATTTTAATTTCATAACGCAATATCAGCTTTCCCGACGGAAGAGCTCTAAAAACAGTTGAGGCCTTCCATCAATGTTTTCATCATGCTCAGCTCACCCAAAGAACATAAGTAATGAATGTAATGCAGATCAGCGGTTTTTCTCCCTCAAAGTATTTGTTTTGTTAACCCCTAAATCTAAAATTGTCAGCGAAACCCTAACATTTTAGCTAGCTCTTTATCAAAAAAGTAACCCCTTTTTCTTCAGCTTGAATTTTAACATTGTTTTAGTTTTGCATTTTTAAGTTTAGAGTAATGTCGAAGTACTCATTGCTTCTTTAGGGGCAAAACCCCGTAATAACCTCGGGGATTTTTTAACTGGTAATTTTGGGGGCCCCTGTTTTTCAACTTTTAAAACCCTTTTATTCTCCTTGGGCTTTGCTTATTAAACCATACGACTTTGTAGAATTTTCATGGAGCGCGCCCGTTCGGGTTCCGCTTCTTTATAAATACATTTCTAAAAACAAGGAGGCCCTTGATTGTTATTTTACAAACATTTTTTAAACGAAAAAAAAATGATGCTTTTAAATATACTGGCGCAAAAAAAACTTTTGGCCCACTAAATTTTAAAAAAATTAACAACTATCCCTTTTACTTTCTGCCCCAGACTGACCCCTTTTTAAAGTAAAGGTGAGTACCCCATTAGCAGATACTTTAAACCCCCCATTTAAAAAAAACTACATCCAAAATGTGGTTCAGTCCATCCGATCAGTTTTTTCCAGAACCAGTTAACTTTGCTGGTTTTTTTCATTAACTGGTGTGGAGGCGTACCGATCATTTAAAACATCCTGATCCTTTGGGGAGGTCGGTTAAAATTTTTTTTTATTACACCTTCAGACTATTTTTACGAACGCAAAACACCATTACCAAATGACAAACCCTTTAATCCATTCGCAACAGAATAGACATGAAGGGTTTTGAAAGGACTGTAAAGAATTCAATATTAAGGCTAAGACAGACTTTAGACAAAAGTTGGGTCTTAATCTGGGTTAGGCACCCCCCTTTTTTTGGGGGGTGCACAGAAAGATAAATAGACTGGAATCCCCTTACACATCTTTCTCTTCAGGGACAGCTGTTCACCCGGCCATGAGCAAAACATAAAACAGCATGGACAACATTTTTCTTTAGACACTTCAAGGGGGTTAACTAGCAGGAATAGAAAGAATAAACGACCTATTCGTACTTACGTTGGTGTTTGCTGGCGCAAGCACAAACGAATCGAGCAAACTGCCTTTTACTGGGTTTTTATCCAAAAACAATACTTAGCAAAATTTAGAGGACGCCATTAATTCTACAGTTGATTTACCTCAAGATTAAAAGGTACAAAATGTTTTAAAATACGCAGACGAAAGAACTTTTCTTGGCACGGTTTATACATGCTGCCTTGACCTCAGACCCCAGTAGGAACAATAATAAACACAACAATAAATCCTTGGCAGGCAATAACAGAAGGGGGAAAAAAAAATAAATTCGAGCCATAATATGCAAGCATAAAAAAACAATACCCCCCCAAAAATAAGTCATCCAAACCCCGGTGGCCCCAAAACCCAAGACGTTTTTAAAACTACGAAAAAAAAAACGACCATGAATAAAAAAACAGCATTTTTCTTGATTAACTGGCCTAGGGTTACTTGTCTTTTTCTTACTAAAAAAAACCCAACATTAAAGAACTAATGCCCATAAGTGCTCACATAAAGCCAACTACTTTGCCGCGTAACAAAAACCACTAACAAACCCCCCTAATATACCCGGTAAAGAGTCTAAGCTTTTTCCACTAATTTTTTAAAAAACCACAAATGACAAGCTGTTTTTTACCCATGATTTACAGGTGGTGATGGGGGGGATGGCGATGGAGGCACGGGCTTTGACCTCCACCGCCGCCTGTAAAAGCCTCACCATGAAATTTGTGCAAATCCTAAGGGCCCATAAAACGCTTGCTAATTGACCCTTTCTCCTAAACGTGTTTTGGATTCGTTCTGCTGCGTTGTGTCCTTTTATAAAATTCTTTGGGAAAGTTCTCTTATTTTGCCACTTGAGTTCGTAATTTTCTCGGTTGAACAAAACTTCTAGCTTGCTATCTTTCTTTTCAAATCTTTTAGTCTTTGGGTTATTCTTCTTTAATATCAGGCCCTAAGTTGGGATCAGCCCCAACGAGTTTTTTCTTTTTTCTCTTTTTATATGCTCACAAATTTTACCCCCATTTTGCTAAATTGTTTGTTAATTTTGCCTCTGATGCTCTAAAGCATGATCAAGGGGGCTATTTCCCCCCATGGTAGCGGGGGGTCGGTATAGTCTTTTAAAGCTGTTTTCTTTTGAAAACTGGTTTCCCATTGCATTTTTTAATTCGTCTCCGATTGTTTAATTCTTTAAGTTCCGTTTTGCTTTGGTTTCTGTCGGAGTTCCGCAGTGTGTTTTGAAGTTTTGAAACTGCCCCGCCCCTTTAATTTCGGCTAACAAACCAGGCATTTTTTATCTTTCACACTGAGTCTTTGTAAATTTTACCTTGGCTAAAAACTTTGATGGGGTTTTTTTTAGTTGTAACGAACAATTTCCTTGATCGTTTTTTTAAACAAAAGATCCTTCTAAACAAAACATTTGGTCTATAAATCGGGAGGCTTGACCAAACTTTTGGAAAAATCTACCTTACTTTTTGTTAATTCATCCGCATGAGAGCGTTGAGCGATGTTGTACAAGGGGGAAACACTCATGTTGTCTCCAGGATCAGGGAAAATCTAACTTCACTTTAATGCCTGCCTGGTTTAAATAATTAACTTTTTTTTTTTGTTTTATAAAAAAAAAGTCACAAACATAGGGGTCGATTCTTGACCCGCATAGAAATTTAAAGAGCCCTTTGGCGTGAAGGGAAATAAGGGGAAATTCGTTTTCCCAAAAAACCGCCCACTTTGATGCGGGCAAAACTTACAGTCAAATTCCAGACCGGGACGGTGAATTTGTGCCAGGGTCTGCGCAAATTTCTTTTAAAAAGAAACCGCTTCAACAAAAAGACCCAAACAGGACATTTTTTCCCAAAACGGACGGGCAATCGTTAAAAAATTTCTTAAAACTTGAGGGGGAAGAAATATTTTCTTACACAAAGCAACATATTTTTAAAACCTTTTCTGATCTATGGGCCCGCGAAAAAAGGGCGATCTTGCTTTTAAGGGAATCGAAAATGAAGAAGCACTAAAACATAGAATAGGCGCCGCAGACGCAAAAGACGGCAAAGGTTTGCAGCCGTAAAGTTATGCGTATGGAAATCGTTTTTCCCATACCCTTAGATTTTGAGTTGTTAAAAGCGCATGCCCCATACTTTCAAGGAGCGTTAAAAGACAGATTGTCATATGAACAAAACTTTTAATGACTACAAACATGTTATTCTTTTCTGCAGACACCGAAGCAAAATACAGCATTTCTGACATCTCGTTAGAGTTTAAACATCGTTAGCAACCCTAAATAGCGAGGATGATCCAGCAACAATATCAGTCAAAAATTAGCAATATATTACGAAAGAGTGATCATCATTCTAAATATCCTAAAAGCAGGGCAGACACTATATGGAAATTTCAGTTTTAGTGCCACAGCAAGATCGCTTAAAGGTATTTTATTGCTGTGTGAAGATGAAGGACCATTCGAAAGACAAACTGAAAATTTTATTAATCCTAAAATAAGAAAAGTGCAATGTACAATTGAGGGTAGTCCTAACCAAATCTACGCTGCGGGCTTAAACCTTATCAGCATTTTGATGAAATAAGAAAACTTTTTTGGAGGCGGGAGGTGTAGAAATCCAACGGTTGACCTTGTGTCAAAAGATCTACATCTTCACAGCGTTAGACTGATCATTATTTAACAACGAAATACGGTTTATGGATTGACCAAAGGTCAACAGAGGATAATCAGTTACATGGAAGCGGGAGAACTGTCAGAGACATAATAAACATTAAAATTGATAAAGAAAAAGAGGCCAAATAAACCGCTTAACGTGTATTTGTTTTTAATATATGATGCGCAGCGGGAAAATATTGGAAGATAACAGATTAAAAGATATACAATACTAAATTATTTTTTCATTTTTAAAAAGCATGTCTGTTCAGGTTTATCCAAATGTGCCTACAGCGCCAGAGTCGCCAAAAAGAAGAGATAATAGAAAACCCCCGGCATAAAAACCTTAAAATTTAACAAAATTACACAAATGCACAAAAACTAGAGCAGGAAACCCTTCAAATACAGCAAAACCAAAAGAAGGTATTCTGCCTTTAATGCGTTACATTTAAACCGGAACATCAACTTAAGTGCTCACAGCAGGAACGAGTGTTTGGTCCTTAGAAACGGGCTTTGGGGTGCACCCGCACTTTACCTCTAGGGGTTTTGTCTTTAGCTCCGGGTCATGTCATTAGCCTAGGTGCTGCTAGCAAAAAAAAAAAAACTAAACCCCAAAAAGCACACAGCTAATTTAAACTAAAACAGCAACTTAGTTCGTTCAACTGAATAAATAAAGCCTAGCTGACTCAAACCAGGGATGAAGAATTTAACGTTTCAGGCCGTTTTTTGATGACTACAAAAGAAAAAATTTTATCTTCAAAAAGGGCAAGGCAAGTTTTTCAAAGCCAGACGCCGAGAATAAAAAAAGGAATGCTTAAAAAAAGTAAACAAACAAAAACCTGTTCTAAACACTCACTTTAAAACAACCCCAAAAGGGTTTTTTAAATACTTTAGTTTATGAGTCCAAGCGAAAAAGACTGTGAATTATTCTGATTAAGTTTTTTTTTATTTAAATAAAAAATTTTGTGTTAAAAAGAAACTCACATGGCAAAAATGAAGGCCCGGGACAATTGTTGAAGGAATGTTTTAAGGGGAAACGTTTAAAGAGCAAAAATGATTTGATTTAGAAGTCATTGATCCCAAACGTACGGGCAATGTTCTCATGCTTTTTCCCAAAAGTTCCAGTAAACTAACAATAACCCCCAGTTAAAGAATTTAGCGTTTTAATCGGGCAGTAAACAAATAAATGAAGAAAATCTAGAAGTCTGGTCTCGACTAAACAACAGACATTTTTCCCATATGACTTTCACCTGGTGGGGAGACCACTGCTTTACACAGTTTGATGTGGCGCTGAAGAACCAAAAAAAGAGGGTCGGGTTGGTCAAAGGGGGAAGTCTTAGAGTCGATTTAAAAAAGGCAAGTATGCACCGATTGTAGGCAAGGCTTTCATTCCCTACCCCCCCATTAGTCCCCCAAAAAGAGCAGTTCTAAAAATAAAGAATTCAGAAACAAAAATTTTTTGTGGTGTGTTCTCAAAGGCTGCATTACGTCCCAAAAACGCAAGAAGTTCTAAATACACCCTTACATCAATATCTTTAAATTTGTGGGAAAACCTTTCCGTTAGTGTAGACCAAATGACGTTTTAAGAAAAAAACAACCAAAAACTGTTAATTAAAACACATGGGATAGGGAAAAAAATTTGGTCCAATTAAATGTCCAAAAAACAGTCCAACAATAGGCGAACCGACAAAAAACATGTTGACTTACTACTGATGCTTTCACCAGCGGGCTAACCGCATTACACATTGATACGCACGATGAGTAGACTAATGAAGCATACTTCAAAAGATCATAGCAAACAAGAATTCTGTAGAAAATGTTTAACAAGAATGCCATCCGCTCAAGCCGCAAGCGAACATAAGAAACATTGTAGCAGCCCAGTTGACTGTAATACAGAACTAATTACGCCCCCAGAAGGCAGTAAAGTTAGTTTAAGAACTGGAAAAAACTGCAAAATTCTCCATACATTGTTTACGCAGACTTTGAGTCGCTTATTGTTCCTTATGAAGGGCCAGCGCCACAAAACTTCGAAAAACAGTCTTAATGAGTAATCATCAGATTTGTTTCATTTGCCTTCATTGTTGTCAGGTCGGATGGCGTTCATTCAAAGCCAGAATTATATAGAGGGCCTAATGCTGCAGAATACTTCTTAGAACGCATGCAGCAAGTGCGTAATGACTGTTCTAATAATCTGAATTTATCTGAAATCATGATGACGCCTGAAGACCAACAACAGTATGACTCAGCCACTCACTGTTGGATTTGTGGTTTAGAACTCAGTGAGGAAGCCAATCCAAAAGTAAGAGACCATGATCACATTAGCGGAAAGTTCAGAGGAGCAGCGCACAGTAAATGCAATCTTCAACTAAAGTTTGACCCAAAGACATGGAAGCTGCCTGTATTCTTTCACAACTTGCGAGGTTACGACTCTCATCTTATATTGCAAGCAGTAACCAATGCCTTCAGGGTAGCATGCATTGCACAGTCATCAGAAAAGTACATGTGTTTTCACTTTAAATAACATGTCTTTTTATGACTCTATGCAACACATGATGGGTTCATTAGAGTCACTGGCTATGTCCTTAAAGTCCTGCCCAATAACGGAAAATATTTGACCCAACTCTCGTTAGAAAGGCGTTACCGTTATGATACATGAACAGTTGGGAAAGGTTTGACGAAGATACACTTCCACCTAAAGGCGCGTTCTTTTCTAGTCTTAGAGGAAAGGACATCAGTGATTCTGATTACCAGCATGCTCAAGATGCGTGGCAGAAGTTAGAGTGTAAAACGATGGAGACTATCATGACTCCTCTTGATGGCTGATACATGTTTGTTGGCGGATATTTTTGAAAATTATAGAAAGACCTGCATGAAACCATTATAGCCTGGATCCCGTGCATTACATTTCTGCACCTGGATGAGTTGGGACGCTTTCTTAAAGTTTACTGGAGTACAGATTGATTTATTGTCTGACCTACCAATGATTCAGATGATTGAAAACGGATTGTGTGGAGGAATTAGTATGGCGTCGCACCATTACTGTAAAGCAAACAACAAATACTTGGACGACTATGATCCCAGTAAAAGGTCTAACTAACTTATGTATTTAGATGCAAACAATCTGTATGGATGGGCAATGGCGCAATCACTTCCATTACGCAACTTTAAAATGTACACAGGCGGTGATCCGAAAAATATTCAAAAGGCATTAAAGTGGTTGAGCAGTTTAACGCCTGATCAGCAGCGTGGTTTCATTCTAGAAGTTGACTTAGAATATCCTCATGAATTCCATGACCTGCATAATGACTACCCATTAGCAGCAGAAAGCCTAAAGATGAATCCAAGAGAGCCGCCTAAACTTGTGCCTAATCTTCGGGGCAAAAAAAATTATGTCTGCCATTACAGACTTCTACAATTTTATTTAAGACATGGTTTGAAGCTAACAGCTGTTCATCGTATAATTGCTTTCGATCAAGAACAGTTCATGAAACCATACATCATGAAGAACACTGATCTCAGAACTAAATCCACAGATGCTTCAGAAAAAGACTTTTTCAAGCTGATGAACAACAGCTGTTTCGGAAAGACTATGGAGAATCCGCACAAGCGCAAAGATGTCAGATTAGTCACCAAAGAGAACGAAGCAATTAAGCTAACTTCAAAACCTAATTATCAGGACTTTAGAAGATTTCATGATCAGCTTTTGGCATAATGATGAAAAAAAAGAAAGTCAAATTGGACAAACCTGTATTTATTGGGTTTACCGTTTTTAGAATTATCAAAGCTTTTGATGTTAGAATTTCTTTATGACTACTTTAAGCCCTTGTAACCCAAGTCCAGAGTACTTTACACAGATACAGATAGTTTTGTTATAGATATCCCTACTGAAGACATCTATAAAGACATGGAAATCGAAGTAGCGAAAGGCATGCGGGATGGTATGATACATCTGATTACCCTAAAGATTCGCCTTTACATTCAATTACTAACAAGAAGGTTTTAGGAAAGATGAAGGATGAATTATCCGGAGGGGTGATTAAGGAGTTTATTGGTTTAAGGTCGAAAATGTACAGTATTTCGAGCCAGGAGAAAAAACCCTTAAGAAAGCAAAGGGAATATCTCGCGGCGTTGTGCAGTCAAACATATCACATGACAACTATAAAGAAGCATGTTTAACAATAAGACTTTTCATCATGACAACGTAAAAAATGCGATCTAATCTACATGAGATCAACACAACAGTTGTAACAAAGAAGTCGTTAGATAGAACAAACACAAAACGGGTGTTTGTTAATCCAGAGTTTTCATATGCAATTGGGCACTGGAGGACCGCATAAACAGGGGGTTTATATTTTTCATCAACTTTTATTATAAGATCAATCATAGCTTCATCCAATTCATTTAAATCTTTTCTCATGTTTGCTTGATGCGTTCGAATTTTTTTATTATTTCAAGATATTCTTTTTCCCAATTTGGGGTTTGAGTTGTAGGTGATCTGGATGATTTAGCATGCATTGATTAATCCCCGAAAATGTTTCCTTAACAGCATTACACGCATGAAATGATTCCCGCATCATTTTCAAGGTCTCTTCCTTTACCATTCTTGTTTCGTTCTGCACTTCCTTCTGAGCTTCCATTTTAGACTCAAATATATTTACGTAAATCAGTTAAAGCGGAACTGTGTCTGGTGGGATTATCTGCAGTTCTTCTTTCACAAAAGATCTTTGAGGAGCTGGTTGTTTTGTTGTGCCAGTTTCTCGTAAATAATACACGGGGATTCATTTTTACAATTCTTTTTATTTCATATGGATCAACACTCCAAACTGGATCGGTTGCCCTGATGCGAGTGTCCCCTTCTGCTTCCCCCGGTAAATAAAGGTACCTTACTTTCAAACCAAATGGTAATAGTTTGCCGGATGAACTGACGTCCCCTTTCAAAAACATTTATTGTTTTTCTTTTGATTGCTTGTACTGGTTTTAGCCCTTTAAATTCTTCATTATTCATTGCGCGCAAAACTGAGGGCAGTCTTCTAACCCATTCTGTGTTGCGAGAATTGTCAATCAGCTCTCTGTGATACTGGTAGGAGAAAAGCCTTTCAGATAACTGTTTGTTAAAGTTTTCAACTAAAGCCTGTGATCTGTGAACTCCTGGAATGCCTCTTTTAATGGTAACTCTGTGTTTTAACAATAATTGATTCACTTGGCCTTTAAATTCTTTTCCATCATCGACTTGAATCATGCGGGATAAGTTAGCGGACCTCGTTGGTATATCAGTTTGTATGGCAACAGCAACAGCAGAAGCACTCTTTGGTTAATGGTTCTGCATCTTTGTATCTTGAAGCTATGTCAATGACTGTGAGTGCGTACTTAAATCTTTTCGTCTAATCGTATCAGAGGGTAAATATAGAAGGTCCATTTGATGGGTGTCGTTTGGAGTTGTATTGACAAAGTGCGGTCTCTGTATTCGTCTAGGCGCAGGTAGATAAATTTGCCAAATCGCTTGTTTAGATAACCATTCTTTTGCTGTTTGTTCACTGACACCTGCCGCTTGCTTAGCTTTTTGATTGCCGTGATTCCCTTCCAATATCCTTTGGGCGAATAATAGATTTTGTTCATTTTTATTCAGCCAATATTATGCGCAACAAAATACACAACGGTCATACCAACGGCAATAAACGCGATTTCTTGCATCTTTGTTTTTCTGATGGATGATAAAAAGTCGCTAAATTTTGGTGGGGTAATGTCTCGATTGGTTTGCCTGTTACTAGATAATATTGTTTTATTGCTTGATCAACATCTTTAAATGTGTAAGCTGCATGGCCTGTTTTTTTCAGTGTGGTTATTAATAAAATCTAACTGCTCAATTCTCTGCTTTTCATAGCGATCTTGTGCTGCAGCTAGTTGCTCCACAGCTTTGTTATGTCTTTTTCTCTCGGCGTCATCCCGTAGTTTACTAAACGCGTAATTACTTCCGCTAAAAAGCAAGCGCATTAACCACAGCGCCGCCTATCATCATTACGAGTGAAGCCATTTTTATAAATGTATTTTTTCTTACATATTTATATTGTCTGGAATTATTCCTTGCTTAACTAGAAAATCTTTCGTGGCAAACGAAGCTGCAATGATAGCAATTAGCTTTGCTGAATCCTCAAAGTTCCCAGTTTGCCAAGATCTGCTGGTTTAATTTTTAACAGGCTTTTACCAAGCATCGTGTATCCTACACTTAGGCCCCAATAACAGCAGAATAGTATACAAGGTTGGCGACAGTTTTTTTTGGTGCTCATTTTTAAAAATAAAATAATTATAATTATTAAAAAACATGAACAGCGATGATCTGCTAGAGCTACAGAGCGGCCTAAACCTTCCTGAACTTATGAATGACCAAGTTAATGACCAAGCTATTATGCCTAAAAAGGAGAGGTTGTATTCTTTGGCGGGATGTGGAAAAACAAAACAGTTCCTCGGAACTGAATTCAGCATAGAACAGATACAACAGATTCGCCACAAGACATTATAAAGTATCACAACAGGTATGAAGCGCAGCTGGGGTCAGAATGGTGAAAAGTGTGGGGCAAACGGTTCTTAGTTTGTACACTAAACTAGTCAGTAGATTTGCTCCCATTGATTCTGAACAAGATCTTACATATGATTTAACGCAAGATCCAGTTTTAACAAAGTCATTAAGTCTCTAGGATGTGATTTGTATTACAGATTTGGAACATTGTTATCGCCGTTAATCATGGGATTAATAACTTTTAATCATATAGATTTTATTTCCCTTCAAAATGACCGAGCCAGAAAATCAAAGAATCAGAAAACATGAATATTTTGTAAAAAAGTAACCAACCGAAAATCAAAAAAAAAAACCACTGAATAAAAGGGGGAGCCCTTTTTAAAAGCATCCTCCCTGGGGTGTTAAAGCAGGAAAAAAATTTAGCAGGGGGGAACAGAAAAAAAAAATTTAATGTTACAGAAATAACTCCATAAAAAACAAAAACCCGCCAAGCAAGAAAAAATTTTGATTAAAATCCCAAGTATAAAAACCCCAAAAAATTTTCAAACCCTACAGCGCCAAAGCTTCATGGAAATATTGAACTTAAAAACTTTTTCCTTTTTTGGGGGCCAAATTGCTGCGCAGGGGGCGGTTTTAACTGTTTAACAAAAATAAACAAGGCACCCGGAAACAAAACCCAAAAAAAAAAATCTAAACCGCTAAATCCCGAAAAAAAACCGCACGCCAGCACCCCCAAATTTAACAAAAGATAAATTTTGACCCATTTCAGATGGAAAAAATTTTTTAAAAACCCAAAAATTAAAATTTTTTTAAATAAAAAAAAAATCATGGGGGTATTATAAAATGATGAAGCCCATAAAAAAAAAAACCATGGAGCCCTTTAAAAGACTTTTCCATAGCCCCCGTTTAAAAATAAATGCAGTTGCGTAGGATGTAAAAAACTTCATTAAGACTATGCAAACCCCAAACTCGCCGCCAAAGACCTACCCAAGACATCCCGACGATGCCTTTTTTGAGGCGTGGGTGTACTTTTATTGGGACTTTTCCTTTTTAAAGATAAAAACAAGTTTGGAATTTTTTTTTTTAAAAAATTAAAAAAAAACTTGAATAAAAATTTGGGGTATTAAGGAAAACTTGAGTAAAAACCCTTAGAAGTAAAAGGGGGAAAGATTTGGGGAAAAGACTTTGGGGGATGACTTGGGGTTAAGAACTAAAAGGGAACGGGGTGACTTAAAGATGATTTAAGAAAAACCTTGGAAAGACTTGAGGCCCCCAAACTTGAGGAGACTTAGGGGGCCAAAAGGATAGTGTAAAACTTGGGGAAGACTTTGAAGAAAGCAAGCGTTGGGGGTGGGGCATGCTTGGGGTGGGGTGGGGGGGCATCCCTTGGGGGGGGGTTTGGGGGTGGGCCCAGCGGGGGTAGGCAAAAAACACAAAACCCCAAACCCAAAAAAACGAAGGGGAAACAAAGGCCCACTTTTTGTTTTGTGCCCAAAAAGGTTTTGCCCCCGGGGAAACCTCAATCAAAAGGCCAAGGTTCACGGGGGGGGTTTCGTTGGCCCTTTTTCCCACTAAAGTTTTCCCGGGCGCCTTTGTGGTAAAAGCGCTCACGGGGGCGTTTGGCCAAGTTGCCTTTGTTTTTTGCAGGTGCTCCGTGCTGAGGGAAAGGGCAGAAAAAGGGGGCCGCGCTTTGCAGGAAAGTGCCAAAAGGGGGGGTCGTTTGGCCTAGTTTCTGCTTTTGCCCCTTTTTTTCAAAACCTTGCAACCTGGCTTTAGCAGAATACAGCAGAAATTTGGGTGCAGCCGGCTTTTATGGCGCAAAAAACGCCAGAAGTATTACTCCGTCATTGATATTTGGGGCAATATATAAAAAAAAGTGCTGGCCACAGGGCCCAAAACCCCAAACCTCGCGGGAAATGCATAACCGCAAAAAAAGACCCACGTCAGGGCGTTTGGGGCTTTTAAAAGAGAGGGTTCGGGGCAGTTGGGTTCCGGCGGTTTGCAAAAAGCTAAAAAAAGGCCCCGGGGGGGTTTGGGGGGGGGTTTTTTGGGGTTCCTGAGACCCCTTGCAGGCATTTGGGCGGGGGGCATTACAAACCCGTGCTACACCCACTAAATTACCCAGAAAAAAACCCCGGGCCCCCGCGGGGCCCCCAGCCCCGAGCGTGTTCCGCGTCTTTCTGCTTTGCCTTTTGTGTCACAAAACACCACAAGGGGGAGAAGTTTTCTAAAACTAGGGGAGTACCCCGGGGCCACGGGGGGGGAACATTGGAATTTTTGAAAAATTCTTTTTCAAAATTTAAAAGCTTTTCAAAGTTATTTAAATTTAAAATTAAAATTTTAAAATAATTTTTTGAAAAAACAAAAAAAAAATGTTTCCCCCTTTTGGTTTTAAGGGAGAGAACAAGGCTCGTACTAAATTTTAATTTCTCAAAAATTTTGCCATGGCCTCATGAAAAAAAAATGATTTTTAAAACAAGATTGGTCTTTGATCAGCCCGAAAAACCCTTTAAATATTTTTAGAAGCCCTTCACAGTATTAGAAAACTTAAACAGACAGGCGGTTATATATAGCTGTTTCTTTTTTTAAAACCGCGTCATTCCAATGTCAGAAGTTCACAAAACTTGCCAGCATTAACCTTTGTTTTTACGAGCTGTTTAAATCATTTTTAAAAAGTATTTTTAATATTTTAAATGAAAAGCATTCTTTTCTTCCTCTGCCCAAACAATTCCTTTGGGGTTTTGGCGGGGGGAAAATGGGAGATTTTAAATTTTTTGGGAAAAAGTTTTTGACTCAATTTTATTCTATGTCTTCCACCCCCAAATTTTAATCTAAAAATTTTGTTGAAAAGGAAAACGGGGGATTAAAGAATTTTTTCTAACTCAGAATCCACACTGTCTTCTAAAACTGCACTAAAATTTTTTTGCCATATGCAAACATTTTCTCTCGCAGAAAAAGCCCGTTTTTCACAAACCCCCACAGCACTAGGGGAAATGAACAACACAAGTGGGTGGGCGGAAATGCGTCCCCTACAAAAAAGCTGAATTTTATCTAGTTTGTGATTGGGGCCCTTACAAACAGCCCCTCGCGTGATCCCAAAAATTTTCATGTCCGGGGCCCCGAAAATAAATAATGGGTATGCAGAGTCCCTTAGGTAGGCCGGGAACTGCAAAAAAAGGCTTACCTGCCCCCACCTTTTGTTATGGGCCGTTCACCACGGGGCTTTTCCCCAAAGTACCTAAAGGGGGGGTGTTAGCCACGGCAAATTTCCCCCCCGTTAAATACGCTACTTTTTTTGGGTTAAAAAAAGTTTTTAAATTTTCCGAAACAGGGAAAAACCTTTATTTTGGGTCACTTTTGCCCGAAAACGGGTTTAGGGCCCAAAGTGAGCCAGAAGAAGGTTTTCCTGTTCTCACATTACATTTCAAAACAAAAAAAAACAAAAATCATTTCCCAAAAACCCAAAACAGGGCCGCCGGGCCCTGTGCAAACCCCACTAAACCCCTTTTAGAGGCGTTTAGAGTCACCACCCCGAAACCCAAAAAGACAAGGAAGCCCTCAGTTTGGATCATGCAGAAATTTAAAGCCTGTTACTGCAAATAAAAAACCCAAAAAAAACATAAAAACAGATCATACACAGCAAACCCGTGGATTGTAAAAAAATCAAAAAAAAACCAAATTTTGTCAACTTAAAAACCAAACCCCGCCTCTTAAAGCTCATTTTCCCCCCTCTCTCTCTCTCTCCTCCCTTTCATCTCGTGCCAACAGGGAAATTCTTTACCCGTTTTTTCCCTTTAAAAAATTTAAAATTCTGTTTTTATATTTAAACAGGGTGGCTGTTTTAAATTTTCCCTTTCTAATTTTTTTTCTTTCCCCCTTTTTTTTTATCAGGGAAAAAATTTTTTTTGGGAAACCCCTGCTTGAATTTTAAAGGGGGGGGGGGGGGGGGGGGGGGGGGGGGGGAAAAAACCTAAAGAAAAGGTCTGACAGCAAGAGCAAGCCCTATGCCATTTTCCCGCTCAGAGAAAAGCAGTGGATCTTCCTTCACCGACGCCACAGTAAAAAAATTTTAAAGGGTTGGCGTTTAATAAACCCGTCTTTACAAAGATTTTTCTCCCAACAAATATTTTTACCTTTTTCCCAAAAGATGCCAAAAAAGGGAATTTTTTGGAGAAATTTTTCGCAGGGTTTCCCCTGTATTAAAATTTTTAAGCTGATTTAAAAAACGTTTAAAAACCAAAGGGGGCCTTTTTTCTGTCAACCAAACACCTTTATTTTGAAGCCCTGATTTCCCCGGGGGACTTTTCCCCCGGGAAAATTTTTCCCGTTCTTGCATGCTGGACAACTTTAAAGACATATTGAATTTCAATCAGGACGGCGGGTTAGTGTTAAAAGTTTCTTGGGAACAAACATATTGATATTGATTTGGGGTTATTTCAACCCTTTAAAAAACTGAAAAACAAAATAATTTTATTTTTTAATTTTTTTGTTTAAAATATTATCCATCTCAAAGTTTTGGGTTAAAAAATCTTTTGTTAAGATTAAACCCAAAAATTTATAATTTTCGCCCGAAAAACCCCATTTACTCGTGGGTTTCTTTTTGAACCCTCCCGCTGAGGGGGTCCTTTTTCTTTTTTAGATTTTTTCCCCTTGTAGACTTCAATTTTTTGGGCCCTTTTATTTACTTTATTTATTTTTCTCACCATCAGTCTTTTCTTCTTTCCCCCCGTAGCAGGCGTTCTCCTGCGGACACTCCCTGTATAGACCCCCGGGGGGGAAGGATTAAAAAACCCCTCTACCCCAACCCAAAAAGGGGTGGAGTTTTGTGTGTAAGACCGTTTGTTTATCCCACCCTTAAGGCCCGCCCTACTCCAACTATGGGGAAAAATCATCTCTAATTTTGATAACTGTCATTTGACAACCCACAACAAGGATGGGGACGCTTTCCCTCACATTTATTAGGGGTATGAATTTATTTCCGCATGCCACAAAGGAAAAAGGAAAAAATATTCATGTGGCTTTTACTTTTGGGTAGCGGGCCCTCCCCAAAAAAATTGGGGAGTAAGATCAGTAAAGAAACAAACGGGGGCAAAGGGTGAAAGTGACCACTGAGTGATAGTTTAAAAGGGCTGGTAAGGTGCTGGTCATTTTGTTTGAACACTGAGTATGCACTCACTAGGAGGAGGGGGGAAAAAGAATCAGTTTTTAACCCAGCAGATGGCCTAGAGACTCGAACCTGTCAGGACGTTGGTCCTCTCTGCTGACCAGTCATTACCAGCCCTTCACCCTTTTACCCTTCGCCCTTCACCTTCACCTTTCACCCGTGAGGTGGTTGAAGATGGCCATGATGTGGGGAACACCACCGGTAGGCAGCCCCAGGAATTAAGGACTCCAGGGAGAGGGAGTCGGGAACCCCGTCATCTCCCCAGGGACAGGAGAAGACGAGGGAGAGGATTTTGGAACTCATCTCTCCAGTGACAAGAAGAGTCGAGGGAGAGGAGTGGGGAAAGTATATCTCCTGGACGGGGAAAAAATCGGGGGGGGCGAGATGATGTCTGAGAGAGACAGGGAAATCATGATAGTATAAAGGGACTTGTGTTTGATGCAGGCATGCATCAAGGAGTGAAAGATAAACTTATTTTTCCAGGTCTGGAGTTTGTGGGCCAATGTTGTGTGGAGGCCGTGACTTTATGAAGTCTTGGTGAGTTTAGTTTGCCTCTCAGTGGAAAGAGTGCTACATGTATAAAATTTGTTTATAACGTGTTTGATGTGATTTAGTAAAGTGTTTTCCCAAAGGAGAGGGGGAGAAGAAAAAAACATTCGGTAGTGCGCCTTTTTTGGTTGATTGGAAAGATTGCGTGTGGTATGGAGTAAATGCGTCTGAATGCGCGTGTGCAAAAGTGACATTTGGTGACAATAACAACAACAAAACATGTTCCCTGCTTGAACACACAATGCCCCAAAAATACAGGTTGTTCTTCCAAATTACATCATTTTGAATCTGCAAATGTAATGTTTGGGGAATTCCTCCCACAGTTCACCAGTAAACTTCACTTTCTTAAAGCCAAAACTGAATTTCCCTCTAAAGTCTCATTGGCAGTTTAGCATATAAAGGGACACAACATTGCTTACTGATAAAGTGATAGAAGAATATCATGGCGTCATGAGTCGGCCGAATGTTCTCGAGCATTTAGGCAAATTAAGGGTAGTTTTGCTGTTGTTGAGAGCAAGTTTTTTGGGGTTTCTTCAAGTGTGCGAACTCGGGCATACCAGGGGGGAAATACCCGAGTCGTATACTGAAGGAGGGGAGAGTTACTGGGAAGTGTTTCGCATGTCCAAGGGTTAGTGACAAGGAGTTGCCGACCTGCCGGTCCTGGTAGAGGAGTGTCCAGTCCGACCCACTGGCTGGCTATTCACTGGGTTCTCCATGGGCCTGAGGGGAAGGCGATCGTGTCAGGTGACCGTCACGGGTAGGTGCCCGTCAGCCTGCAGGCAGAGTACAGCGACCATTCAGTCATCCTTGTCTGGGGAATGAAGGGAAAGGCTTCGGCCTATTGAGTGGTTTGCGCCTTGTTGTCTATAGGGGGTTAGTAACTACTTGAAGCCTCAGTCCTGGCTGGTGGAGAGCCCAGGCTGTTAGTACAATGGGTTGCTTCGGGGAATCGAACATGAGTTTGAATAGGAGGTTATGCATTAACCACTGGTACCCAAGTTTTGGGTTTAGCGTTTAGCAGCTGTTGTGTGTGTGTATGTGTAGGTGACTAGTGATTCCATTGGGGGGAATAAATAACTTGGGGATTTATTGGTACAAATCGTGTGATGTGTGTGTGCCCGTGATTCCATTGGTTGAGCCGGGTTAAACTCGGGTTCTCTCTTGTTTGAGAATGAATATAAGCTGCTTGGAAAACCAGGGAGTGTGTGGACTTACTTAAGGGAAAGTGAACTCGCCCTCTTGCTAAAGGGCTCAAGAAAAAAGCGTGAAGCAGAGGTTTGCTGTCGCCTCGTTGTCTCCTGGGGGGGGACGTATGACAGTGGAGGTTGCTGTAGCCTGGGAAAGCCGACGACGAGAAAAATTTGGGTCTCCCGTGTGGGGACGGTCGACAGCAAGGACGTGTCAGCCTGTTGGACCCTAGACAGGGAGCTGCCAGACAACGGTGGGGTGTTTGCACCCAGAGAAGACCTGTGGGAGAGGCCGACAGGAGCCCTTTCCGTGGACAGGGCGAAATACGGTGGAGTCCGGGAGGACTCGGTGTGAGGGTGCGACTCAAGCTATGTTGCCAGTGTCCCCCAAATGGGATTTGGCCCAATCGGGGGGACACAACAGTTGTGGCAGCTTCAGCTCGTGGTCGCACAGTGGGATGAGAGAAACTGACGGTCAACCAAGGAATGCTGGCAAGTTATGGACGCTTTATTGCTCTTAAGTTTATAAGTGTGTAAACAGAATTGTGGAATATTGTCTTTCCTGGTTAATGAAAAGAAATTTGAAGGAAAGGGGGATGCGATTTATGAGATTGTCTGTATGTGTTTACATTGTTGTATGATACAGATAGTTGTGTTGTGTAGTGACGGGTGGGGGCTCGGAGTCAAGTTAAATAAAGTTGATTATTTTCTATGAAATGTTATTGGTTTCCCGTCACCTTTGTGCGGGCCCGATGTGAGTGACAGAGTGCGTTTTGCCTTGCGAGAGCGCATTTTGGTTGTGAAAGCGTAAATACTTTCTGTCTATAACCCCCTGCATCCCTGAATATGAAATTTTCATATTTTAATAACGAGGGGGAGCGTCGGAGCCCCGTTCACAAATTGGGGACTGTCGTCCGGGATGACATAAATGACCCGAAAGTGATTTTGATTGGGGGTTTTTGGGTTAAATTGCAAGGGTTTTAAAAATTTGTCGTAATTGTGGAAACCTAGATTTTTTTTTTTTTAAACCTGGAAAGACGTTAGTCATGTGTTGATTGTTTTGATCTTTTTTTTTTCATGACTGGGTCTTGTATTTGAACTTGCTTGATTTGGTTGCTGTTGGGGTTTGATTGTGTGTAGCACAACTTTTTTGATCGCTTATTTACAAGTGATCGTGTGGATATCTCGCTTGTTACTGTGGTTGTATTAACTAGCTGATCGAGGGTTAGATAGCTTCAGAATGTCGACTGAAGAGGGTGCTGAGACAAGGGTCCGCTGAAAAAGATGGACCTCATAGAAGAAGGAAAAGCTTTAGGATAAAGGGTCCGGAACTGAAGGCATATGTAGATGGAACTGGCCCCGTGTAATCGGGGCTCAGAAAATACAAAGGGAGCGGGAAGAACAGAGAGAAAAGAGAGGAGAGAGAAAGAGAACGGGAAAAAAAAGAGGAGAGAGAAAGGAACGGGAAAAAAGAGGAGAGAGAAAGGGACGGGAAAAAGAGGAGAGAGAAAGAAATGGGAAAAAGAGGAAAAGGGGGGGAAAGAGAACGGAAAAAGAGGAGAGAGAAAGAGAACGGGAAAAAGAAGAGAGAGAAAGAGAACGGGAAAAGGAGGAGAGAGAACGGGAAAGAGAGGAGAGAGAAAGAGAATGGGAAAAAGAAGAGAGAGAAAGGAACGGGAAAAAAGAGGAGAGAGAACGGGAAAAGGAGGAGAGAGAACGGGAAAAGGAGGAGAGAGAACGGGAAAGAGAGGAGAGAGAAAGAGAACGGGAAAGAGAGGAAAGAGAAAGAGAACTGGAAAGGAGGAAAGAGAAGAGAGAAGATAAGGCAGTTTGAGTTAGAAAATAAAATTGGAGAAAGAACGGGCGTGGACGCAAAACCTCAAGCGAAACTTTGCACCACATGTCAGTCCCTTGATCAATATCCCAAAGGGTTTCGATGATAATCCGGACCATTTAGAGGATTTCTTTTCGCAATTTGAAAGGATTGCCAAGACCCGGGCTTACCCGAAGAACGGGGGCCACAAATTTGTCGGCGCTGCTGACACCCAAAGCTTTGGGATGCTTTTTTCTGCTTACCACCGGAAAAACAACAAAATTATGAGTCGGTGCCGATGCTTTGTTTCAGAGGTATCAAGTAACCGCCGATAGATATAGGAAATTGTTCAGAGAAAACCGTTCGTAAATCGGTGAGACGCACGTACAGTTCCTTTATCGGCTTAGGGCTCTTTTTGGGCAAATGGATAGGTTAGGAAAATCGAACAACTTTTGAATCTTTAAGGGAGGAGATCGTTTAAAGGGGCAAATTCTCTCCACTTGTCAGAAGGATCTCACAGTATTTCTTGGCAGAAAGAGGGGAAATAGGAAGTTTAAGGAGATGTGAAAGTTGCAGAAAAGGTATGAATCTGCCCATGATCAGCGTAATGGGATGAAGGGATCGAACCAGATGACCCGTAATGCCAGACCACACAGTCAGGGAGTGATTCGCCGACTCCCTAAAAAGGAGGCGAGACCGTAGTTAGAAGCGGATTCTAAGTCCGTGGCAACAGTGGGATTTAAGAGAATGTTTAGAGTGAAACGCACTGTTTTAAATGTGGGCGAGAGGATCTTTTCGCCAAGGAATGTAGCGGAGTGCGAATACACTCAGTTGTTGCTGTTGATACAATTCAACGGAAGGCAGGGTGCCACCTCCAACTACTAGGGTTTGTAGTAAACGGGGAAACCGGTGACCTGCTTGTTAGACACAGGACTGGACTCTAGCGGCAATGGTAGAGCCCGGTTTTGTGAGAGAGGGCGGAAATATTTCCGGGGAAACCACTGCGTGCGATATGCAGATGGAAGAATTAATCGGCTACCTTTGGCCCGTGTCAAGTAGAGTCAGAGTTTGTCAGGAGTACTTCACTGCGCAGTGCAAAAAAAATCTTCCCTATCCCGCTTTGTTAGGGGGTAGGTATATCCTCCGAAGCCTAACCAGGATGCCAGTCAAGTGGGGAAAGCAAAGGGCAGTGCAGGGTAGGAAAGTAAACAGGGAAAGCAGGTGGAGTGCACAGGCGCCGCTAGCAGTAGACTATGTAGGCCATGAAGGTGGCCGTGGTGGTGGTGCAGTGGACCATGAAATAGGTCGTAGTGGCGGTGCCGTTAGGTCCATGGAGGTGGCCATAGTGACGGTGCCCTAGGCCATGGAGGTGGCCGTCGTGGCGGTTTTCCATAGGACATGGTGGCCATAATGGTGGTTCAAAAAGTTGTTGGCGTTGCCGTGGCAGTCAGAAATGTAAGAGCCACGGTGGCCCGGGCCCCAGCGTCGGGGCCAAGATGGACCACAGAGAAAACCTGGAACCAGCAGCTGGGTTGGGACCAGGGGGCAGTAATAACGCATGGCAAGAAGGTCAAGGAGACCAGCATCGTTGGGAAATGCCCAAAAATAGTCAGCTCACAGGAGCAGACGAGACGTGTCAAGGAAAGAGTAAAGTAAATAAGGCTCATCAAGTAATGGGCATAGGCCCTGAAACGGGATTCGAACCAAGGAATTTCCTCAGAGGAGAAGGAAAATCGGTTCGGATAAGAGAGTGAGAGATCATTCATAACATTTTGAAAAGGGGAGATGTCGTCGTGCAGTGAATGGGTGCGACAGCCCAGTTCACGTGATCTTCGAACAACAGACCCTGAGGCAATGAAAGCAAAGGGTATGAATGTCAAGAGATTTTGCCGAACAGGCTAGAAAGGGACCGCGCAGATTTTCCGCGCTCCTTTTAAGGACTAAAAATGTGTGAAAGGTTGTGCTGACTCTCTTTAACGCCCTGGGAATGCGCACTATCTGCCCCAGGTACTATTGGCGAGCCACAAACGGCGGTCAAGATTGGGGAGGGGCAGGAGTAGGTCAAGGGTTGGAGTAATGCCTCCAGGGTGTTGCTGTTGTAGTGTGAACAACAGAAGAAGGGAAAAAATGGTAGGAGCATGCCTACGGGCTGCTGCTGTTGTGGTGGTGGTGTGAGCAGGGCATCTGTTACGGACGCTATGTGTAAATGATGTAGCTGGCCAGTTGTGTTATTGATTTTGATTGCCCGTATTTGGGCGGGGTTGAGCCTATGTTCATGTGTTATTTTTTAGTTTTTGATTTTTTGTTGCTTTTGTTCATTGCCCATTATGGAGCGGGGATCAAATACTGCTCACGTGTTATGATTTTTTGATTTTTTTGATTGATATCTGTTTGCTCATGTTGGGTTTTTTCACAGCTCGGTAAAATGTACTCAAGTTGTGACATCAGGATGAATGTTTGATTTTCATATTGTGTGTTTAGACCCTGTGAGCAGATTGTGGCCACCGCCCGAATTGATTTTGATGTTACCTAGGCTGGGTCACACGCCTGAATTTGAATGTCCTTGTGGATTTGGCCCCACGCCTGAAATTTTATTTTTGATGTTAAGGAGGTGGGCCCCCACACGTGAATTTGAATTTTTGTGTTAATCATGGTTGTGCTAATTTTGAAGTGAATGGAATGATTAATTAACTGTATGGACATCCTGATAGCTAACGTTATAGAGAGAGTTCTTGATTATATGTGAGCCAAATTTATGACTGAGTGATTCAATGGACTATCTGACCGATTCATTATTTTTTTTAATTGGGTACATTATCCATGTTAGAGATGTTGATGTAAGTGATGTCTTAAAGCGTGAGGTAGTACTGTTATACTTGAAAAGTCACTTCTGACTATTACTAAAAAAGTCTCCTCGACTGCAATCTATCGCATCACTCGGTACGACTCGTTAAAAACGTCCTACGCCATCGCTCGTTGTCAAGCTACTCCTCTCACCGTTTCTTCCTCCACTCGCTCATTTCCCGGTAATAAACTTCCGGCTCGCTATCGTCGTATCGAAGCAAACACATCTATCAAACTCATCTCTCTCTCTATTATTTTTAAACGTCTGGAACAACTAAATTGTCTAACCCAAAAAACTTATTGTCTTACAAATGACTAATTTTTCTAAACAAATGACTAAAATGTGTCTATACATATGAAACCCCTTATTTTCCAACATAATTTTTTGGGCTCGCTTTTATGATGCCAAATAAGTAAGACC
>CM031610.1:20798086-20827526 GCA_018398815.1 Conus ventricosus
TTTAACTGAAGGCGATGTAATGAACACTCTTTTCCACTAAGATGACTATTAGGCCCAGAAGTGATGGCGGTCTTTCTTACTGAACGATGTAATGAACACTCTTTTCCACTAAACGGACTATTAGGCCCAGAAGTGATGGCGGTCTTTCTACTGAACGATGTAATGAACACCTTCCACAGACGACTATTAGGCCCAATGATGGCGTCTTTCTGATTTACCGTATTGTTTGTTCTGTAGTCATTCTTTCCATTTGCCCGGACAAAGAAAGGCGGCTGGTGGAAAGAGCCAAAGCCTTCTGTTGGTTTGGTTGGGTTTGGCCTTGTTTTGACACTGACTGGGACACACGACGTAATGAGTTGTCGTATCGGACGACCCGCGCGTGCTTTTTGATTTCCATCTGTTCAAGAGGATCGGTGACGCATTCGAGGAGTTACGAAAGCGTTCAAATGACGTCACACGACGCCTTCTGTGTTTTTTTTTTTTTTTTTGGTGTGCACTTTTCCTTGTAAGAGATCAAAAACAAGACTGGGATATCTTTGAGACAAAGTTTCAAGAGTATTTAATCTGTTCAACGATCGTAGGGGGGAGAGAGAGAGAGAGAGAGAAGAGAGAGAGAGAGAGATGAGAAGCACAGTTGCAGTTCGCCTTGATTAAAAGGCAGTTCACCTGGGATCTTTCTTTCCTGCTTGTGTGTGCGTGTGTGCCAGTGTACATTGCCTTTCTCGCCGCAGATTTTTTTTTTTTCCTTTTCTCTGATTTACCTTGATTAAAGGAAAGTCATTTGAACTCTCTCCTCATCTCCTCTCTCTCTCTCTCCTCTCTCTCTCTCCTCTCTTTACAGTATTCTTAAGTCATATGTACACCTTCTGACAAGTCTTTTCACCCCCTCATCTTACCCTCCTTTCCTCTTTCACACCCCTCCATCCCCCCGTCCTCCCTCTCCTCACCTCTGTGTTCCTCTATCTTTTCACGCCTACCCCCACCTCCCCCATTCCCAGACCACACCCTCTCTTTTTCCCACCTCCCCCTGCCCCCCTCCCCCCTCCCCCCCCCCCCCCCCCCCCCCCCCCCCCCCCCCCATTCATTCCAGTCCCTTCGTTTCTCCATTTCTTTGTTCTCGTCACCTCCACCACCTTCTTCCTACCTTTCCCCTTCTTCTCCCCTCTCTGTCTCTTTGTTTTTTCGCTCTTTTTCTTCACTTCCCACCTCTCTCTCTCTTCTCTCTCTGTCTGTCTCACTCTATGCCCCTGTCTCTGTCTTGTCTGTTGGTCTCTCTTCCTTCTATCTCTCATTCGCTCCGTGAGAGTCCGTATCTCACGTGCATCCCCTTTCACTTCAAGTCTGTCAGTGTAATGGGCAGCCTCCTTCAGTTCCAACTCTTCTTCTCCCCCCCCCCCACCCCCCCCCCACCCCCTGCTGTCAGAACAACGGTAAATGTCACCTCCTTCTCTCTCTCTCTCATCCCTTCCCCTCCCCATTCCCTAATGTTTCCTTCTCTCACTTACACACATCTTCTTTACAAGTCAAGTCTATCAATGACATCTGTAGCAGTCTTCACTTTCAGCTCTGCTAACAGAGCAATGGTACATACTTGCTCCTCTCTCTCTCTATCTGTCTGTTTATCTATGTATGTCTCTCTCTCTCTGTGTCTCCCTCCCACCCTCTCCTGTGTCTCCCCCTCCTTCTTTCACGCTCACTACATTCATACCCCCCACCCCCCCCCCCCCACCCTCCAACCCCCAGCTTCTCTTTCCTCTACGCCCCTTCCCACATCCCAAAAACATTCGAACGCAAAACGTACCGTTTTAAAAAACCTTCAGACCGGAGAGTTCAGGACAGTTTGTGAATGAGTGACGTGTTTGCTGCGCCCACAGAGCATCACACTGTTACTCATCCTCACTTCCCCAAACCGCCCTGCTGGCCTGAGAGGCCAGAAGCAATGCCAGAGCATGGAACCTGAGGTGGATGCTCTATAGACCTGAGAGGCCAGAAGCATGCCAGAGCATGGAACCTGAGGTGGATGCTCTATAGACCTGAGAGGCCAGAAGCAATGCCAGAGCATTGAACCTGAGGTTGATGCTCTATAGACCTGAGAGGCCAGAAGCAATGCCAAGCATGGAACCTGAGGTGGATGCTCTAATAGACCTGAGAGGCCGAAAGCAATGCCAGAGCATTGAACCTGAGTGGATGCTCTATAGACCTGAGAGGCCAGAAGCAATGCCAGAGCATTGAACCTGAGTGGATGCTCTACAGACCGATGTCTGCTAATAGAGGAGAAGGAGAAAGATTATCAGTGGAGAGGAGGAAGAAAGAATGAGGGGAGGGAGGGGGAGGAGACTTGGAGAGGGAAGAGGAGAAAGAGGAGGAGGAGGAGGAGGAATGAGCAATAGGTGAATGAGGAGAAAATTGGGAGATGAGAGAGAGAGAAGAGGAGTTGTGGAGGAGAGATGGGGAGGGAGAGAGTGAAAGGGGGGGGGGGGTATGGGGGAGAGAAAGACAGAGAGAGAGAAAGAGACAGAGTCAGACAGACAAAAAGACAGACAGACAGACACACTGAAAGAGATAGATAGAGATATAAATAGAGAAAGTGGGAGATAGAGAGTGAGGCAGAGAGAGAGAGACAGACAGACAGATATAAAGGCAGACAGGCTCACAAACAGAAAGGCAGACAGGCACACAAAGAGAGAGAGAGAGAGAGAGAGAGAGAGAGAGAAAAGAGAGAGAGGAGAGAGAAAAGAGAGAGAGAGAGAGAGAAGAAAAAAGAGAGACAGAGAGATACACTTAAAGAGAGAGAGAGAGAGAGAGAGAGAGAGAGAGAGAGAGAGAGAGAGAGAAAGAGAGAGAGAGAGGGAATGTTCAAGACATACATCAACGTACAACACTTGTGTAATATTTGGCGTGCAACCGAAGCGTGGTTGTTCTTTTTGCCAGCGTCTTTTTTTTCCTTAGCTTTTTTTTCTCTCACTAGAACAGGCCTGTAGCGTGCAGACCTGCTGAAGATTTCCTGTCCTTGTTTTGGCTGGTACCCCTGTTTTCCTCTTTGACCTGTTTCAGAGGATTTCCCTTTCCTTCCCTCACCCCCCCCCCCCCCCCCCCGCCCCCCTCCACACCCCTCATCCTCCCGTGGAAACCCCTATCCCCCCTCCCCCCCCCCCCATCCCAAATCCCTTTCAGCTCAGCAGAAGATGTCAATTCTTTCAAATTCAAAGAATCGAATAAGTTTCTTTTCCGAGTTTTACTGAACGATGTAATGAACACTCTTTTCCACTAAGATGGGACTATTAGGCCCAGAAGTGATGGCGGTCTTTCTTACTGAACGATGTAATGAACACTCTTTTCCACTAAGACGGGCTATTAGGCCCAGAAGTGATGGCGGCTTTCTGAGTTTACCGTCATTGTTTGTTTCTGTAGTCATTCTTTCCATTTGCCCCGGACAAAGAAAGGCGGCTGGTGGAAAGAGGAAAGCCTTCTGTTGGTTTGGTTTGGGTTTGGGGCCCTTTTTTTGACACTGACTGGGGCACACGACGTAATGAGTTGTCGTATCGGACGACCCGCGCGTGCTTTTGATTTCCATCTGTTCAAGAGGATCGGTGACGCATTCGAGGAGTTACGAAAGCGTTCAAATGATGTCATTCCGAACGCTTTCTGTGATGTTTTTTCTTTCTTTTTTTTAATTTGTTTGTTTGTTTGTTTGTTGCACTTTCCTTGAAAAGATGAAAAAGGAACGAGATCGGTTATCTTTGAGACAAAGTTTCAAGAGTATTTAATCTGTTCAACGATCGTCGGGGGTAAAAAAAAAAATTAAAAAAGAGAAGAGAGAGAGAGAGAGAAGAGAGAGGAGAGAGAGAGAGAGAGAGAGAGAGAAGAGGAGAAGCACAGTTACAGTTCGCTTTGATTAAAAGGCAATTCACCTGATATTTTTTTCTGCATGTGCGTGCTTGTGTGGAAGCGTGTGTGTGCGTGTGTGCCAAGTGTACATTGGCCTCTCCCCTGCAGAATTTTCACCTTTCCTTTCACTGATTTATCTTGATTAACAGGCAAAGTCGTCCTAACTCTCTCTCTTCTCTCTCTCCTTTCCTGTCTGTCTGTCTCTCTCTCTCCCCTCTCTCTCCCTGCGTCTGTCCTGTATGTCTATCTGTCTCTCTCACTAACTCCTTCCTTCCTCCTCTGCTATTCTCCTCTTTCCACTCCTCTTCTCCCTCTCTGCTCTCATTTTCTGTGTGTCTCTCTCTCCCCTTCTTTTCTCTCTCTTCTTCTCCTCTCCTCTCTCTTGCTCTCCCTTTCCTCTCCACTTCTCCCTCTCTCACTATCTCTCTCTCCCACCACTCTTTCATCTTGCGTCTCTGAAGGGGGCCGTCCGCATGCGCCAATCTATAAATAGTTCATTCCCACTCGCACTCTTCCCGTCTGAATTCCGCTCTCTCCTCCTCTCTTTCTCTCTTTCCCCTCTCTTCTGCTCATTTATCACTCTCTCTCTCTCTCTCTTCGTCCACTCTTCTCTCTCGTCGAACTCTGTCCCTTCTCTCTCGAGCTACCTCTCTTTATCATTGTTGCTGATCTCCACACTCTACCAATCTAGCGATCGTCGTTTCTCACTCTCTCGACACTCAGGTCGACGGCGCTTGCGAGCGCTCCCTTGCTGTCGATTGCAGGCTCGACGTTTGCGCGCGCAGGGGCTCTCTCTCTCTCTATTCCCTCCTTGCTCTCATTCTTTCTCTCTCATTCGCTCATTCTCTCGCCCTCTCATTCCTCTCATTCTCCTCTCTCCTCTCATTCTCTTCTTTCTCTCTCTCCTCTCCAATTTCAGCTTCATTCTCTCTCTTCTCTCTGCATTTGCTTCTCCTCTCTTGCTCGCATTTCTCGCTCTGTCTCTCATTCTCTCTCTCGTCTCACTCTGCGCTCGTCTCGAGCGGACGACTCTCTCTCTCCTCAGTTCGTCTCTCTCGAGCGTCTCTCCTCTCATCTTTCTCTCCAGAGTATTTCTTTTCGACAAGTCCTTTTCATCCCTCACTCCCACACCTCCTATCTCCTCATTCACTTCACCACCCCCCGTCTCCTCTCCTCAACTCTTCATTCGCTCTGGTCTTTTTCATGCCCGCCCCCCCCCCCCCGCCGCGACTCTATTCTGTTTCGTCCCCTCCTCAGTCTCTTTTCCTTGACTCTCCCCCAGCACCTCCCCTCCCCCCCCCACCCCCTCTGCAAGTTCCTTATACTCACAAACAGGACCTCTTCCGATATACACAAGTGTGTCAATGCCATGTGTAGGTCTTCTGTGTTCAGGCTCTTGTGGATTTTTTGTCCTGTTTTTTGTTTTTTCTTTCTTTTTTCTATTTTGAGAGTATTCCTTAGAAAGTCCAACGGTAAACGCTTTGTTCCTCCATCCACTCACTTCCGCCATTTGGCACGACTCACCCCCCCGCGCTCCGCGCCCCCTGCCCCCCATCCCACACCCTCTTCCCCTAAGTCTTTCTTTCCTATCCAACATTCTTCCTCTCAATCTGTACTAACTGTTCTTAATAATCTCGTTGAAACTGTCTATTGAGTCCTAGAAAGAAAAAAAAGCGATGGTGCGTGTACACACACCACAGCACACACACACAAACACACACAGTCACACACACTCGACACGACACACGAAAGTGACATTCATTGTCTTCATACTTTTGATCACACACACATATAACCTTTTCGTAGCGCACAGTGGCCACTGAGTGTGACAAATATGAAACAAGCAATGGACACAGTCGATGAGGAGGAGGGGGCGAGGAGACGACTTCACTTCTATGTGCCCCCCCACCCCCACCCCCACCCCCCACCCTCTCACCACCCCGCACCTTTTCTCCGCCCCTCCCCCACCCTGCCCTTTCCTTCAGGTGGCCACACTCTTTCGCTATATCGCCCCCCACCCCCCCATCCTTCTTTTCTCCAGAATCCCTGATCACCATCAAACCTCGCCCCTCTCTCTTCTACACCCCCCCCCCCCCCCCCCCTACTACTCTCGCGGTTTTCCTGACCCATTTTTCCCTCTTTGTTCTCCGCTTACACTATTCCTTTCTATTCTCCTTTTTTTAACTTCTCACACGCCGCCCCCCCCCCCACCGCCTCCCCCCCCGCCAGCCCGCCCCTCCCGCCCCCCGCCCCTTCCCCGCCGCTCTCTACTACTTCCTTCCTTCGCCCCCATCCCATCCCATCTCTCTCTCACTCTCCTCATCTCACCATCCATCTCTCCATCATCTCTCTCTCTCTCTCCTCTTCTCTTCGTCGCTCTCTCGCTCTCCTAACTCTATTAATCTTTTCTTTCAACCGTCTGTTTTCTTCCATCGAAACTCTTTCTCCATTGTCCATGCGCTTTCCTTCTCCATCGTGGTTTATTTCTTCCTACCATCACATCCCGTATTCTTTTTTTCTATTCTCTCCCCACCTTTCTCCCCCCCCACACCTCGATCCCTCTCCCTCCCACACCGTTTCCCTGTCTCTCGCACCCCCCCCCCCCCCACTCCCTTGCCCTCTCCATTCATCCTCCCTCTTCCCCCCCCCCCGGCCCTGGCCCCCCCCCACCCCTTCTTCTCTCGCCCTGCTATTTCCTAATTCATTTCCATCTTCCATTCTTCGTTTCACTATCACCATCCAGCCACGTTCCTTGAGATATCTTATTCCCTTTCTTCTGACGTTCTCTTTCTCTTTGCACTTTGCTCCTATCTGCAATTCCCTTCATCACTCTCTCTCTCTCTCTCACTCTCCAGCTGGCCTCTCACCTCTCCGTCTCTCGCTTTGCTCTCTCTCCTCCGCTCTCTCTCACTCTCGTCATCGTCTCTCTCTCGCTCTCACAAGCTCGCTTCTCTTCTCTCATCTCAGTCCTCACTCTCTGTCTCGGTCGCTCGCTCGCTCTCTGCGCCTTTCCACTCTGTCGCCCCCCGATAGCTCCAAGGACTATCTCACGTGCTTTCCTCCATGTCCACTCCAAGTTCAGGATCGATGTAATGGGCACTGAGTGTCTCATCTACCCCCACCCCCCCTGCCGTCAGAACAACGTATGTCACGCTCTCTCTCTCTCTCTCTCTCTCACTTTCTTCTCCTCATCGCTCTCTCTCTCTTCTCTTATCTTCGGATCTCTACTCTATCTTCTCACCATCCTCGGGACTCGTATCTCTCTGCTCTCTCTCTCTCTCTCTCTCCTCTCTCTCTCTTTCTCTCTCTCCATCCACCCGAATTTTCCTTACTGGACTTACAGACATCTTTCAAGATAAGTCTGTCCATGTAATCTGTGGCGCATTCTTTCACCGGCTCTCAGCGCAACGGCAAAAGCCTCTGTTCCTGTTGTGTGGTTGTGTGTGTGTGTGTGTGTGTGTGTGTGTGTGTGTGTGTGGTGTGTGGGGTGTGTGTGTGTGTGTGTGTAGTGTGTGTGTGGGTGTGTGTGTGTGTGTTATGTATGTGTGTGTGTGTGTGTGTGTGTGTGTGTGTGTGTGTGTGTAATGTTTGTGAGTGTTGTGTGTGTGTGTGTTGGGGGGGTGTGTGTGTGTGTGGTGTGGTGTGTGTGTGTGGTGTTGTTTGTCTCTCTGTGTCTGTCTGTCCCTCCCGATTCTCTTCTTGTCCTTGTCCTCTCCGATATCTCTGTCTTTCTCTGTTCCTCTCTTCCTCTCCGATCTCTGTCTTTGTCTGTCCCTCTCCGATCTCTGCTTTCCTCTGTTCCCTCTCCGACCCTGTCTTTCTCTGTCCCTCTCCGATCTTCTTCCTTTCTCTTTCTCTGTCCTACGTGTCTCAGTCTCTCTCAAAAGAGTAGCTGGTTGATAGAGTGAGAGAGAGAGATGGAGGAAGACACAGAGAGAGAGAATAGAGAGAGAAGAAGAGAGAGAGAGAGACAGAAGAGAAGAGAAGAGGAGAGAGAGAGAGAGAAGAGAGACAGACAGACAGACAGACTGCATACAGGAGAGAGAGAGAGAGAGAGAGAGAGAGAGATAGAGAGAGAGAGAGAGAGAGAGAGAGAAGAGAGAAGAGAGTACAGACCAGACAGTACCAGCACAAGAGACAACCAGAGAGACAACCGAGAGAGAGAAGAGAGTGAGAGAGAGAGAGAGAAGAGAGAGAGAGAGAGAAGAGAGAGATAGAGAGAGAGAGAAGAAACAGAGAAGAAGAGAGAGAGAGAGAAGAGAGAAGAGAGAGAGAGAGAGAGAGAAGAGAGAGAGAGAGAGAGAGAGAGGAGAGAGAGAGAGAGAGAATAACAATACAATACGAATATTTTTTATGAGTGGGTAATATGGATAAGCATAATAGTTTTTTTACACCATGCCCTCAAGACAACAACAGTAACAGACAATATCAAATGAAAATATATATGATGCACGGAAAATTAAACATGAACAAGTTTATAACGACGCAAACCTGATTACCATAACTTAAAACCACCGAACAAAGTAGGTCACAATTAGGACAAATGTACATTCGAGAAGGGGGAAAAAAAAGGGAAAAAAAAAACCCTCGAAAGAAGCTTGTGCACACGCGCAAGGGCTCAACACACACACACACACACACACACCACACACACACACACACACCAACACACACACACACCACACAACACACGTGAGACACTCACACACTTAAACACGCACGCGAACGCGCGCAAATACACCATACAAAACATACACAACACAACACACACATACAGTATATACATACGTGCGCGCGCCCATGACGCACGCAAACGCATGCACACTGCCTACGACGCGCGGCGTTTTGCCGGCCCGCCCCCCCTGCCCCCCCCCACACACACACACACACGCACCGCATTCACACACACAACCACACACCCCGGCCATCGATACCACCAAACCCTTACAATACAAGTACTTCATCAATTCAAGTCACATGAACATGCATAAGATGGACCCATCAAGTTGAGGTTTGCAGGTACATTATGTTACTCAACATGTTGTAGACATAACAACAGTCTATTACAATATGCGTGGTATGCCTTCCTCCATGAGAACACCTGTTTGCATTTAATATGGGACATGTATATCATTCCATAATTATGCTTCCAGAAAAATGAGAGAAGACATACAAAGATTTAGTTCTTGGGAGAGGAATGCGGGATATACTTTGTTACGAACATTATTGATAGGAAATTTGTTGTTGAGATAAGCTGGCGTTAAATTGTTCACAATTTTAAACAAAAAACAGCTTTGTATGTAACGCATTTAAGCCTGAAGTGGGAGAATATCTATTTGTTTTATAATCAGTAGGGACCATGAAGAGGATTTAAGAAGAATTAGTTGAGAAGAGCGTCTGTATAAGCTGTCAAGAGGTTTTAAGCAATTTTTGACTGGCCGAATCCCACATGTTGATTCATTATCAAGATTCTGGCTGGATATATCACGAAAAAATAGCTTCCTGTATGTTTGTAACATGAAAATGCATTATTCTAAACTATTCAATTGGAATGTCTTCTTGGAAAGAGCCTATGCAAAAGCATAGAAATATGTTGAGAACCAGGTGAGGGGGGGGGGGGGGTGGTGGTGGGGGGTGTCTATTTGAGTCCTAGTAATTTGAGACTAGAAACTTACTTCTACTAATACTTTAATTATTAACTTTTAACTCCGTAATTTATTCATAATGTTCTGTCGTTCTGCTGGTTAGTCACTAGCATGAATTTATATTATGAGGATAATTGCCATATGAATTTCCTTCCGTGTCCAGAAACAAACCTTAGTAATATCACTTTGTATGGAGGTGGCCATCCTGCATCAGAGCTTTTATTTCATGTCTATGGTGTATCATCTGCAAAAAGTTCGCAAGAGGATAGCAAATGAAGTGGAAGAATCATTATATAAATGAATAATATAGACCTAGAACCGATCCCTGGGGAACTCCATATTGTTCGTAGCAACAGAAGATAAAGTAGAATCTTACAGACAGCTTGTCATCTGTTGTGAAGAAAGATGCTATGATTTTCGAACATTCGTTTTAAACCGTCACATCTTTATTTGTTAGAGAGGACACTGTGATCAATGTGTCGAAAGCTGTCGCAAAATCAACAAAATTGCACCAGTAATAGATTATTGTTTTAGTTAAATGCCATTTCTTCAATGAGGTTTTTCAGCATGGTATGGCAACGAATGATTCTTCTAAATCCATTCTGAATTGGTAGCAATAAGTATACTTCGTAAAATGGGACTGAAGATTGTGTTTAATATGTTGTACGCGAGCTTAGGACAGAGCAGATAGTATAGATATGGTCTATAATTGAGGGTCAGAATGTCACCAGACATAAAAACAGGCAAAAACTTTAGCGTCTTTAAATGGCGTGTGGATAATAACTTTTTTTCAATACTAAGCTTATAAATATATGTAACACATTCAGAGATAATGGCGATGATATCTTCAAAATTTACAATCTAAACATCCAAACGACACGGAACTCGACGGTTTTAATATCATTTAAACTCCTATGCACTTCATAGGACCCATATATACGAAAATGGAGTTTGTCCACAATATTTTTTTTGACTCGCAGAAACATTTCAGTTCGATTTTAAATCATTAGCCCAGTGTTTTGATTATCTTTATTATTCTCTCTCCTACGTAGTAAAATACTGTTTCAGATAATCAACGATAAATTGGACGTATAAGCATACGGCGTGCTGTTTTCCCCCCGACAACTGATTTTTAGCCTTCCAAATAGATTTTTGAATCTTTTGTGATGAAATTAAATCACTATAATAACTCCTTCCGTTCGGATCTTTTCATTCAGTGACTTTATCGTTGTTGTCTAAAATTCTTATCTTTCCCTTTGTTTGTAATAGATTGTCACGAATTCTAATTTCGCAACTAATTCCTTTTGTTAACCTCGGCGGTTTCTCGTAATTTAACACGTTATAGTACGAAAGCCAGACATGTTTATTGAAATAGGAACAAATATCTTGTACCAAGCCGTCAGTGAATCGATCAGGAAGATTGTATGGATAAAATCTGCCATACATAAATCTTGCCAAAATTGTTTCAGAGTGTAAATTATTATTCTGCGAAACGATAAACACTTATGAGGTGCATCTGGGTATTTAAAACTCCTTTCTTTGACCATGTTAAACCGACTGAAATGATCACTCCGACCATAGACAGGAACAGCAGTTACTACGTACGTTGTTAGAATTAGTAACATAAATTGATCAATAACCGTTTTTTGTCTGTAATGTATCCGTGAAGGTGAAATTTAAAAACTGAGGAAAATTTGCACATTTCATAAGTTTGTTTCCATTTGTGTCTGTGCTTTGAATAAATCGAATGTTAAAATCTCCACGCAAAGATTATTTCCATTGAATAACTTAATTCGACTTCAAGCATTGACTCAAAACGATCGTACACACTCGATCTCATTCTTCTGGTTTTGTAAAAAAACCGACAAGCCTAAAAGATTGCTTATGCTCCTTTCAAGTGAATCTCTAACCATAAGCTTCAATTTCTATTATCAAACAAATTTAGAGCCGTCTATAATTTAAAAGATTGGTGAATATAACCACCACGCAGTTACTAGTTTTTGCCGGTGGCATCTCGTCTAAGACGGTTGTAATCCTGGGAACGATAATTATTGTCAGAAATGTACAATAGTCGTGATTCAGAAAAAACCAAAGACATTAAAACAGAGTCATTTGAATTGGATTAAGATAGAAGCACATCTGATAATTTGTTCATTAGGTGACAAACATTAAGATAACCTATTTTGAACCCAGCTTTACGAGCCACATTAATGTGCGACCGGTCTTGTCCATGACAAAATTACAATACATACAATTACAGATAATAATGTAGAGGGAAAACACATACAAGGAAATGAGACACTCAGTATAAAAGATATGCAAGATTAAGCGGAAAAAACTACCAGAAACAAAATGAGAATACAATTCTAATCCAGCTGGTTGAACACAAGACTGCAATAAGAAAGCAGCTCGGAACATTCACTCCGGACCTCTCAGCACCAATATATATAAATATATATATATAAGTATAAATTTCGCACTCAGTATGCGAACTGTCCTATCCGAGCGTTCCGAGACGCCTCACACATGCAACAGAGCAATTTTTAAATAATATGTAATATCACATCCAAGAAAAAGCAAACCAAGCATAAACCAAAGTCAATCAGCAACCTTGGATACATGACCAAGAAAGGAAATTTATATAAAGTAGACAAATGTTCATGCACAAAGAAAAAAAACCCCCACAGCTATCGTCCTTGTGGTCGAACACAATTAACTAAAGTCACATATCACCTGCATATGTATGACAATGACCATATATCATGGAGGTGGCTGCGCAGAGCTGGTGCCAATCACTGAAGTCCTGGGTGGTACGCCAGCAGTGATGCCAAAGACATTATTGCTGGGCACACTGGATAACGGATAGTTAGTGCGGGCCAACTTGGATTACTATAGATGGAGCCTGGCATTGTATTACAACATTGACAGGACTGACAAAACACCGGAAACTGTCTCTGGAAAATTTGTCTTCCTACGGTGAACAGGGTATTGTAAGGGTATAGGTCGGATATCTGGGATATGGGAAAAAAGGGATCATTGACCCGAAAGGGGAAGAAGATAGGACGCACTGGGGAATGATATGGGTTCAATTGTGGGATAGGCCCTCTATTACGCCTGACTGGCTGTTTTGTGGGGGAAAGAAACTTCACACATAACAAGATTCCCCCAGCTGATGTGGGGGTGAAGTCCGATGGATTTGGCCTTGCACTGTTTCAACCACTGCCTGGTTAATCATTCCGGCGGGCAACAAGGGAAAGTGGGATGAGATGATAAGGTGGAACATCTAGCTTGTTGGGAGTTTGGGTGATGGGAACAATCAGCTTCAGTGCTAGCCTGCAAAGTTCTCCGTGAATCTGGGAAATACACGTGCCTTATGAGATGGCCATGGACACCATTTACGTCTTCCCTGAGGAAAGATCACTTTTTTTTAAAGTTTATTGCCAGACTAGCAGACCCTCTCAAACTGGGATGTGTACTGCCTTTAATAATGCCTGTCAGAACGGCACACTTTGCAGTAATGAAAGCACTGTGTGGTCGGTCCAGTCTACTTTCATGCTGTACAGGCAGTAAATAAATTTCTATTTACGTGCAATCGCATTATTTAATGGGTTCCTTCCAACAGCAGGTACTATAGAACATAAGGCTATATATGTCTGAAGGAAAACGATCTGACACAAATCAATAAAGCTTCTGCCCAAACAATCAGTTGGAAATTGGACCGGCTGGACATCATTTTGTACCGCCCAGCACAATGAGAGATTTTATTTGTTCCTGTTATGTCCAAGCCATGGCAGTCACGGAAGATATTACTATATTTAGACCTGGACCAACAAATTTAAAAAGAGGGTCATTATTTGTCTGTAGTCTCCTTGAAATCAATATACCTAATGACAGAAACCACCAACTCTAAAGAAGACGTTTCATTTGGTATTTTGATTCACGCAAGAACTATGTTCAGGGGGTTCTTTTGAACCATGTTTATGAGAATCAACGAATTGTGGGTGAATTATCAGTATTGAAGATACCGTATCATTGGGGAAGTGGGAGTTTTTCTGAATGTTCTCATTTGATTGATCTTGGATGAGATTAAGCCAGTATGTCAAACCGATTTTGGAACAGCACATCCGCTGTACAACACCATGAAGAGCTGCCGGCACAGCTGGGCGTGCTGTCCATGCAGAATGTTTCACCAAAGGTCTCCCTTTGGAGTTGTTGGACTGCTGGACGACGCTAACCATTCACTTCAGCATGTGATGAAGGCGTACAGGAAACTGGTCCCTCCACAAAGTTCGTCGTTTTGGATTTTCATCACAGTCGGGTAGATGTACTACAGAAGACATTGGCTTTTTCTTATCAGTCGTACTTCAGACAGAAGTGTGCCAAGATGGTATTCAAGAATGGTTTTAGGGTTTGGATATTTGCAACTGTGCATCGAGTTTAGAAATAATAGTTTTTAATTCATCAAGATGCAGTGTAAAGATTCATCATTTTATCAACATGAGTTTCAAATCTTTAATTCGAAAAGAAATTTTGAGTCTTCAAGTTTAATACTAAGTCAACATGACGATCAGTCTGATCATTATAAACATGAACTCTAGAGGCGTTTTTCAATGTTTGTTTAGTTTTTCAGACGACGCATATTTGCAATGTTTCGTAGGACATAATGTCCGTCTAACGATAACGTTTAACCGGAATAATTAGGGTGTAATTTACGCCTGTCTGTGGCGGGGTTTTGCACACATTGACCCGAAACATTTTTTCATTTTCAATTCCTGATTTTTTGTTTTTCAAAGCCAGGTCATCTCGATCAGTTTCAAAGGAATCTTCAGTCAAATTAACCACCACAGCCAAAGGAGATGTTTCAAGAAGTCCCAACAGTTCTCTTGCACAACACTGCCTGACAATCACATCCGTCCCTCTAGAGTTGGTTTAGGGATAAGTATGACAGTGTAAAAGCAATTTCTCTCTGATCCACACACGGGGTGGTAAAAAAATGTGTCTTACCAGTCAGAAAGGATAATGGAATAGAGGTCAATACCGTTATTAAGTGCCTGTACGTCACACTTTCACTGAAATTTAGGAATTGGTCCTCTTCAAGATTTCACATTCATCGTTGTCCCCATTTATCACCGTCTGCAACCCTGGCACAGTAAGTTCCCTGTTCCTTGCCGAGTGAAATAAAAAGTCAGTGATATACGTTTCGATGTGCCACTAAACACCGAATGACTGACTTCGCCAGACAGAGGGTATGGGTTCACGATCCCCATGGTAAGAGAGAGCTGATTTTCTTGATATCCGTAATCGTTCTTTTCGATTACAAAACGACTCATTGTAAACATGAGTAACGATAAAACAATGAATTTCTCCAGGCAAGAGTTCGTTTCCAGGACATGTAAACCTCTTTTGTATATGTCTAAGGTGGGGTATTAATATTTTTTCGTGTACCACAGAGGAGTACCATTAAATGTAATCAAAAAACACGATTTATAACACAAACGTTATCTATAAACGACTGTTCATGGTTTTCTGCAGCTCGACACGGGACAGCAGGAGAACAATTCATTGCAAGATCTGACAACCCATGACCCCAATCTGCAGTACAGCTGACCGGTCGGATCACACAGCTCACCGAAACGTACAATGGTGCCTACATCGTGCACAATGAAGTTCACCTTCATATGCCCCGCTGTCGTCACGGTGCACAGTATTGAAGAACCGATTCCTTCATATCAATGTAAACAAAAAAATTTAATTAAGGACCATACCTTGTCTTTGAAAGCATAACAAATCACACCGACATTAATCTAACGCCGAGCAAAGATCACTGCTGAAAATTCAAGACAAGAACGTCCAGTGACATAACAAACTTGCAAAACAAAGAGAACAATCACAACACGTCTTTGCTAGTTCACTGGTTCAGAGAGGAGAGAGAGAGACAGGCAGACAGACAGACGGACAGAGAAGATGCTGAGACACACAGAGAGAGAGAGAGAGAGAGAGAGAGAGAGAGAGAGAGAGAGAGAGAGAGAGAGAGCAGAGAGAGAGAGAGCGAGAGAGAGAGAGACAGAGGCAGAGAGAGAGACAGAGAGAGGACAGAGAGAGACAAAGAGACAGACAAGCGCATGCACGAGCAGTTATAACACACACACACACACACACACACACACACACACTCTCTCTCTCTCTCTCTCTCTGACAACAGAGCAAGAAAGCCAGTACAGTCGTGTGCATCATCAACCTGCGTCCCCTCCCCCTTCCCCCTCTTGCCCCCCCTCCCCCCCCCCCCCCCCCCCCCCCCCACCCACACACACAACTACACACACACACTACTCTCTACAGCCTTCGTCACGCAAACTGATACTCACTCATTCTCGTGGTTGAAGTGACGGTAAAATCATAGTACATCACCTCATTGGCCTATTTTCTTTACGGACTGAAACGCAGCGAGCACGTTGATCTGATTATCATCACTGTTTTGTTTCATTCTATTCAAAGAAAGAAAGAAAGAGAAGAAAGAAAGAAACAAAAACTGGCTTCTAGTGAAAAAGAAAACAAAACGAAACAAAACAAAACACAAGTTTAATCCCGCACGTCAATTATACTGTTGCTCCCCCCCCCCCTCCACTTTCTCACCATCTCTCTCTCTCTCTCTCTCTCTCCTCTCTCTCTCTCTCATCTCCTCTCTCTCTCTCTCTCGCTCTTCTCCCCGTCAGCGAGTATTAACTCCAGGTGAGAGAGAGAGAGAGAGAGAGAGAGAGAGAAAAAGAGAGCGAGAGAGAGAGAAATTGAGGAGAAAGAGAGAGAGAGAAGAGAGAGAGGGGAGAGAGAAAGAGACAGAAGAAAAGAGAGAGAGAGAGAGAGGAGAGAGAGAGAGAGAGAGAGAGGGAACGAGAGTGAGAGAGAGAGAGATGGGGGGGGGGGGGGTAGAAAGAGAGATACAGAGAGAGATTAAAGAGAAAGAGAGAGACAGAGACAGAGACAGAAAAAACAGACAGACAGGCAGAAGACAGACAGACAGAGACTGACAAATCGACTGGCAGAGACAGCTTATAACACTGAGAGAGAGAGAGAGAGAGAGAAGAGAGAGAGAGAGAGAGAGAGACAGACAGACGACAGACAGAGACAGAGAGAAAGAGAGAATCACCTTCGTAGACTGCCTTAAAGACTTGTCTTTCAAACAACGTCGTTTCCAAATTCCATATGTATCTAAACATATTTCGTCAATTCCAGAAATATAACATATTCAGATCCTGCGCACGTGTTGGACCAAATCATGCGTTCCGTTGACATCTCCAAACAAACGTTGAAAAAAAAAAAAGCAGAAAACTTCACAAGAAAGAAGACGCGGGCTCCAAACCAAAAAATTTGAGGGTTCCTGGGGGGAAAGCAAAAAAAAGGGAAAGGGGAGGGGGAGGGGGGGGGGGGGGGGGCACCGGGGTGGGGGGGTTTGGGGGGTGGGGAGGGGTGGGGGCGGAGGGGAGAGAGAGGGGGGGGAGGGGGGGCGGAGGTATGAGGGAGAGGGGAGGGGGGAAAAAGGGGAAAAGGGGGGAAAAGGGGGTTAATGTGCGCAAAGATAGGCCACGTGTGCTTTTTAGGGTAAAGCAGAGGGGGAAAAGGAGAAGAGGGAGAGAGGAGAGAGGGGAACGACAAAACAGACAGACAGAAGACAAAACAGAGAGAGAGGAGACAGACGCAGAAAGAGAGAGAAAAGAGACAGACAGCAGACACCCCGCGGGAGACAGAGAGGGGGGGAAGGGGAGGGGGGGGGGCCCAGACGGTTTGCTGTGTGTGTGTGTGGGGTTTTTGGGGGTTTTGTGTGTGTGTGTGTGTTTTGTGTGTTTTGTGTTTTGGGGTTTAGTTTTGGGTGTTGGGGTTTGGGGGTTGGGGGTGGGGGTTTTTGGTGGTGGGGTTGTTTGTGTGTGTGTGTGTGGGGGTGTGTTGGGTGTTGTGTGTGTTTTGCGCGCGCGCGCGCAGCGCGTTAGGGGGGGGGGGGGAGATGGAAAAAAGGGGTTGGGGGATGGAAAAAGAGAGAGAGAGAGAGAGAGAGGGGGGAGAAAAGAGAGAGAGGGGAAAAGGGGAATGAGGCAAGAACTGTCGAGGGACAGAGGGGGAGAGAGACGGGACAGACAGACAGAGTTATATCTATATTTTCTATCTATTTATATATATAAATATATTATAAAAATTTTTTATATTTTTATATATATATATTTTTATATATATATATATAATTTTTGTGTGTGGGGTGTGTTTTTTTTGTGTGGGTGTGTGTGTGTGTGTTTTGGGGTGTAAAGAGAGAGAAAGAGGGGGGTGGGGTGGGGAAGGGGGCCCGGGGGGGGGGGGGGGGGGGGGGGGGGGGGGGGGGGGGGGGGGGGGGGGGGGGGTTGGGGGGGGGGGGGAAAAAAAAAGAAAGGGTCAGGACATAAACTAGTGACGAAAAAAGGGGGAAACAATCCCCGAGCCCCTGCACCCCTCACTCCCGTCCCTTTCACTCCCCCACCCCAAACCCCCAAACCACAAAAAAACCCCCACCCCTTCCCCCCCGCCCCCCCCCCCCCACCCCTCCCCAACCCCCACTCATTTCCCCTTCAAAACAAAGGGGCGCCAATTTTTTCCCCCACAAATTCCCCCCCCCCCCCCCACCCCCCCCCCCCCCACAAACACACACACACACCATCCCTCCTCCACCATCCCGTCCCCCCCCCTTTTCCCGGCGGAAATTTTTTTAAACCTCAAACCATTTGTTTTAAATTTCCCTCCCCAAAAAACCCAAACCCCCTCGTAATTCCCGGGCCCCGGAGGTTTTAAAGGTGAGAGCAAAATTTTTGTCATCACCGCCCTAAGTCGGCCCAATGAAACGGCAGACTGAACAAAAGGGGGTAGGGAAGAAGAGAGAAGGAGAGGGGGAGGGGAGAGAGGGGGAGAAGAGAGAGAGGGGATGGGAATGGGGATAAAAAGAGGGGATTGTTTAATTAAAGGGAAAGTTAAGCGAAGAGTAAAAAAACAAAAAAGAAAAAAGAAAGGGTTAGAAAAAAAAGGGGGGGGAGGGGGGGGGGGGGGGGGGGGCAGAAAGGGAAAATTTGAAGGAAAAATTTAAAAAAGGAAAAGGATAAAAGGGAAAAAGAACGAGGTAAAAAAGCAAAAAAGGAGTAGGGGGGAAGGGGGGAGGCGAAAAAAAAGAAAAAAGAAAAAAGAAAAAGAAGAAGAAGAAGAAGAAGACGAAGAAGAAGAAGAAGAAGAAGAAGAAAAGACGAAAAAGGAAAAAGAAGAAAAAAGCAGAAGAAGAAGAACAAGATGCGAAGAAAAAAACGTGCCCCATTTTTCCCAAAACCGCTTATAAATCGGCCAAGTGCTTTATAAATTAAGAAAAAAAAGGCGAAAAAAAGGGTTTTTAAAACGGTTTTTTTAAAACCGATTTTAAATTTTAAAACTGGCTTTTTATTTCCTCACGGGGGCTAAAGCCTGTGTACATAAAAATTTTTTCCCATCCAAATCGGAAATATGTCAAAAATTTAACGGTTTTTAAAGGGTAAAATTTTTTGAAACACTGAAAGGGAAATTTTCCTTTTGTGTGGAGGGACCTTTCAAAATTTAACAATTGCTTTTTAAAATCCCCCAAATTATAAAAAAAAAAACGGAAAAAAAACCCGGTTTTTGGGTTAAAAAACCGATATCCCAATTTTTGGGAAACCCGGTATTTTTAGCCCCTCCCTGGGAAAAAAGCCTTTTGTAAAACCCAAATTTTAAACCAAATCGGCCCTTTTCGTCAAGAAAAAAGGGTTTTTTTAAAAAAACGGTCAGATTTTGAAAAACGCAGGGAAAAGTGCCTTTTTGTGTGTGAAAAAAATTATGTCAAAATAATTTTTTTTAAAAGGGTTTTCAGTTTTTTGCCTGCAGGGAAAAGTGCCATTTTTTTTGGGTTTAAACCTTTCTAAAATACAAAATTTGTTTTAAAACCCCCAAAATTATATAAAAAAATAACGGCAAAATAAGGGTTTTTTAAAAAAGGGTTTTTTAATCCCCGGATATGAAATTTTGGGGAAAACCGGTTTTTTAGCCCCTAAAGGGGCCTAAACCCCTTTTTGGAAATTCAAATTTAAACCCAAAATTTCGGAAAAAAAGGAAAGGGAAAAAGGGGGTTTTTTAAAAGGGTTTCCAAATTTTGGAAACACTATATAGAAGTGCCATTTGGGGTGTGAAACCTTTCTAAAATACCAAATTTCTTTAAAAATCAAAATATAAAAAGAAAAAAGGGGCAGAAAAACTTTTTTTTTTAAAGGGTTGGGTTTTTTTAATCCTTTTTCAGATTACATCACTTAAAAATGGACAGAGGGATCCGATTTGCCCAAAAGTTAACCCAAAACCCGCTTATAAAATTGGAAAGTACTTTTGAGATTTTCCCATAAAGAAAAAAAAAAAGTTTACGGGCCTTTAACAGCCGTTGTAAGGGTTATAACGGAAAACTAAAACTTTGGGGGCATTTTTTGTGACCCATAATGAACAAAAACCTGTTTAATTTTTCCCTTTAAAGGGGGGGGCCAATACTTTTTTGGATTTTCCCAATAAAGAAAAAAAAAACCCTTTTAGAGGCCGTTACGGGGCCGGGTAGAAAAGGTTAAAAAACGGAAAACAAAAAAATTTGGGTATTTCCCTTGTGCCCCCTAATAAACATACCTACAAATTTTCAAAAAATGGGGCCAAAGTCCTTTTGAGAAATTCCATAAAAAAGGGGAAAAAAAGCGAAAAAGGCCTTTAACAGCTTTAAAGTAACGGCGAAACCCGGAAAAAAAAAAAACGTCGGGAAACATCCTTAAACCCCATAATGAACCCCAAAAATTTTTTTCGGGAAAAAATCGGCCAGTGTTTTGTCGGGAAAGGCGAGGGGAACCATTTTTGACCCGGACCACAAACCCCACACACCCCACACATGTTGTTTTGTGCCAAATATTTTTCAAAGGTGACGCAAAAAAAAGGAATTGTTCTTTTTTCTTGTTCTTGTTCTTTTTTCAAAACACGCACACACACAAAACAACACACACACCCACACCCCACACAAAAACACACACCCACACACACGCACGCACGCCGAAACGCACACACACACCCCACACACAAAAACCACGCCCCACACACACACACACACAACACCCACACAACACACACCACAACAAAACACAAAAGGAGACAGCTTTTTTTTCCGTTCCCATTCAAAAAGTACTCCCTGTTTTTTTAAAAGAAGGGGAGTACAAAAAAAAGAAAAAAGAGAAAGAAAGAAGAAGAGGAAGAAGAAGAAAAAGGAAAGAAAAGGAAAGAAGAAAAAAGGATAAAAGAAGAACCCAGAAAAAAAAGAAAAGAAGAAGAAAAAGGGAAGACAGGGGCCAAAAGAAGAAGAGGGGAAGGAGAAAAAAGGAAAGGGGGGAATAATTGAAGGAAAATAAGCAAAAAGGGGGAAAAAGGATATCAAAAGAAATAACAAGGTAAAAGGGGAAATAAAGGGGTTTGGGTGCTTTTGTGTGTGCGTTTTGGTGTGGGGGGGGGGGGGGGGGGGGGGGGGGGGGGGGGGGAAAAAATTTCACGTAAGGGGGACATCTCTGAACACTTTTTTCATGGGGTCTGCTTTTAAAATGTTTATGTTTTAAACAAAAAGCAAGTCCCAACACTCTAAAAGAAAAGGTTTAAATGTGAGTGGAACATGAAAAGGTTTGCAAAAACGGAGCTTCTTCCCCTTTTAAAGGGTTTAAATGTGGAAAAGGGGGGGGGGGGGGTGGGGGGGGGGGGGTGGGGGGGGGGGGGTTTTAAAAAGGGATTTTCGGAGGAAATTTAGCAAAGGGGAAAAAGGATTGGAGAACAAAAAGAGCGACGGTGAACGTTTAAAAAAGAGGAAAAAGGAAAAAAATTACTGGAAAGATAATGAAGCCGACAAAAATCGTACAACGGGGAACAAAAAAATTTAAGGAATTTTAAAAGGGAAGGGGAAAAAATTTTACAAAGGGGGGGAAAGAATGTGTTCACTGAAAAATAATACCCAAAAGGGAAAAATCACTAAAAATTTAACCCCTTTTAAAAAGGGAAATAAATGAAAAAATCATCATCCGGGCCGTCGCTTTACTTTTTCCGGGCATTTTAAATGCAAACCCTTTTCCCCAATAAACCCGGTATCCACTTGAAAAAACCACCAAGGGTGTTTTTCTCCTTTCCCCAAACAAAGGCTCTGAAATTCAGTTAACGACGGGCCCCTTTTCGTTTCCTTCTTCTTTTCCCCTTCCCTGCTCGTTCGTTTCCCCTTTTCCCCCCCCTTCCCTTTTTCCTCACAAAATCCCAAAACCTTGTTAATTGGATTCTGAAATTTTTTGCAAAAACCTTCGTTCTCAGATAAAAACCCCTCTACATGGACAGTTAAAAAAAACAAGAAATAAAAATTTTTTCAAAAAAAAACAAGACAAAAAAGAAACCCTTAGAAAATGATGGGCCCAAATTTAAAAGTTCTTGTAAAAAAATCATTAAACCCAAAAGCTAAACAGAATAGAAAAAAAAAAACCGAAACAATTCTTTTTAAAAAGGGGGGAGGGGTTTGGGGTTAAAAATTGAAAAAAAGGGTTGGGGGGGGTTTTAAAGGGTGGGAAGGGAAAGGGGAAAGGGGGGGGGGGGGGGGGGGGGGTGGGGTGGGGGGGGGGGTTGGGGGGGGGGGGGGGGGGGGGGGGGGGGGGTGGGGGGGGGGGGGGGGGGGGGGGGGGGGTGGGGGGGGGGGGGGTTGGGGGGGGGGGGGGGGGGGGGGGGGGGGGGGGGGGGGGGGGGGGGGGGGGGGGGGGGGGGGAGGGGGGGGGGCAGGGAGGCTGCTAAGAAAAGGGGTTTTTTTTATCAACGAAGAAGAACTTTTGTAAAGTTATTTTCCCTTTTTCCCGAGGTACAATGAGCCCAATTTTTTGCTTAAATTTGGGAAAAAAAACTGAAAGAGGCCCCTTCGTGTTTCCGTCGTTAAATTGTTGGGGGTTTGTTCTTCCCTGATAATAAAAACGAGTTTTTATTTTTGGGTCGTGTTGGACCCAAAAGTTTCAATTCCCAGTTTTTTAGGGTTTAAAACCGCGCGCGCCCCGCGCACGCGCGCACGGGACCACGCACGCAAAACACCAAAAACACACCCCACAACCCTTCCCCCCCCCCCCCCCCCCCCCCCCCCCCCCCCCCCCCCCCCCCCCCCCCCTATAATATATAAAACTTTTCCCAAATCATTTTTTTAATGACCCGAAGGGTTTTGCCTGCACTTGTTTTTCCCCCTACTTAATTTTTTTTAGCTTTTAAATTTTTTGGTTTTAATTTAGTGGGGAAGGGGTTTCATCTCTTAGGAGAACCAAATAAAGGGGGGTTCTGCCCCAATTCTTAGCCACTGACAATGCTTTTGGGGTTTTTGAACAGCAAAGCTGCCACTCAAACCGTTTCCATATCTTTTGATCTCCCCCTTTCATCCCTTTAAAGGATCCTAAACATAGGCTCAAAGGTTTTTCCCCTACAATTTTTTTAAGTTTGAATAATGCTTTAGTTTTTTTAGCAAATTTTTTCCTCTCCACACTTTCGTTTTGTTTTCCCTTTACTACCCTTCCTGGGGCTTTGGGGGTAGGGGTGTTGGATTTTTTTTTTGAACCCTTGGTGGTTTTAGAACAAAAAACCCAAAAATTTTGGCTTTGGGGTTTTCTCCAAATTTACACCAAGGCACACACAACCCAAATTTTTTCGTGTTTCCAAATGGCTGATCCAAACGGGCCCAAAGGCCTTTTGGGGAAAGGCCCAAAACCAAATAGATCTGTTTTTTGAAGGGAGATACGATGGATCCCTCAGGCGCTTGTGAAAAGGGTTTTTCATATTTATAACAAAATTCCCCCCCCAAATTTTTTCCTTTTTCAAATTTTTTTTTCTTTTAAAATTTAAAACTGTGCCAAGGGCATTGCTATAATGACAAAAAGGGTTTTTTTAGCCCGCACCTTTATTCTCCCCCTTCTTAATTGTTTAGCTTTTTATAATTTTTATACTGAAAATTACCAAAAAAAACGCGAAAGCCCAAAAAAAGCTGAAGGTTTGGGGCAATTTTTAAATTTGGGGCCAAAAATTGTTTCAGGTGGAAACGAGTTTTAAAGTTTTTTTGATTCATTACACCCGGGAAAAGTGTGAAAATGTCATCAGCAATATGTCTGTGTGGAAAAAAAAAGATTTACGTGACAAACCAGCTTTAAATCCTAATACCGTGTGTGGCCACCATTTGCATGGACAACTGCTTGACACCTGCGGCTCATTGAGTGGCCCAGGTGGTTGATGCGTCCCCCTTAGCACACCAGCCCACACATGGACGATGGCCTGGTGAAGTTGAGCCGCTGTTGCTGGTCGTGGACGCAGGAGGTCCAAACCGTCTGCCAAGTTCATCCCAAAAATGTTCTATTGGGTCTAAATCGGGACTGAGGCTGGCCAGGGCAGCGCATTGACGTTGTTAAGCTGAAGAAATTGCTGGGTGGCCCTGGCTGTGTGTGGTCTTGCATTGTCCTGTTGGAATGTCCAGTTTGGGTGTTGCGCAAAAAAGGAACGACATGGGGTCTGAGCACCTGGTGGATGTAGCGCTGTGCATTGACACCCTGTCCGCGACCAGGACCAATGTTCTGAAAGATGACTGGTCCTATGGCGTGGTTAATGCCAATTGCACCCCATATCATAACGTTGGGGCCTCCCCAGGGGTTCCGCTCTACCACACAGGAGTCAGCATAGCGTTCACCAGGTCGACGCCATATTCTGACACGACCGTCAGCCATGTCAATACAAAAACGGCTCTCATCTGAGAACAGTATGCGTCCCCACTGCTGCCTGCGCCAGTTGATTCGGGCTTGTGCCCACTGCAGCCTGTCCTGCCGGTGTCTTGGTGTCAGTACCGGACCTCTGTGAGACGCCTACATGCCAGCCCGTTCTCCTGAAGACGCCGCCGCACAGTGTTGAGGGTGATTCGTTGCTGGAGATTCCCAGGCACCTGTCGAGCAGTGTTTTGCAGCTGTTTGCCGCCTGTCCTGCAGATGGGTTCGAACAAAATGGCGATCCTCTCTTGGTGTGGTGACCGAGGACGGCCTGGCCGGGGATGATCATCAGTGGTACCATGACTCGTATGCGGTGCTGCAGACGATAGATGGTTGAGATGTGGACGTTAAAGATGTTGGCGACCTGCCTGGCATCCACACCAGCCTCCAGATGGCCTAGGGCAACGATTGCGTTCCTCTGCTCGTAGTCTTTGCATCTCTGTAGCGCTCAGACGGCAAGTCGTTATCTGAACCTTGTAGCGCGGCTTTATAAAGGCTGCATGCCTGCGTACTTGTCGCTGGTTAACTTTGCTCTGCATGGTGTGTACGTGCCTCACATGCAGCAACCAGTTTGCCATTTTTGTTGACCCTCCAATGCCGGGAATGATGTGTTGCTCACACAATGTTTTCACTGCACGTGAGTCTTGGACCAAACAACTTGCCACAATGGTTCAATATTGTATATTCACCCCTTTTCACCCGAAAAATAGCCTTTCAATTTTTCGCTTTTTTTATGGAAGTCAGTATACATATATATATTATAGGGTGTGTGTGTGCGCGCACAGAGGGAAAGTGTTGTGTGCGCATGTGGATGTGTGCGTGTGTGTAAAACTCTAATAGGAGCTACATCTTCATTGAAAACAAATCGGTTGTCCGAAGCAGGGCCCGTCTACGATTCAGATGTCCGTAAGTGCACACGCAGCCCCCCTCCCATCCTCCCCCCCCCCCCCCCCCCCACGCCACCGGACCACGCACGTAACGAACAGTTGGGGGATTTCGTCACGCCATCTCCGATTGGTTTCCGTTCCTGCCTCCTTGTCTTGCTTGACTTTCACAGTTAAGTCAAAGAGAGAGAGAGAGAGGCAGATAGAGACAGGAAGAGAGAGAGAGAGTGGGTTGAGGGAGAAAGAGAGGGAGGGAGAGAGAGAGGAAAGATAGAACAGGAAGAGAGAGAGAGAGACAGGGAGACAGAGAGAGAGAGAGAAAAGGGGGAGAAAGAGAGAGAGAGTATATATAGGGGGAAGGTGAGAGAGAGAGACACATAACAAGGGGAGAGATTGAGTGGGGGGGGGGGGGGGGGGGGGGGCGGCGAGAGAGATAGCGAGAGAGAGATATTCGTGTCATCTTAGCATCTTCGCACTTGATGCAATTATTTCAACATCTGCGTTTATTTTGTGGGAGTCATTATCACTAATTATCATCATAATTTCATTTTTTTATTTTTTTCGATAATTGCTCTGGTTCCTTCAGATGCGTTGTATTCATCGTGTCCTCTCTTTAGCTACAAGCCGTGGCCAGCGTAAATCAAGCTTCTTCTTCTTCTTTTTTCTTCTTCTTCTTCTTCTTTCTTCTCTCTCATCTCCCCTCTCTCTCTCATCTCTTCTCTCCTCTCTCTCTCTTCCCTCCTCTGTCTGTGTCTGTCTGTCTCTCGGTGTCTCTCTCTCTGTCTCTGACTCTCTGTGTCTGTCTGTCTCTCACTCTGTCTCTCTCTGTCTGTCTCACTCTGTCTCTCACTCTGTCTGTCTCTCTCTGTCTGTCTCACTCTGTCTCTCACTCTGTCTCTCCACTCTGTCTGTCTCTCTCTGTCTGTCTCTCTCTCTGTCTGTCTCTCTCTGTCTGTCTCACTCTCTCTGTGGTCCAAAGTCCCCGTCGTTCTTCAGTACCAACTCTTGCACACACACACACAACACACAACACACACACACACACACACACACACACGAACACACGAACACACACACACACACACACACACACACACACACACACACACACACACACACACACACACGAACACACACACACGAACACACACACACACACACACACACACACACACACACACACACACACACCACACACACACACAATGCATTTCTGCCATATTTATCAGGCATGTCTGTGACAGATATTTTTCTGATATTGATTTTGCTTGAAAGTTACTTTCTGCTTGATTTGTAGTCCAGTCCAGGTATTTGCTTTAATCTGATATTGTTAGTGTGTGTAGGTTTTTTTGTTTATTCGTTTGTGTGTCTGATTGTTTTCTGATTTTATGTACACCACCCTCCGCTCACTCCCATCTCCACCCCCTCCCCACACACACACACACACACACACACACACACACACACACACACACACACACACACACACACACACACAAACACACACAACACACACTTGTATGCAACATGAACAAACTCTATCTATCTCCCTCTATTTGCCTGTCTATCTCTCCTTTCTTGTCTAATATCACATAGTTTGTGAAAAGACGTAAAATTAAAGTACTACTACTACTACTACTACACACACACACACAACACACACACACACACACACACACACACACACACACGCGAACACACACACATACACACACTCCCACATTCCATCTCACCACCTCCCTCCTCTCCTCCTGCTCCCCCCTCCCCCCTCCCTCCCCCTCAGCATCCCCCACCTCCCCGACCCAGTCCCGATCCTCTCCCACCCCACTATACCCCCCTCCCCACCTCACCCCCACCCCCACAGCCTCTCATCTGCATTCGTTCTCGATCCCGTCTTATCAGCACGACTGTAAACAAATCATGGGTGACAGGCCTCTTAAGAGGCAGTGCCGCGCAAACAGATGCTGTCACGGTTAGGACCCAAAAGCACGTGCCACACGTGGAACACATCGGCACTGCGATGGCAACCTCTCTTCCCACAATCACTCCTGCCTCTCTCTCTCTCTCTCCCTCCCTCTCTCCTCTCTCTCTCTCTCTAGTCCGGGTGGTTCTGGGCATGGAGTCGTCTCTTCATCCATCCATCCATCCATCTGTCAGACATTCTTCTCCTCCTGGCCTCTGTGTGTGTGGCAGACAGTCTGTCCGGCATCAAGAGAAGATGGCCTAGCTGCCTGGTGGGCACTTTTCTGCTGCCGATTCCATGAAAACCTTGTTCCACAGAATTCCGCCCACCTGACGTGATGTGACCTGTGTGAATCTATCAAAGAGATGAATGTTTGTCATCATTCTGATCTAAGATGTTGACGGTGGACAGATTTGTTTGTTTGTTTGACAAAATGTCCCGTGTGTGTGTGTGTGTGTGGTGTGTGTGTGTGTGTGTGTGTGTGGTGTGTGTGTGTGTGTTTTTGAGAAGATGTGTTTATTTAAAGATTGTTTAAATGGTTTTTTTTTTCTTTAAATAATAATGACTTGTGAGCTGACTTCAACAACGCTGAAATGGCCCTTCGCGGTCGGCTGGGACATAAACAATATTTTCCTTACCTTACCTTACGTTTCCCCAGGGTCTTACCTTTCTCACGGGTGCAGTTTGGAATCGTCGCCGCTTGTGGGTCAATTCAGTCCGTTGCACACCAAAAAACGCATGCACGAAGGTCGTGCTTTAAGGAGTCGAGTATTACAGACTAGCACAATTAGACGGTTTTGAGAATTTTTTCCCCATTACGTCTGAAAGTTGATTTACCATTTTTGTTTTCTTTCTTACGCCTATCGAAGTATACGCCAGGTGATTCTAAGCTGATAGATTGGCGGGAGCACCCTATGTTCCCCCAGGTCTATGTTCCCCCAGGTCTATATTCCCCCAGGTCTATATTCCCCAGGCCTCGTTGTTCCGTGAGTGAGTAGCTGCCCTTGACGTAAGGGCATAACTCATTCTTGGAAGTGGGAATACGATTTTGGGGTGTGTGTGTGTGTGTGTGTGTGTGTTGTGTGTGTGGTGAGAGAGAGAGAGAGAGAGAGAGAGAGAGAGAGAGAGAGAGAGAGAGAGACAGACAGACAGACAGACAGACAGACAGAGAGAGGCCTATGTGGCAGACTTTCACCAAAGATAGTACGCCCTACGGAAAGACGTTTGTTTAACCTGGGGGAACATAGACCTGGGGAACATAGACCTGGGGGAACATAGACCTGGGGGACTCTAGACCTGGGGAACATAGACCTGGGGGAACATAGCCCTGGGGAACATAGACCTGGGGGAACATAGACATGCTCCCAGATTTACATGAGAAAGTATAGGCCTGTTTGGGGAAAATCGCCTGTCGCAAAGATAGGGTCAGGGTGAGAGCGAAAGCCGGACATGTGACGTGAGGTAAGGGACAGTAGCAGCCCATGGATTTCTAAACTGGGAATGATTTCCTCGGGAGGAGAATACTACAAACGATTGGTGTGAGGGTGGCGTGTTCGTTTGATCTGTTATCAGTTTAGTTAATATATCAATTTGGGGCTCAAAGTCATTGTTATGCCTCAAAACGTTTACTGGAGTTCTAAAGTGGTTTAGAGCCCAATTCTAACTGTGGTGTGTGGCCTGTAGTAGTCCTAACTTCACCTCCACACAGGTGTGTGTGTGTGTGTGTGTGTGTGTGTGTGTGTGTGTAAGAGAGAGAGAGAGAGAGAGAGAGAGAGAGAGAGAGAGAGAGAGAGAGAGAGGAGAGAGAGAGAGAGAGAGAGTGTGTGTGTGTGTGTGCTGTAACCGCTAGAGTAACTTGTCAAAAAGGTAGCAACAGCGTGTATGGACAACCCGAACGCAGCGACAGTTTTTTTTTTCTTTCTACTCACCAAACTGAAACTGAACTTCTCGCGTAATGGCTACCTCTTCATTTCTCAACGGTCCTCGTCCCCACTCCCCCCCCCCCCCCCTTCACTCCCTCGCCCCCCCCTCCCTTTCTCTCCTTGACCCCTTTCCCTACCCCCGTACCCCCCCCCTCCCCCCCCCCCCCCCCCCCCCCCCACACACACACACAAAAACCGCCCCGGTGCATCCCACGTCGTTTGCACAGGCGGAATAACCCAAGATATCAAGATAGTTGTTGCCTGGCGAAAAGTTTGTTTGTTTTGTTGAAACATGCGCTGTAGTCAATGG
>CM031610.1:20827626-20835126 GCA_018398815.1 Conus ventricosus
ATTGTAAAACGTATTTTGTCTATTTATGGCGTTTCATATCTAAAATTCAAATGCATTTACAGCATACTAAAAAGTAAAAAAAAAAAAAAAAAAAAGGGGGGGGGGGGGGGGGGGGACACATTGATCGTGGAGATTAATTTTATGTATTAGATTAGAGACCTCTGTCCTATTTCATCGCCAGTCAACTGCTCCCTATCCCTTCCTCATTACACACACACACACACACACACACACACACATATATATATATATATATATATATATATATATATATATATATATATACACTCTGTGTGTGTGTGTGTGTGTGTGTGTGTGTGTGTGTGTGACATATGGAGGGGGAGATACAGACAAAGAGAAGATAAGCAAAGAGTTTCGTGCAGTCTCGTCAAAAACGGTGTTGAGGAATACCAGGGAAAGAAAGCGTCGTTTATTCCTGATAAAACTGCATTTTGAGTAACTGCAAAATCGAGAGAGAGAGAGAGAGGAGAGAGAGAGAGAGAGAGAGAGAGAGAGAGATGTAGAGAAAAAATATATACACTCAAAGGCGCGGGTAGGACCCAGAGAAGTACTGTCCTCAACTGCCGAACAGACCAGCTGGGATCAACCCTGCGTCACCCTTGGAAACCTGCGCTATGTTTACATAGGGTGCAGGCACGTTCAAGGCTTTCCAGTAAGACGTCAAGGGACATAATTGTTCACTATCGGATGCCATTGTGTAATGGTTACTGGATGAGACACGACAGAAAATTCGCGGGAGCATTCCCGTGGGTGTACCACCCCTATTTCATGACTGCAGGGCTCACCGACGACAAACGCCACCGTCAAGCAACTGCTATGTGCATCCCACAGCCTCACTCGATGCTGTTTCCTTGACAGTTGAAAACAGTACAACTCCAGACACGCCCAATCCATGTACGAAAATGTAATATTAAGACTCTGTAGCCGGGTGCTAACAGTGCATATATTTCTTGGCTACCCTTCGTAGACGAATGTTTTGTTCGAGTTATCTTCCCCCTTACCTCCCTTGATTGATGAATCTTGATTTTGTGTGTGTGTGTGTGTGTGTGTGTGTGCGTGCGTGTGTGTGTGTGTGTGTGTGTGTGTGTGTGTGTGTGTGTGTGTGTGTGTGTGTGTGTGTGTGTGTATAAACTCTTTAAAATACGAATACCTCAGAACCTACATAGTTGTATATGTGTCACCGAAGTCATATAATTAATGTATTTTATTCGTTACAACCGTACTGGGCCGATAAGCCCATGTTTTCTCTAAACTGGTATTTTGCACAACCGGGGGAGCATGTCTATGTTTCCCCATGCCTATGTTCCCCCAGGTATAAATTCCCCAGGTCTATATTCCCCCAGATCTATGTTCCCCAGGTCTATAGTCCCCAGATCTATGTTCCCCATGTCTGTTGCCCCAGGTTTATATATTCCCCCAGGACTATGTTCGCCCAGCCTTATTATTATTATCATTATAATTATGTTCCGCAAGCTCCAAGCGCCCACCCCCATCTCCACCACGTAAATCAGAATAAACACCCAGAGTCGGTAGGTGTCTGTCAAGGTTGTGTGTTGTCTTCCTCAATACCGCCTCCCTTGCCAGAGACCGCCAGAGACAAGTGGTTTGTGTGTTGTCTTCCTCAATACCGCCTCCCTTGCCAGAGACCGCCAGAGACCAGTGGTTTGTGTGTTGTCCTCCCTTGCCAGAGACCGCCAGAGACAAGTGGTTTGTGTGTTGTCTTCCTCAATACCGCCTCCTTGCCAGAGACCGCCAGAGACAAGTGGTTTGTGTGTTGTCTTCCTCAATACCGCCTCCCTTGCCAGAGACGCGCCAGAGACAAGTGGTTTGCATAGATCTGTGTGTTGTCTTCCTCAATACCGCCTCCCTTGCCAGAGACCGCCAGAGACAAGTGGTTTGTGTGTTGTCTTCGAGCTTCCTCAATACCGCCTCCCTTGCCAGAGACCCCCAGAGACAAGTGGTTTGCATAGATCGGTGTGTTTTCTTCCTCAATACCGCCTCCCTTGCCAGAGACGCGCCAGAGACAAGTGGTTTGCATAGATCTGTGTGTTGTCTTTTTCAATACAGCCTCCCTTGCCAGAGACGCGCCAGAGACAAGTGGTTTGCATAGATCTGTGTGTTGTCTTTCTCAATACCGCCTCCCTTGCCAGAGACGCGCCAGAGACAAGGGGTTTGCATAGATCTGTGTGTTGTCTTTCTCAATACCGCCTCCTTGCCAGAGACGCGCCAGAGACAAGTGGTTTGCATAGATCTGTGTGTTGTCTTTCTCAATACCGCCTCCCTTGCCAGAGACGCGCCAGAGACAAGTGGTTTGCATAGATCTGTGTGTTGTCTTTCTCAATACCGCCTCCCTTGCCAGAGACGCGCCAGAGACAAGTGGTTTGCATAGATCTGTGTGTTGTCTTTCTCAATACCCCTCCCTTGCCAGAGACGCGCCAGAGACAAGTGGTTTGCATAGATCTAAAAAAGAAAAAAAAAGAAAGAAGATCTAAACCAGTTTAGCATATTAAAGAAAATGAATGCAGCTGAAGTCAGTATGAGTCCAGTGCTGCGTGAAAGTCTGCTACATAAGCTTCTCTCTCTCTCTCTCTCTCTCTCTCTCTCTCTCTCTCTCTCTCACACACACACACACACACACACACACACACACACACACACACACACACACACACACACACACACACACACACACTCGTATTCCCCACTTCTCAGGAATGAGTTATGCCCCTTACGTCAAGGGCAGCTACTCACTCTCCCTTTGAATTCAACATGGCTGATGCCTATCTTACAAGAGGTGACAGAGGGGAGAAGACTGTGGTTGTTAGGAACTTTTGACCATAAACACCAAGACGGAGGCGACCACACACTGGCGCTGCTCCAACTGGTACTGTAGAGCCAAAGTGACATCAAATATTGTTGATTTCGCAGATGGAGCGGAAAACCCTGACATTCGTGTTACATATTTTGAACAACACTGTCACCCGAGGAAACAGATCGCATCGAAAGAGGCCGCATGAGACAAACTCTTGTCGCTGAGGTGCTGCAAGACCCATCCCGGCCATCGAATCATAGAGACAACGCTGAGGTGGCCAGAGTGCGCCGTCAAGCGGGAGGTGACAGAGCAAGGCTCCCCTCATTTCAAGCAGTCAGATCTACGATGCAATCCCGGCAATCCGGCAGATGTGGATGATGATGCAAAGGGCTAGATCTGCGACACGGCCGGCAATCCCGGCAGATGTGGATGATGATGCAAAGGGCTAGATCTGCGACACGGCCGGCAATCCCGGCAGATGTGGATGATGATGCAAAGGGCTAGATCTGCGACACGGCGGCAATCCCGGCAGATGTGGATGCAAAGGGCTAGATCTGCGACACGGCCGGCAATCCCGGCAGATGTGGATGATGATGCAAAGGGCTAGATCTGCGACACGGCCGGCAATCCCGGCAGATGTGGATGATGTGCAGGTCCAAGGAACATGGGCTGAGACTCGGGCACAAGAAAGATTCCTTCTGCACGCAATGTCTGGGGTGTCCTTGTCTTTGCAACCGATGAAGATCTACAGCATTTGCGGCAGTGCAGCACGGTGCACATGGACGGAACTTTTAAATCGTGTCTCAGGCCATACAATCAGGTGTTCACCATCTTCTGCAAACTGAGCGGTTTTGTCATCCCTTTGTCCATGTGCTCATGGAACAAGGCACTGCCAGGCATTACAGACAGGCACTGCCAGCTGTAAAGACAGGTGTCAGGAGGAGCACCCATCACAACTGGCGTCCCAGACTGATAGTGTCCGACTTTGAAATGGCCTTGAGAACGGCAGTGGAAACAGAACTTCCTGCAGCCAGGACGGATGGCTGCTACTTCCACTTCAACCAGGCTCTATGGAGGAAAATACAGGAACTTGGACTGTACGTTCCCTATCAGCAAAACTGGCGTCTGAAAGAGGCCATCCGCAAAGTCATGGCAATGGGGTACCTTCCGCTGGCCGTGGTGCAGATGAACTTCAATGCACTTGTCGGTGCAAGGAGAACCCGGCGACTCAGGGCATGTTAACCCTCAACTGGCCGATTTCCTGACTTACGTCTCTAACACGTGTGTCCGACCCGGCGCTACCTTCCCTCCAGCCGTGTGGAATGGGTTTGACCGAAGGATGGATCAAAGGACAAACAACCACATGGAAGGTGAGTACTATTTACTGCAACGATTAAAGAAAATACAACACTTAAGTTCTGAAGAACCCGAAAAAATTATGAAATTATTAAAGAAATGATGCACGCATGCATATATAATTATATAATTCCAGTACATAAATCATTACATGGCACGTGTTTCCACGTTGTGCCAGTGACATAGGTTGATACAACAATTGGCAACACACACACACGCACACACACACACACACACACACACACACACACACACACACACATTCCTTCATTTCACTTTTTTTGCTTTCTTCCTTCTTCCCTTCCTTCCCTTCGTTCTTTATTTCTTTCCTCTTGTGTTCATTCTTTCTTTGCTTTCTGATTACTTTCCATCCCGATTTCTTTATGTAAATTTATAGTCACCCATCCAATGACTTATTGTTTTTACTCCTGTCTGTCCCTCTGTTTGTCTGTCATTCTTTCTTTATGTCCGGGGATTCTCCACCGGATTTTTTTTTTTCCCGCTTGCGTCATGCCATGGCGAGCATGACGGAGACAGTCATAGCTCTTACCTGGCCATCTATTCAACTTTTTTTTAATTGCTCTTGTTTTTCTTGGGGGGGTTCCGTAGCTTTCCTCACCCCTCATTATTTCTTTTTATTCTCTCCCCTCTCCTCCATCGTCTTTCTTTCTCAGATCTGCTACCGTGACATAAACCTTAAATGTAATCATAAATCCTTTGTGACCTAAGTGACGGGACAAGTCTGTAATTTGCTGTTTAAGGAAGCTTGACTCCAATTTTGCCTTGACCCACGTGACGATGTCATTCACTCACACACACACACACACACACACACACACACGTTTATGTACCATGCACAGTCTGTCGACTGAATGACGTAGTGCAAGTCCGCCATCCAACGCTTTGGGTGTTCATCCGGCTGCTGAAGGACAACCAGAGGCTCACCGAGGACATAATTTCAAGGGCGGACAGAGGAGATGCAGCCCCGAGGCGGCGCCGCAAGTGGAAGGAGTTGGAGGAAAGACTGACACGGCTCAAGCAAGAGTTCAATGATGGGGATAGGGATCTGATTTCCTGCTGGAAACCTGTCAGTCACTATGTGGTGGAAGCAGTGTAGACTCAGTCTGACAGACGGAACTTCTGAACTGGATTGTGTACTCCAGTTCTACTCCCCTTTTCTCTCTCTTCTCTTTTTTTTCTTTGGTAAAGAAACATATTCGGTTACTTGTTTTGCACTTCAGTAGAATTGCATTTTCTACTTCTTCTTAAAGTAAGAAACTAATCGAGTAGTTTTATTTATTTTTCAGAGTTTGATTGTGTTCTCTGTTTCACCTCCTTGTTCTGGATGACAGCCCTCACTCTCTCTCCCCCACTCTCTCTCCCCTCTGTCTCTGTCTGTCTGTCTGTCTGTCTCTCTCTCTCTCTCTCTCTCTCTCTCTCTCTCTCTCTCTCTCTCTCTCTCTCTCTCTCTGCCCTCTGTCTCTCTCTCTCTGTCTCTCTCTCTCTCTCATCTTATCTTATCTCTCTCTCTCTCTCTCTCTCTCTCTCTCTCTCTCTCTCTCTCTCTCTCTCACTCTCACTCACTTCTCTCTCCTCTCTTCCTCATCCTCCCCGTTTATTTCTCCCTTCTTCATCCTCTCTTTTCTCCTCGCTTCTCTTCTGTACAAAAATGTTCAAAATGATTTGTTTAGCTGTTAATTATAGTTGTCTGTGTTTAGGAATGCCTGTTTTGCTGATTGTTCTCCCTTGTCCTGGATGATTGCCGCTCTCCAACATTTGTGGAAATTTATAGACACAGTGGCGGAATTTGTCACTCCATTGTAACCCAGTCGGTCGGACTATATACACTTACACACACACACACACACACACACGCGCGCGCGCGGGTGTGTGAATGTGTGTTATGAACGCAACGTTTCGACATAAATCGTCTGTCATTTCCCACCAGTTTGTGGGGACAAGCCATTGAACCCCGACAACCGCTCCTGTCCATGTGCCTTGTGCGCATGCTATGATATCCATTCGCATACTGTGGACCCTTTTGTGTCAGACTTGGAAAATGACACCAGAACAGCTATCTGTATGCTGCTGCATTTAAAAAGAAAACTCGGAAATGAGGTATTTCAAACCATAGGTAAACTGTAGGGCTTTTGGACTGCTTTGCATTTATTTTCACGAGTCTATTGACGTGTCACGCTGGTCTGAACTGCAAATGTTACACACAGCACAGAGGTAATAATAACAAGGACTGAACCCCAGGTACCTGATCCCGCATTAAAGTCTCACATATACACAGGCAATGCGCTGCAAGGTTACTTCCCCATTGCCAAGCGAACGAAAAAAATGAGTACAGGATTAGAACCCAAGATAAAGCGTTAACCACTGGACTAACGTCGTTTTTACCTGACACTTCCAATCGCGCTATCGTCAAAGAACTTGTTAAAAAAAAACTGGGTTAAAATCGAGCAAAATCAGTTGTGTTTTCTACCAATTTTCAAAAACACAGTTCTCCGCTCAGACACCATCTTGGATAATGAAATCATGTATGAAAAGGGCGACATGCCTGGCAGCTATTCATTCATTACCAAATAATGTCACGCTGTTTGGTATTTCTTATCGAAATAGAGAAAAACATGACTCAAACACGTTAGAAGTGGGTTCACACTTGGACATTAATCATCAATGATTTCACACAGCCACAAAATTGTCAAATGTTTCTTGCTGCATTTTATTCCTTGGGTTCTGAGGTTTTCAATCAAATCAAATAGGTTTCAATTCTTTGAACAGACGGCGAGCCAGACAACATTGAAGCTGCGATAGATAGGCCTAGCACAAAATTCATTTCTGTCGGTTCCTGTCTCGCGAGGCTGTTTTGTTTGCTGCTGTGTGTCACCGCACACCGGCTTTGCGGTCCGGCTCGCGCTGTATATTTAGAGGCTCTGTGTATTGCTTCTCGGTTTCCATGTCTACCGTGAAAGAGTAAACATATCCCTAAAAGCTTTCGCTATGAGGATGTAAAACTCCACCTTTACTTACTTACATCGCTTCTCGGCCTTTTGGCTAAGATCAAAGTGTCAGGGTGCTCAGTGTGCTATGTGAGAGAGAGTGTTTCCAGGGCAGTTCCCAGTTTGAGCTCCTTGTTATGGAGGGGAAATAAAAACAGGATGAAACTCCACGTCGTCCTCTGCGTCTTCTTGGCTGGCTGCTGTACCTTGGCTCCTGAACATACCTACAATCATCTGCCTGCACATCCCTTAGCACTCCACACCATCACAACTCAGAAATGGGAGAATAGTCTGTATGTGCTTAAG
>CM031610.1:20837626-20868352 GCA_018398815.1 Conus ventricosus
TGTGTGTGTGTGTGTGTGTGTGTGTGTGTGTGTTGTTGTTGTTGTTGTTGTTGTTGCCGTCGTCTTCAGTTTAACGTCTTTCCACATAAGTGATATTAGACGAGTGTGTGTGTGTGTGTGTGTGTGTGTGTGTGTGTGAGGAGGAGAAGAGGGGGGAGGGGAGATGGAGGGAGAGGTGCCGATTGGATTCCCGCCAGGATCGATGTGAACTGGCCTTGACCTCAAATTTCTAAAAGATGACCCACACCATGTCAAAACAGGGATACGAGTCGTACCTCTTTTAATCCGTTGCCTTTGTTTTGATCCAGGCGCAGAACCAACAGTGCGATGGCTCTTGATGCAAGGGACGCTACTCATACCCTGAATGTCGTTGGGCTGTAGTAAACAAACACAGGGGCCTACTATTTGCATCACGCGTTGTTACAATTTAAAAGGGAGACAAGAGAGGGAGGAACTTTCGCGAAAGAATGTCATGTACCATTAATGACGGGTTGCAAGCCTTCTTTTACTTACCGCTTTTAGATCTCTGTATTTTCGGTCAGTGTAGTGCCGTTGTTGATTTCTGTAAAACATTTGGAAAGTGAACGAATGCCTAAATGCTTAGTCTTGTGTTTTCGGATGGATTGATAATGCGATTGGAATATTCGAGATTGTGGTCTCTTGAAACTGCTAGTGTATTACCGAAGGTTCGAGAACGCTGTAGAAGCTGATCGACTCACATTCGCAAAGGCTTGTCGCGATTTCATTGGTTGAGCATACCGATATGCAGAACATCCTAGAAAAGAATGATGGGGGTATGTTCGAGAATCTTCTTTAGCTAGCATGTAAAAGAATGAGAGCTGTGCGACTGTGAGAGTGGCTGAAGAGATCTAGTCATTGTCGAACACAGAAGAGTCTTCACTGAGTTTGAGTCTTGTCGATGAAAGGCTGCCCTTAGCTCTAAGTGTGCGCATGTGCGAGGGTGTGCAACGTTTTTGTGATCGGTCTCCTGTGAATTGTAAAAATTCTAGTCATTTTCTATTTTATTAGCACCCAAGAAGCTGAAGTGCATTGTTACATAGTACTAACATCCTAGATCACAGCGAGACCCTTTGTTTTGTGACTTTCATTCAAAATTTCTCAATTTTGCTAGTTTTTCCAAATAAATCCCCACACTGCGTTTCCAAGATGGCGGCCTGCTGCTCACCAACCAAAACAAACCCTTCCTCCCCTGCACTCGCCTTCTACTGAGACGCTTATGATGACCTGCTCCCCCAAACTTTCACCTGGATATTACCCTGCCTACTCCTCACCTGTTTGAACTCTGCCAACCTTCTTCCCAACGGCCCTGAAGATTTCCCCCCAATTCATCTACAGCAACGATGTCAACCTCCAGTGATGACGACTCCAGTGCACCCTGTGGTGTATGTGATCAACCTGTCACCTGGGATGCCAAAGGTGGTGTTCAGTGTGAAACTTGTGGCACATGGTTCCACCCAGGGTGCCAACTAATTGGATCGAAAACTTACGAAACACTTGAAGATGTCTCCTGGCGTTGTGTCATCTGCAAAAACGCGAACTATAGTTCCACACTTTTTGACCTACATGGCATAGAACGAAACAACTCCTCCATCCACTCTATTCCCGACTCTACCGAGGACTTTGATCCTATTCACTCTTCAACCCCACTAAAAGCAGCAATCATGGAAGAGAAAGAAACAGACTCTCCGCCTCCTCAATATCAACTTTCAGAGTGCCCCAGGCAAGCGTGCGACACTACCAAACCTCCTAGAGAGGACAAAACCTGACGTAGTATTTGGCACAGAGACACATCTAGACTCTGGTATATCAAGCTCTGAATTCTTTCCACAAACTCACAAACTCTTCAGAAAAGATAGAAATGCTGGTGGCGGTGGCGTCTTTATCGCCATCCGGAACGACATACAATGCGCCGAAGTACCAGAATTAAACACGGATGGAGAGCTGTTATGGATCAAGATCCCCACCTACAGACAGCAACCCCTTTATCTGTGTGTCTTTTACCGACCAGACGTTTCAGACGCAGCTGGACTAGCCCATTTCGAAACCTCCATCAGAAGGGCTGCAGCAATAAAAAATGTTCAACTGCTTGTTGCCGGCGACTTCAATCTTCCGTCCTACGACTGGGTAAACATGATCATGAAACCCAAACCCTGTTATGCACACCTCCACAAGGACTTTGTCGACCTCCTGGGCGACACAGGCATGGAGCAAGTCGTCAAGGAACCCACCAGGCAAAGAAATATCCTTGATATTGTCCTCACCAACCGCCCATCACTGATCCCACGAGTCGAAGTGATACCTGGCCTCTCCGACCACCGTGTCGTGTACTTTGAGTACATCACCAGGCCAGAGACCCTGAAGAACATAGCTCGCCCCATCCTCCTCTACAATCGAGCCAACTGGGAGGCCATGAAACAGGACATGACTGATCTCCAGGAGGAATTCAGGGAGACTGAGGACAAGCCTACAGAAGACCTCTGGCAACACTTCAAGTCAGCACTCCAGGACAGCATGAAGAAATACATACCCACCAAAACACCTCGACTGAAATCCTCTTACCCCTGGACCACCTACGAAATAAAGAAAATCATACGCAAAAGAGACAGACTGTACAGAAAATGGAAAAAATCTGGCGACCCCACACAAAACAAAGAGATCAATAGCCTGAACAGAGAAATCCTCAGAGAAATGCGCCGGTCATACTGGCGATACCAGGAAAATCTCTTCACCTCCCCACCCCCCACCTCTGAAAATGACTCCAAACCCCAAGACCACTCCAAACCCCACCCAAGAAGCTGTTCACCTACATCAAGCACCAGCGCTCAAGTAGTTCCAGTGTCGCAGCTCTCAAATCAAATGGAAAACTCATCACCGACCCCGGACTCAAAGCTGAAGCGTTAAACGATCAGTTTTTCAAGGGCATTCAGCAAGGGTACAGAGTACTCTGAGGCAGAATTCAGGTCAAAATGCACAATGCCTGACTCCCCTGACGACTACACAGCCATGGATGAAATCTCCATCAACGTCCATGGTGTAGAAAAACTTCTGACAGATCTCAACCCCCACAAAGCCACAGGTCCGGATGGTCTTACACCCCGGGTCCTCAAAGAACTTGCTAGGGAAGTAGCCCCCATCCTCACCACCATATACACCTCATCTCTCTTTAATGGACAAGTCCCCTCTGACTGGAAACTAGCCACAGTCGCCCCCGTCTTTAAGAAGGGTGAGCACTACAAACCCTCCAACTACCGCCCCATCTCCCTCACCTGCATCTGCTCCAAACTCTTAGAGCACATCTTAGTGAGTGCCATCATGACCCACCTCGAATCCAAAAACATCCTGTCCAGCCAACAGCATGGCTTCCGTAAACACCGTTCATGCGAGACCCAGCTACTTGAGTTTATCGAAGAAGTCTCTGCAGCCATGGAACACGGTACTACAACGGAGGTCGTGGTGTTGGACTTCGCCAAAGCATTTGACCGTGTCAACCATAGCCTGCTCTGCCACAAACTCAACCACTATGGCATACGAGGAAACACCAACCGCTTCATCGCAAATTTCCTCAGCGGCCGCACACAGTCTGTTGTGGTGGATGGTGCCCGATCCGGCTATGTTGACGTGAAGACCGGTGTCCCCCAGGGCTCCGTCCTGGGACCATGCCTCTTCCTGTGCTACATCAACGACCTCCCCTCCAAAATCTCTTCCCCATCAAGACTCTTTGCCGATGATACAGCTGTCTACAGGTTCATCGCCTGTGCAGAAGACCCAGCCAAGCTCCAGGAGGACCTCCAGCGTCTGGAACAATGGGAGAGAGAATGGGACATGGCCTTCCACCCAGACAAGTGCTGTGTACTGTCCTTCACCAGAAGCCACTCCCCCGTTCTCTCAAACTACACCCTCCACGGCCAGACACTGGAGAGAGTCACCTCCACAAAGTACCTTGGGGTCATACTGGAGACAAAGCTGGACTTCACAAAACACATAGAGAACATCTGTGCTAAGGCTAACAAGACTCTGGGATTTCTGAGAAGGAACTTGAAGGTGTGCTCCAGCCGTACCAAAGAGCTAGCCTACAAAGCAATGGTTCGTCCAATTGTGGAGTATGCTTGCTCTGTATGGGACCCACACACCGACGATCTCACCAAACCCCTCGAGAAAGTCCAGCGAAGAGCTGCCAGATTTGTCACCAACCGCTACCACAACACTTCCAGTGTCTCAGACATGATGACACTACTCGAGTGGCCCTCGCTTCAACAACGACATCGCTGCGCCAGACTTGCAATGCTCCACAAGATCATCAACGATCAAGCTTGCGTCTCCTGCACCGACCTCAAGCAACAGCCTCGAAGTGGTCGTCGCAGCAACCACAATTACCAACTACAACGATTCCAGTGCCGCACTGACTACAGGAAGTTCTCCTTTTTCCCGAGGACCGTTGTCGACTGGAACTCCCTCCCAGCTGATGTTGTCGAGGCCCCCTCCATAATGCCTTCTGCTCGAGGGCATTGAGGCCCTCCAGGCACAGTAGAACCCGCCTCTCTCCCCCCCCCCCTGCCCCCTCTCCCCCCCCTCCCCCCCCCCCCCCCCCCCCCCCCCCCCCATCCATCCCCCAGCTCAACCCTGCCCCCACCTACTCCCTCACGGTCTCAGGATTTCCTGCACACACTCGCGCTTCGCCACTAGTATGTTAATAATGGTCAACCTGATGACCGCTGAACATTACTGGAAGAAGAAGAAGAGCAGAATATTGGCTGCTGCGCGTACGATCGAGTTCGGAACTTCCTTTTTTTTTTTCAGTTCAGTTCACTTGGGACTTTGATAGCCTCACAGCTTTTTGTGTCCCAATCATCTTATTTCATAAACATTGGTTGCTTAATGCATGCATATGCTCAGGATGTATTTTAATCTATTCTATCAATCGAATTGAAATTTTAACATATTTAACTCAGCGTTAAGCTTAGTATCCAGAAGGTTTTTAAAAGTATTCAAATCTTTTGCTTTTTTAATGTGTGCAGGTAGTTTGTTCCAATACGGTGCCACTCTGTTACTAAATGAAAATTTTCTAATATTAGTGCGACAATATTTAATTTGGATTTTGTTACCAGAATTTCTTGTAATTTGATTAGTGGTTAGTTGAAAAAATGTGTTAAAATTTGTACTGTTAAGTCCCTTAAATAGCTTGTAAGTCTCAATCAAGTCTCCCCTTATTCGTCGGAACTTTAACGATGGTAAATTTAACCTTCGCAATCTATCTGCATAGCTAACATATTTGAATTCCTTAATTGACAAGGTGGCTCTTTTTTGTACTTTCTCAATACTTGCTGATTGCCTTTTTAAATAAGGGCTCCATATCACATTTCCATACTCCAGGTGGGGTCTAACTAATGCCTTATATAGTAATGTAAAAACTTCAGTATCCAAATATGAAAAAGACCGTCTGATTATGCCGAGCATTTTATTTGCTTTCATCATTACACTGTTTATGTGCTTGTCAAATTTCAGACTGCTATCAAACATTACACCAAGATCTTTTTCTTCTGAAACGGAATCAACATCTGAGACAGCATCATTATATTTCATAGTATATGTATACTCCGGATTATTTTTTCCATAATGTATAACCTTGCATTTATCTGGATTAAAATATAAATTCCATGTTTCACTCCACTTAATTAGATTATCAATATCATCTTGTAATTTAAGATGGTTACTTACAGAATCATATATTTTTGTATCATCTGCAAATATTTTACATGAACTAATTACACATTCTGGCAGGTCATTTATAAAAACTGTGAACAGAATAGGTCCAAGAATACTTCCCTGCGGAATACCGCTTACAACATCTATATTTGAAGAATAATTATTTCCAACTTTCACCCTTTGTACTCGATTAGAAAGAAAACTCTTAATCCAGTTGTATATATTCCCATTTATACCATAACCTTCTAATTTTTTTAACAATCGGTAGTGGGGCACAGAGTCAAAAGCTTTCCTAAAATCCAAGTAAATTACGTCAAAAGCAAGCCCATCATCGATCATATTTGTAAAATCTTCCATTACTTCTAAAAGTTGTGTCATACAAGATTTACCCTGTCTAAATCCATGTTGGCAATCTGAATATAAGGAAAAATCATTCATATGGTTTACTATTGCATCTCTCACAAATGACTCAAGCACTTTGTTCGACTTGTTAAACTTGAAGGTCAGTTGACTGCTGTTTGTTGTTCCTATGTTCTTCATCGTTTACAAATAAAAGGATCCTCTTCGTTTCAACACCGCTTGGTGTATTTTGTCGTCTGCAAGCTGAACACCTACCATGGGATCTACAACAAACTCATACAAGCTACCGCACTTACCTGTACATGCTCACTCATCTTGTAGCCTACTGGCGAAGTCAGCGGTCTAGTGTACAAAGTTTGCTCAAAATCCTTTCTCCGAACGCAAGCTTGTCTGGATGGGGATGAACGTTTATTCTTTTTATTAACCCTAATGTTGATGTAAATGCAGGCACTCGGGTGCATGCTTGTGGTGTGTGTGTGTGTGTGTGTGTGAGAGCGAGTGTTCGTGTGTTGACCTCCGTGGTTGACCTCCGTGGTCAGCTGCCCAGCAACACGATTTGACATAATACATGCATAAACATGTGTTTGGTGGGCAGGGCAGAAGCAGTGGAAGCATAAGGGCATTAAGAACTGAATCATAATCATTATTATCGCCCATACAAAAATAATTTCCAAACGAGCGCTACTCTGTAAAATACTGGTTGCATTATTATGCGTGACTAAAGAACGGTCACATTATGCAGACCCAACGGCTGGTCATAGCGAATGCAACTTCAATCAGCCAGAGAAATAACTTCCTTGCCGTGGTGGTGGCCCGTCAGGTGCGCTAAAAGCCCGTGTACACATGAATCTGGTTTATTGTCTCGTCAGAAATGATAACACAAGGGCTCCCATTCAACACTGAGGTGACAGGAATGAAAAAAAGAAAGACGCTTACAGAAAAATTTGTCAACTAGGCTCCAACAAAAACAAAACAAACACAGGTGAACACAGACCTGAGGGGAACACAGACTGTGGGAACACAGACCTGAGGGAACACAGACCTGAGGGGAACACAGACTGTGGGAACACTGACCTGAGGGGAACACAGACTGTGGGAACACTGACCTGAGGGGAACACAGACCTGAGGGAAATGCAGACTGTGGGAACACAGACTGTGGGAACACTGACCTGAGGGAAACACAGACTGTGGGAACACTGACCTGAGGGAAACGCAGACTGTGGGAACACAGACTGTGGGAACACAGACTGTGGGAACACTGACCTGGGGTGAACACAGGCCTGAGGGGAACACAGACTGTGGGAACACTGACCTGGGGTGAACACAGGCCTGAGGGGAACACTGACCTGAGGGGAACACTGACCTGAGGGGAACACAGACCTGAGGGGAACACTGACCTGAGGGGAACATAGGCATCATTGGAACACAAACTTGTGGGAACATACACCTCAGGAGGACATACATCTGTGGGAGCACAGACCTTAGGGGAACACAGATCAGTGGAAAACATGGGCCTGAAAGGAACATAGTCCTTAGGGCAAGATAGACCTGAGGAGCACATAAACTTGTGAGAACATAGACCTGAGGGGAACATGGACCTGAGGTCATATATCTGAAGAGAACACAGATCTTCAGGGAACATAGACCTCATGGGAGCATAGACCAGTGGGAATATGGAACTAAAGGGAACATAGGCCTGAGGGGAACATGAACCAGAGGGGAACACAGACTTGTGGGAAACATAGACCTGAGGGGAACATGGATCTGAGGTCATAGATCTGAAGGGAATACAGATCTTTGGTTAACACAGACCTGAGGGGAGCACAGACCTACGGCAAATATAGGCCTCTTAGAACACAGATGTTTGGGAATTTAGACCCGAGTCCACGTAGACCTGAAGCCAGGAATATAGACCTGAAGGGTATATAGATCACATAGACCTGAGGGGAACATAGGCTTGAAGGAAACATAGATCTGATGGGCACATCCACCTAAGGGAAACATAGACCTGATTGGAGCATAGACCTGGTGGGAAAACAGACCTGAATGAACAAAGATCTGAAGGGAAAACAGACCTGAATGAACAAAGATCTGAAGGGAAAACAGACCTGAATGAACAAAGATCTGAAGGGAAAACAGACCAGTGAGACCACAGGCCTGAGAGGAACATGGAATTGACAGGATCTAAAGGGATCATCGACTTGAAGAGACTATGGGCCTGAAGGAAATGTACACCCAAGGGAAACACCGACCTAAATGAAGGGAACACAGATGTTAGGGGAACTAGGCCTGAGGGGAATACTGAGCTGAAGGGAACAAGACCTGAGAGAACACAAGTACGGGGAAAACTTTGTCATTGTTGCTCCTTCAGTCAGCAACTTCGGAGGCCCTGACAAAAGCTGTAGCAGGCCCTACTTCAGACACTCTCCAGAGGACGGAACTGATTGCCATCATCGACACTTTAGCAGGCCAGGTTTGCCATCATCGACACTTTAGCAGGCCAGGTTTCTGCTCTTAGGTTCCAGGGTGCTGGAGAACGAGCTCCACTGTCACAGAGGATGTGCCGCTTGAGCACACTGAAGTATCATCAATTTGGAAGTATGTGAATATCGATGTCTCAGTCTACACTGCAGCCAACAACAAATTCTGTATGCTTTTGTGAATTTTCAAATCTGATAGTTCACACAAACGCACGCACACACACACTCTCTCTCTCTCTCTCTCTCTCACACTGTCTTTTCAGTCTCTTTGTTTCATTGAACAAGATCTGTATCTTTTGTAAATGTACAAATTTGAAAACAAACAAAAGCATGCACAGAGGCATGATTGCACCAATATCAAAACTATGACTTGATGTGGCTGGGGCTGTACATGGGGCTGCCGACAGGCTGTAGACCTAGATCCGTCCACATTGCAAAAGACTTTATTCATTTTTGATCATTGAAGTAATGGTCTTCAGATATCATGCTGAAATTGAAAAACTCCATCAGAATGTTGTATTAATACTACTTGTCAGTTTAGTTGCTGTGAAATTCACACAAGTTACTTTCAGCAATTTTCCATATCAACATTTTGACTTGTAGCCCTAGAATGATAGGTTGTCATCTCTGAGAGTGAAAATTCATGTTAATAAACACATGCACAACCAGCTGCATCAGTGCATACTGCTGTTGATAAAGTGGACAAACATGGGGATCTTCTCTTCTTTTCTGTTCCAGCTTGACAGTCAAATAACACTTTATAGTAGTTTTGCCTATACGAAATGTGGCAAGCATTTTCTTGGCAAGTTGACCAGCTGCTTGGCAATGTGCACCAACAGTTCAACACACACGCACATCCATCCACATACACACACTCACTACTGCACATATTCTGGGGATATGGGTTTGATCCTCTGTGACTCTGATCTTGCTTCTGCTGGCACCTCTGCTGGCATACCCAATTCCAGATAGACACCGAGGCAGAGAGGGAGGGGAGCTGATCAACTTTCACCGAGAGCACTCAGAATATAGTTACAACAGACAGACTCATGTCCTCATAGCTTAATATTGTCGTGCAGTTTGAGGAATGCTGATATTCTCCATACCATCCATTCCTGGATGCAGATAAGAACAACAATGAAGTATTTCCAAATACAGACTTTAATGGCATAATCACTGTTGCGCAGTTCAAGAAAGTTTCTTAGAGTGTTATAGGTTTCTTTAGAAGAAACAAACCTATCAAAATTTCATATCACACACACACACACACAAACACACACACAATTCTGCTAAAACAAATGCTTATTCCAGAAATAAACAAACTTTTTCCCCTTTAATATATTTCATATAAAACAATCAAATACCACAACATTAACCGTTCAACATGACATATACTCAGCATCAACCTCTGAACAAAACAACAACAAAAAACAGATTGAAACACCAGCTAGTCAACTGCTTCCACTGATGTTGAGCTTTATGGCAGTCTATTCTGGTTGAAATGTTCTCTCTTCTTTTTTTCCAGCAGTCTCATCGTCTTTGTTGCCCTCACCAACAATGACAAACACACAGCAAACACTGGCATATTGTACTGCTGATCTAATCACTCTTTTATCTTCCATTCCCAACGCTGCCCCACACTACACATCCACCCCCACCCCCATTTTTTTCTTGTTGTCTGCATCTTATAATTACATATATATGCATGCTTTGTCAAACCTTAGCATACAAATGCGAGTGTGTATGAATCATGTACTCTATAATTCTGTGTGCCTGTATTTCTTTCTTTAATTTCTATTCATTTTCTTGTCTTTAAATCTCATTGCATAAGTTAGCTTAGCAAGGACGGATTGGAAGAACAGGCTCTGCCTAAATTCTCAATCCTCGAGTTCTGAGTTCTGAGCTCATGTTGCTCATTCTGGCCTCCCCAGAGCCACAACCAGGTTAGTTCCATCACAGCCCCAGCGCCAGCAGACCAAGGGGAGCATTCACGATGATGGTGTCACTAGACCATCCACAAGAAGAGACAATGTAGAGTCACTCCAGTGGTCGTATAAGCCAGCTGGGGCAACAACAAAAAACTACAAATAAATGCATCTGACAGGGGTCAAACACAAAAATCTCCTAGCTGCAAAGTGAGGCAACTGCAGGTGGAAATATAAACAAATTTGAAAAATTGTTGATAAAGCTCCGCCAAAAAAAAAAAAAACCATTGACAAACAAATCAGAAGAGAAAACATGACACACTTCAACCTCTTAGGGTTTCTTCAGGCACGGTTTACAACGCTCAGGGCAACTACAATGGATTGGATGAAGATAAGTGACTGCTCATTCATTCTCAATGTCTTGAGTGTTGTGAACACGTCATGTTTCATCTTGTGATTTGTTTGTCGACATTTCTTTTGGCAGAGCTTTATCAATAATTTTTCAAATTTCTCAAAATCTGCTAGCCTGCAGGAACCTGACTTGCCACTGCCTCACGATGGCTTGCCAGTTGGGTCTACACCTTTAACACTACTTCAACTTGTGGACTTTGAATGGTGTAATTCACAAGAAAAGGACATAATCATGTTGTTTGATCACATCCTCCCTACTGCTTTCTGACATATTCATTCTGATCTTCTGTATCATGTGAGATCTTTTCTTTCTGAGAGGAGATGATGCCAAAGCAGATGACTTGCAGGGCTGTCTGGTCCTTTTCAACACAATTGGCTGACCCCTTGTCTTGCACCTAACTGTTAAATGGTCACTTGACTGTCGCAGCTTCCTGCGTACCAAACGTGTCAGTAATTTTTCTTCTTCAGCAGTGAGCGTTTTTTTAATATCCTCATTATCCGTGTGTAAACAGATCATTTTATTCTTCAGATGTCGGAAAGGTGACAGAGCTACATCAGTGTCTTGTGGCATTTTAGGTGTGATTGGTGATGTTTGTGTGCAGAGTGTTTTGGTTTTTTCAACTGGGGATCACGTCAACTGACAAAATGACGTTGACACTCTTTCATCAGCTGGCAACTCCGCCTGATGAAAACTTTCTTTTTGCAGATCTTTTCACGGCTCCCACTCTTGCTTTGGTTTGTGATTCGAAGTGACTGCATGCTTTGCACTACTGAAAGACAGCTCTGGATCGAAAGTTGTCCAGATTTCTGACATTTTCTGAATATCAAGTGCAGCTCGATCGATTGCAGTTTCAAAGTCGGAAAGCCTGGTAGCGTGTTTTACCCCCATGAGTTTTTTGTAACATTTCATACAAATGGCTGTAGACTGCTTGCCCTCTTCATCATTCAAAATGTCTAAATTGTAACAATGTGATAGCGCACTGGCATAGTTTCTACACTATCTTGCACTAATGCGCTTATCTCTTTCCTGTCTTAACACACACTCGCCACAAACTCGACACACAGAATTGACTCTTTCACAGTGTGCAGTGAATGAGTGCAGAGATGCCATTGTAGAAAACTGATGAATCACTTACCTCAAACTATATACACAAAACCACATTTAAAAGATTCTGAAAGCGATATAAAACACACACAGCTAAATATGAATTCACATCATCCTCAGGAACCCAAAATGAATCAAGTTATTTCCACTTAGGACACATCCAGAGGTAGGTAAACACACACAAAATCGGTCAAGCACTGCTCATTCTAATACTTCACAAAGAAGAAAAGTGGCAACGTGGCCAGCGTGGGATGGCAGAATTCTGTCACAGTCAGTGCCAGACGCGGCTGCTTATCCCAGACACCAAGTGGCTCCGCAGGATGGAAAAGTATGGCCGTGCTGAGTCTCCCTTCTCAATCTACAACAAAAAAAAGATTTTCCTTTGGTCCCAACTTCGATGCGCTCACAATAAAATTTCCATCATGGCATTCTGATTCATTCCGACTCCCCTATATTCAACCGCACCCAAGCTAGTCCTGTTACAGGGCCACAAGTTCCAAGATACGGTGTGCAAAAGTAACATCCTCTTCCCCTTTATACCTCTCAGGACATGGACATGCCATGAAGCATCCAGGCCTAAGGTTATTGTTGTATGCTGCACTGAAATAATAGTCGAGAAAAATGTCACACACACACAAAAACACTTTTGTTGACTTTTTCTTTTTTCTGTGTATGCAGGTCGATACTCCTGCGGACACTCCCTGTATAGACAGGCAAGGATTAATCCCATCTACCTGACTAAGGGAGTGGGTTTTTGTATGTATGTTTATCCCACCATTAAGGCACCCATACTCCAGCTTCGGGGAAGGTGCACGCTATGTGTAACATGTCATCCATACCAATGGCCCAACTGGCCTTCTCTTCCGAAAGTTGGTGATGAGATTTTACGTGTGTGCAAGATGTTACGCGTGCGTTCACACACGAAACCTCGGTTTATAGTCTCATTCGAAGGACTTTATGAGAAATGGAGTCAGAACCAATGTTACCTCCGAGGGAAAAATCCCCTGTACCGAAACAGCTGGCAGAGATTTGAACCTGCAACCCCTGGATCACCAAGATTAGGAGTCTGGAGCTCTACCACTGAGCTATTCCGGCCCCCTGCTGACTTTTTGATTTTGATCTATTAACCCGTTCAGTGCCTAAAAATAGTACAAACAAAGGCTTTCCGAGTGCCAGGGAAATCTCATGATTTGGGGGCAATAATTAACAAAAAATTCTAGCTCAGAAACTACAAAAGATAGAAAAATGAAATCTAAATAATTTTTGAAGGAAATTGAATGAAGATTTTGAATCTGGGCTTCTTTTGTTTTAATTTTGATAATAAAAAAGTATTTAGGCATTTAGATTTGGATAGATTTTTTTGCACGATCAAAAAACATATGTATTTACCACTACATCTTCACATCCAAACAAGAACACAAAGCAAAAAAGTTGAAAATAAAGTTTGTATTGTCACCCTACACCTGTAAATGAAAGTAAAACAGTTTAGAAGTCTATCAAGACGCTCACACTCTATGCAGACTGACCAGTCCACGACCACACACCCCCTCTCCCCACCACGCCCCTTGCTGGATTTCAACCCTCTCTTTCACCCCTCATCTTCCCCTACCTTTCCGTCTGCACCGTGTCACGCCGCGAGCAAGCCGCGCTCCCCTCTCGCGCTGACTTTCACATCACTGGCCACCGGCATGCAGTGCAGAGTACACACTAGGCTAGCTCGTTCGACGCAGTCAGCTGAACACACACTGAGGTCACAGAGCCCTACTCAATAACTGACGAATATGGTCGGCAATTCCACCACTATCATCATCTCACCTTCATGCTCGAGTGAGTCGTTGAATAAAAGATTATTGTCTTTGTCAAAAATCATCAGCAGAGCCTGCTCAGCTGTGTAAATACGTTGATTTGGCCGCTGGGCTTGTCGAAGGTTGCGCCGCCATCTTTGCAAGCGAGACGAAGTGCTGGCTGGTCATCCAGTCAGTGATGAGAATAAATGGCTTTCCCCTCACGTGTGGTCATTTACATATTATTTTAAGACTACAGACATATTAGGCTTTCTACGCACACTCTATTTGAGTCCGTTGATAGAAATAGTAACGAATGAAAGTTCAAGAAAAATGCATGACGTCAGTGGACGGCCCATAGGCACTGGATGACAAATCAATGACATAGTGTCCATAAATAAACTTGACAAAAAAAGTGATTAGCATAATCAAATCAAAGCCAGACTAACAGCTATAATATCAGACAAATGTTAACACTGCTCAATACACACTGAAAACTGAATTAAAAAGTATGTTGTTTAATTTACTAGTTTTTATGCAGTTCCAAAGACAAACAATGTCTAATACACATGCACCCATGCATGCACACATAGACACACACACACACACACACGCACACACACACACACACACACACACACACACTTTGTTAATGAGGCATGCAATAAAACATGCTCTTGCAGACCAAATGACTGGTGAATGAGTGGCAGTTTTCTTCAAGTCTTCTTACAAGTCAATAGCACTGCTTCTCATCCTGTTGGCAAATATTACAATGTTATGCAGAATGAACAGAACAGACCAAATGAACCATAACTGTAAACCCCTGTTGATGGTATGAGGGATGACTACTGAAGCAGACCACAACTGTAAGACTGTGTGGATGTGTTACAAGGGATGGAAGGGATGAAAAATCCCTGTTCTCATTACAGTGTCCTCAGGTACATATTGAGTGGGGGGGTCCCATACATGCCTCATCACGTCTGTTAAGATTATGGGACCATAGCCCAGTCAGCAACCAGTAAGACATTCACAAGAGCATAGCAGATCCCATAATCCTACCCATTGAAGCGGCTTGTGTTGCTGTGGGTTTTTTTTATCTGTTTTCTAAAAAAAAGTAACCCTTCTGTTAATAGATTTTGTTATGTCCAGTCCACAGCTGTCAGCTTTAAGGAAGCAAAAACCAACATTTCGTAGGGGGGGGGGGGGGGGGGGGGGGGGGGGGGGGGGTGGGGGGGGGGGGGGAGGGAGTTCAAGAGAAGTAAGCCTCCTCCCAAAAGATCATTTGGTGGTCAAGGGATGCAGCATGTTACAATAATGGAATATGGCATCGAGCCACAGGCCAACAGAGTAACAAGGAAGTAAGTATTAAAGCAACAAATTGATATATTCTTCCCACTGACACTTTCCATTTCTTTTGCATACTGAACAGCCCTCTTTATGTTAACCAAGGCCAGCCAGTTTTCAAGCAAGTTGAAACCACAGTGAATTCTGGGACGCAATTTTCTATTCAGGTACTTCCTGCAGCCTCATTACAGATTCACAATGGCTGCACAGTGTAGCATGTACAATTTGCTTTTGTGGCTAAGATATTACCAGTAAGAAAAGAGATAATTACATGTAAAAGAGACCCAAAGGACAAAGTCTGGTGGAGGTAAAATTATTTCACACGACAAAGAACTTCCCTGGCAGCTGGTACGAAAATAAAACGGAAAGAGGAAGGAGGCTCTTCATGGTAGATGATTCATGTTTCTCATACTAATAGATAATAATCATAAACAGGATCTTAATGTAAAACCCTGAATAAAATGAAAGAAAGACAACAACAAAACAAAGGAGATAAACAGAGATTAATTCTCAGGCTGAAAAACAGTCAAACTCAAGCATTTCATTACACATGATATTATCTAGAATTACAGACTGACCATAATTATCTGGTCACTTTTTATGTAAATCGCTTTCATACACACACACATACACACCTCGTCTTATCAATACAAAAAGCAAACTCTCACACTAACCTGGAATATCTTAAAAGCCAGAAAAATTCTTGTATTTTCCCTGCAAATGACCGCATGATTAAAAGGATGCTCCAGAGGTTCATTTGCAGGCATGAACTGAGTACGTACAGCTATCAACGACGTAACCTGCAAAGGAAAAAACATTTTCTTTAATGTCATCCACAGCCAGTGTTTCTTACCACGAATACCTCACAGAAAAGGCGGTAAGGGGAGAGTAGGGGAGGTGGAGGAGGGAAAAGAAGGGGAGATGAGGACGGGAAGGAAAGAGGTGTGGGGCACTGGAAGGAAAGAAAGAATCATGGTCAAAATGAAGTCTGAATCAGACATACATTTGACAGGAAGTTTGTATGCTGTATTGTGACCCAGCAACAGTTGAATTAAAAATCAATGACTTGATAAAACAAAACAAAAAACAGCAGGACAGAGAAGTGCTGCCTCTTTGATGAATTTTTTTTTTTTTTTTTTTTTTTTTTTTTTGGGGGGGGGGGGGTATCCTTCACAGATATTTGTTTCTCACACACACACACACACACAAAAGCAAGAATACCCATCTGACAAAAAGGTTTCTTTTCAATGTACCTAAATTTAAGCCTCTAATTTCATGACCATTGTTCATATAACAATTTACACACTTGTTTCGTAATCTTATCCACATAAAGTTTCAAATCTTCAATCTGGAATGTTTTCATGACTTTAAGATTCCTCAATCATTCATACTGGGATGAAACTGAGTGAGGATATGTGACGCAGCATGGGAAAAAGAGGTTTAAGTGCAAAATGTTCATTTTTTTTGTTTATTTGCATTTTATGAAATTTATATACCTCCCAAATAAAATTTTTAAAAAAACAAACAGAATGGATTTATCTGTTATAGTTTTTTTGTTTTGTTTTTCTACACGTGTTTAAAGTTTGATACTCTGATGACAACAAAGGGGAATTACCTGGTCGCAAAAAGTTGCAACTTTCTTTTGAATGTTACTCTGAAACCTGCATTTTCTGAACTATGTGTTGGGTGTCAAAGATGCATAATCAAGTGATCTATCCCCCATAAGATGACAGAACACAAGAGAATTCTTGTTTACATGCTTTAATGTTAAAAGGGAATGAGGAAATTAACCATAATTCAACTTCCAATCAATCCTGTACAGCTTTAGTTTCCACACTAAAAATAATGTCTGTTGAAATTCTATTGGCAATAACGACACATACACAGACCAATGAACAGTTTGAATATTTGCACATTTTAAAAAAATCCCTCTTGATAAGAGAAAAAAGGATTGTCCATGGCATTCTGTTATCAAGTTCTATCCTGTGAACCAGTGTTGTCATGTCACTGCTGCTCAGCATCACAGATCACTTTTCATTCACCGTTTTGTGACTTTCCTGGCATCAAGTCCTCTTGGGACTCAGGTGTTGACAGAACTCCCTGGCTTGCACTGTAAGTGGAAGAGGATAGGGCACTGGTGTTTGATGGTTTAGATTCTATGACAGGTGGTTGACAGAACTCCTGGCTTGCACTGTCAGTGGAAGATGATAGGGCACTGGTGTTTGATGGTTTAGATTCTATGACAGGTGGTTGCGGAAACACCAGATCCTGATGCTCCACAGCAGCAAACTCCCTAATCTCTCTGTAGAGATATTCCCCATGCTGCTGGGACAGACCAGGAGGTTTGATGATGGGATCAGTCAGAGCTTTAGGAGGAAGGTCAGCAACAATTTTCCGAAGCTTGTCACCAGTCGATCAGTATCGCAAGACAAGCACACTTGCACCTCACCTGACTCAAGACATTCAAAATGATAGATTTTCTTGATTCTAGCCAGCTTGATGAAATACCTGTCCAAAAAAAACATTCCAGTTTCTGACTGGAACTAGGGGGCTGCCATCTTTTGTGTCACATATACAAGATGTGATGAGACCAGATCATCCCTGCTAAGGCTTTGGTGGGTGGTCAGCATATCTTGCAGGTCAGCCGGTGAGAACAGTAGGGAGCAGGGCTGCCCATCATTGTACTTACAGCTGCAAGTGAAGCTCTTCTCACTTTTCATGTCCAACTTGCCAGCATTTGAAGCAAAGTCACATACTCTGGAGTCAATATCCGTCGTTGTGACAGAAAAATTCCGGCTACTGTCAATCTGTTCAGCTGAAACACAGTGCAAAACCAGCTAGATTTCTTTCAGGATATTTAATTAATGTCTTAATTTAATTTACAGTCATCTTTCACCCACCTTATTTGCACTTCCCATTCTTGACTTTGTAACAGTCACACACACACACACACACTTGCTAACACACACACACACATACACTGAGAGAGAGAGAGAGAGAGAATAATCAATTTATTCCTGTCAAGAGAATAGGTGCACTATACTTACTAATAATGACTGTATGATGTAGTAGTGTCAAAAAAAGTAATCACAACTTAAGCCTGGATTTATGCGAGTTATGAACTCCGCCTGAGTCTCTTTAGACCTAGCAGCCGGTCCCAAGCCCGGATAAAGGAGGGTTGGGTGTGAGGCTAGCAACCTCACCCTGTAAAACAACTGCCTGCTACAGAAACATCAACAATTGCCAAAGAAATGCCACTCCTGGAAGAAGAAAGGCCTGCATCAGCAGGACTCATGACGCGTTGTGGAGAAAGCCGAAAGGAAGCCTCAGCGCCGACCGACCTTCTGACGACTAGGAAAACCATCACCATCAGTTCGTGGAACATCAGAACCATCTATGAAGCAGGGAAAACTTGACAAGTAGCAGCTGAGATGCGTAACTATAACCTGGCATTACTAGGACTTAGCGAGACCAGATGGCTGTGATCCAGACAAGTACGGCTATCTTCCGGAGAGTTAATCCTCTTTTCAGGCCATGAAGACGAAAACTCTGCACATACAGAGGGAGTAGCAATCATGCTATCAAAACAAGCACAAAAAGCACTAATTGGATGGGAAGCACACAGCCCAAAGATTGTGACTGCGAGTTTCAGAACAAAAAAGAAAGGCATCAAACTGAACATTGTACAGTGCTATGCCCTGACCAACAACCATGATGAAGACAAACATAGCTTCTACAACAGACTGCAGACCATACTGAACAAGCTGAAGGACAAAGACATCACCATTCTCATGGGAGACATGAATGCCAAGGTAGGAGGAGACAATCGAGGATACAAAGAAGTTATGGGAACCCATGCACTAGGTGACATGAACGAAAACGGCCAACGACTCGCAGACTTCTGCAGGATGAACAACCTAATCATCGGTGGCAGCATATTTCCACACGAAAGGATTTACAAAACAACATGGGTGTCACCAAATCATGAAACCCAAAATCAAATTGACCATGTCTGCATTTCCAAGAAATTCAGACGGTCGTTGCAGGATGTTCGAGTGAGGAGAGGGGCAGACATAGCATCAGACCATCACCTTTTGACAGCAAAAATAAAGCTCAAGTTGAAGAAGAACCCAGTGAAACCAACAGGAAAAAGAGAAAAGTTCAATGTAGGGCTACTTAGAGAACAGTGCTACAGAGACTCATTCACACTGTCCCTAAAGAGTAGATTCCAAACCCTACAAGACCTACACACAGAAGGTACAGACACAGGCACCCATTGGACAGAAACAAAAGAAGCCTTTCTATCAACATGCGAAGAGGTTCTTGGTTTAAAAAAGAAACATCTCAAAGACTGGATCACAACAGAAACCCTGGGGAAAATCGACGAACGAAAACAGAAGAAAGAACAAATCAACAGGAGCAGAACAAGAGCAGAGAAAGCAGCAGTCCACGCAGACCACAGCGAAGCCCGCAAGGAAGTGAGACGGAGTGTGAAAAGACACAAGAAAATGTATTGATCAGCTTGCAGAAGAAGTAGAACAGGCTGCCAACAGCAGAAACATGAAAGCGCTCTACGATACGAACAAGAAACTCGCAGGAAAGTTTTTCAGGCCAGAGAGACCCATTCAAAACAAACAGGGACAGACTATTACAGACCAAGAGGGACAACGCAACAGATGGGTGGAGCACTTCGAAGAGTTACTGGACAGACCAGCACCACAAGACACTCCACATGTCCCAGCGGCAGAAATGGATCTGCCAATCAACTGTGATCCACCAACCATGGAAGAAATCGTCAGTTCTATCAAGAAAATGAAGAATGGAAAGGCAGCAGGCCCAGACGCAATTCCAGCAGAAGCACTAAAAGCTGACATCAACACCAACAAACAGGCTTCGGAAAGATCGTTCCTGCACAGACCAGACTGCCATCCTAAGGATCATCATGGAACAAACTTTAGAATGGAACATTTCACTCTGCATAAATTTTGTGGACTTTCAGAAAGCCTTCGACAGCTTGCACAGAGACAGCTTGTGGCAACTATTACGGCACTATGGAGTACCAGCAAAGATCACCAATTTGATCCAGAAATTCTATGAAGGGATAGCATGCGAAGTGGTTCACGCAGGACAGACAACACGTCGATTTGACGTGAAGACAGAAGTCCATCAGGGTTGCTCCTCTCACCATTCCTGTTCCTTCTTGCCATTGACTGAGTGATGAAGAGGACAACAGAAGAAAAGAGGAATGGCATACAGTGGACACTCTGGACCCAGCTCGACGACCTGGAGTTCACGGACGATCTGGCCCTGCTCTTCCATACCAGACAACAGATGCAGGACAAAACATTAGACCTGTCAATCTTTGCAGCAAAAGTCGGCCTTACCATCCACCGCAGAAAACCCAAATACTAAAATTAACACAGTCAGTCCAGACCCTGTGATGCTAGATGGAGCCCCACCGGAAGAAGTCAGCAGCTTCACCTATCTGGGCAGCGTAGTCAACCAGCAAGGGGGAACTGATGCTGATACGAAAACCAGAGTAGGGATATCAAGAGCAGCCTTCATCACTCTGAAAAACATCTAGAAATCTCGACTAATCACCACCAGGACGAAAATCCACCTCTTCAATTCAAACGTCAAATATGTCCTCTTATATGGACCTGGCGAACCACAAAAACCACCATTCAAAAACTTCAGACGTTCGTTAACAGCTGCCTGTGAAAGATCCTCCAGATCCACTGGCCAGAGACAATCAGCAACAAAGAGCTGTGGGAAAGATGTAACCAACTGCCATTAGAGCAAGACATCCGCAAAAGAAGATGGCGGTGGATAGGACACACGCTCCGAAAGCCCCGGACACCACCACCAGAAAAGCCCTGACCTGGAATCCCCAGGGCAAAAGGGAGTGAGGAAGACCAAGAAAACCTGGAGGCGGGACCGGGAAGTGGAACACCAGGCAGATGGGTTACAGCTGGAGTGAATTAGAAAAGATTGCCCAGGACCGTGGTCATTGGCGGGCAGTTGTTGATGGCCTATGCTCTGGCAAGAGCAATGGGCCTAAGTCAAAAGCAAGTTATGCGAGTTATGGCTAACTCCACAATGTCTGCATGTGTCACAAAAATCTGGCACTCATTACTTTTAAAAATCTCCTTTTTGTGTCCACATTGTGCATTTATAACGTAAACAAACAAGAAAAAACAATTATAAATAAGTATAAAACAAATTTCTAGTGAAAAAGCGACAACAGTCATTTTTTCAAGTCATTTATGCACACAGACAGCATAAATTATCCATAAATAACCATGTGTGAGGGAGAGAAAGAGAGAGAGAGAATGTCTGTGCACAAGTTCTCGCACTAAGTTAAAGTGGTGTGATCTGAGTATAACGGCAGTCGGCATCAATACTTTGTAACTGAATGAGAGTCATCACAAATGCCACATTGTGTAAAAAACAGTGGTGGTATCGCTGCAAAAAGTGATCGGTGAAAGAGTTATTTCGCATGGAAATTGAAAACTGATTTGTGTGCTTCCTTTCAGTTCACTGTGGCTCATCTTTCACAGTTCCACTACCGTTGACCTGTGCAAGGTTGTCCACATCTGTCGTGATGACAGAAAAATTCTCCTTTGCCCAGCTGCTGTCAGCTTGTTGTGCTGAAACACGCAGACCAAAAACAGTTTTCTTCAAAATTAGTTTTATTTTCAATTGCTGTTTTATGTACTGTCTATATTTACCTACTCCTGACTTTGTCACACAAAAATAATGAAAAATAAAAATGAACTCATTCAAAGAACAAAAAGATACAGCAGACTTGCAAACTATGACAATAACATTATTCTACATTGACTCAGTGACACCTGTGTCAATTTATGCATCAGATAAGTAGCCAGATTTAGGTGGCTGACTCTAAATGCTTACTGTACCATCCATGTTTCTTACAAATCTTTTTTTTTCTTCTTTTTTTTTGATTCATTATTACACATGATTAAATAGCTAATAAAAAGAAAACTTTGTGTGTATGCACATGTGTGCATGGGTGTGTGCAAATGTGTGTGTGTGTGTGTGTGTGTGTGTGTGTGTGTGTGTGTGTGTGTGTGTGTGTGTGTGCACGCACAAGTATGTGTGCATGGATCTGTGCATGTGTACGAGAGTGTGTGTTTGTGTGGTGTGTGTGTGTGTGTGTGTGTGTGTGTGTGTGTGTGTGTGTGTGTGTGTGTATGTGTGAGATCTGCCCTATGTGTTGGCACCAAGGACAAGGATAAAGTGTCAAAATTTGTGCAAATGTGTGCAAGCTTACTGCACAAGCTAGGTGCATGAAAAGTTCAAGAGATAAAAGTGAGGAGAGATTCTGAGAACAACCATGTATGTTTGCTTGTGTAAACAATGTGCAGGTGTCTGGGTGGTGGATATGTGTGCGAGTGTGCCCTCCTGTGCTTTCACAATTAAGTCAAAGTGGTGTGATCTTGTAATCAACATCAGCAATAGGCCATATCACAGATCTACCAATGCAAAATATGAAAATGGAATAACAGTGATCTACAACACAACACAACGAAATTAGAATTAATGGACGAACAATGGAAGTGTTGCTGCAAAAGAACTGAATGAGTTGAGTGAAAACAAAACAAGGAGCAGACTGACGTGCTTACCTACAGTCGGTTCTGGATGATCGTTTTCATCATTCACTGCTTCGCTGTCACTGTCAATATCAGCATGGTCTTCTTCTGATAATATGGAAGTATCGATATAGTCAGCAATCACATCAGTAAACTCAGGAAGACCAAATTCGGATGCTACGTTCAGCAATGAGGCAAGCCTAGCAGCTAACGCTTTTGTCGCCGACGCCATCTTGGTTCACTTCTAGACACACGAGTTCAATACGGTTTAGGTCGATCTATCTTTTATACCCAGGTCGATCCATCTTCTGAATTCATGATGTCTTTTGTACCATTTTTCATGCTTAGCGATGTGAAGGAATGCGAGAGAGAGGGAGAGAGAGAGAGAGAGGAGAGAGAGAGGGGGAGGTGGGGAGGTGCGAGAGAGTGAGAGCTTGTGGGGTGGTTGAAGATGTTTGCTTGTGTGAAGATATGTGTATTTGCTTATAATATGTGCTTGTGTGTGTGTGTGTATATATATATATATATCTGCTTGTGAGTGTAAGCCTATGAGTGTGCTTGTGTAAGTGCATGTGCACGAGGTTTTTCAAATGATTATAGTGTGTGTGTGTGTGTGTGTGTGTGTGTGTGTGTGTGTGTTTGTGTGTGTGTGTGTGTGGACTGTATATGTAAATTCTATAAGTGGCCACTTGATTGTGATGATTCTTGTTTTATGCATGTTGTCTTGTTATACTGTTTATTATGCACCTATCTTAATTTCTCATCCTTTGAGATAATAAAGTGTTCATATCATATCATATATCTATCTTTATGGTTTAATCAAACTGTAGAAACCAGAAATGTGAATTTACTTCGCTTCGATAAAGCTTAAACTTTTCAAAACAATTATTTCCAAAGACGATATTGGAAGATCAGTGGATAAAATTTGATAATGCTGTGGCAGAGGGCTAAAGATGCAAATGATGATAACAACCCACCATGAATCGGCAAATTCTTTTCATATACTTTTGCTAGCTCATCTTATGCCAACCACAAATAGTGAAGATCCTCCCTTTTAACCCCTCATCACCATATGTAAGTCCGCGAAACGGGATTTCCCCATTCAATCATGCTTTACCACGTCGATGGTATAGGTCAAAATAGTGCTGTTTTGAGGGTGTGGTTTTTAACACATGGCATTAAAAATGATGAAATAAACAATGTATAGGCTGTTTCCATGTATAATACTTCAAGTAAAGAAAGATTAGGGGTTAAAGATTCATATTTTTGAAAAATACCAACATGCATAATTTTCACCCTATCGAGCTATTTTTACCCACAGCGGGAAATGCCTGGCTGCGTCTTTAGCCTCCTTTTCCCGTGCTGCATCACATATATATAATAGTTCAGTAATAGCTGGGCTCAAACATCTGTATTGGTTCAATTTCTTATTCATCTGACGATTCCGGTTTCCAATGGAACTGGCAAATTTCTGGATGACAACAGTGTACCCAGCATCAATACATTAACATGACTTCATTTTCATTGTTGGGAAGGAAGAAGCAAATTTTTCTTTTCTGCAGTAAACAGCACAAAATGGTATTTCATGTGAATGATAATTATATCAGTGTACAACACTATATCAAAAACTGCAAACTGATCATGTCTTGCAGACAGTCATAACAACCACTATGTAGATTCCACGGAGTTTTCAAATGTGCTCCTCCTCCAGCTGTGTGGAATCTTTAGCGACAAAGAGATTGAAAGGTAGATGTCACGTATTCTTAATGTACTTGAAACTCTTTTCAAGGCTTGTGATGTGTTTTTCAGCCAGTAAGTGACTAACATAGACAAAAAACAAACAAAACTTAACCCAGTGAGAAGTGCTCTTTGTGGACTCTGTTGGACAAGTTTTCACAAACCTGTTTAAACTTGGCACGAATGGCCTGCACTTGCTCTTGCAGACTGGAATTGTGGGGATCTGTGAGCGGAAAAGACTCAATCAGCTGCACCAAGCTGTCCACACTCTTCTGGACCCTAGAGGGGAAAAAAAATGTTCCTTCAATTATCATTAAAACATCAAAATGAACAATGCAGGTTAACTTAGATCTACATGTCGCCACCCGGAAATACAACTGCTGTAACTTGATTTTTTTCATTTTTGAGATGTTTGGTATACTATAAGAGCGGGCCAAGGAGCATAACATAGCCAAGTCCCAATGGCATTATCCTAAAAATAAACATGTTGTAATCAAAATAATTGTATCGTAACTCAACTTGCATTATATCTTGTCGGGATAAATAATCAGGTTTTTTTTTTTCGTCTCCTGTAAAATTTGATTTTCAGACTTAAGGCAATTGTATTTACGGACAGCGATATCATATATATCATTCTATTTGTAAACAGTGTATCCGATTGATACGAAGAGCACATGCACATTTGCTTAATCATAAAAAATGACATGCATGTCTAATTAGCCAAAGAATGTCTTTCATTCTTCTCATTTCCTTCTTTGTTTAGACACATTTATTTATTATTTGTACTTTTGGTCAATACGAGTTATCACATTTCTTCAAGTTTACTACCATCAGGTGCACACAAAAACTTTTCACTACCAGAGTGATGAACAGTTTGCAAGACATTTATGTAAATTACTCTGATTGAATAGCTCTTCACAATCTCTTTCTGTTCTGTATATGTTCACTAGATGAATGCATATTTGCAGCTTGCTGTGACACGTCCCAAAAGTGGCAAAAATATCCCCTGTAAAGCAACCCAGCTCGGAATGAAATTATAGGTTCCACAGTCCCCAAGATTGTAGGGTTTTTTTCCTTTTTACTTGCCCATACAGTAGTCATGTGTGTGTGTGTGTGTGTGTGTGTGTGTGTGTGTGTGTGTGTGTGTGTGTGTGTGTGTGTGTGTTTGTGTGTGTGTGTGTGTGTGAAACACAGAAACTATAGACGAATCATAGTATAAGGTAGGTCTAGATGATCTATCACCATTTCAGCGAGTCACATATCAATTTAATTAGGGTGTAACATTTGAGCAAATGTGTGTATAAAAGTATTCCTGAATGAAAAAAAAAAAGTAATCTACTGCTATAATTCAAAAGAAATATCAACCCAGGATCTGCAGACAACAGAAACATGGAAACATCAGAGTCATTTAAAAACTGATGTAGAGCTTCTTGTTGTTGTCGACCCTGGCTAAAAGACTCCAGTCCAGGGATCATCCAAACAGCCTAAGTACTTGAACACTATGGTACAAATGCATCAGCTGGGGATGAGAACATTACGTGTGTGACTGTTTTTGATTACCCTGCCACGTGGGCAGCCACTCTCTGACTTCAGGGGATTTTGGAAAATGATGTTATGCTAGGAGCTTGTCACAGCTGAAGACAGTCCCCGCATAACTATGCAGAGCATAACAACATTTTGATGTAGCCTTTGTGGTCTAGCCTATGTCTGTTGGCCTGACACAGCCTTAAGCCAAGGCGGTGATGTAGAGCTAAATACAGATGTTTTAATGAGTCAACATTAATGTTCTCTTTCGTATGTTATAATGAAGTGTATAAAGGAGTCAGAATTATGATTCTCTTTTATATGTTATTATGAAGTCTGAAATACAAAATTGTATTGAACAAAATTGTATGACTGGAGTAGATAACTTTGTTTAAACCATGCATCTATAGCCCTGGGATGGTAGGTTTTTAGAGCACACAGTTCTGAGATGCTTCTTCCTGTTGGCTTCTTATATTTCCTTCTTTGTGCCTTTAACCTTGGGAGCTTCAGAAAGTACTCACATTTTGTGAATAATAAACAGGAAAGATAACTTTTGCTCCCCCTGCAAGATAGTTATATGCTCATAACTCCTTGTGAAGCTGCTTACAAATCAATCGTCCATAAAAATGCAAATAGAAGGCACACAAGACAAATAAAGAAACAGCCTTTGTTTGTTCAGTCCTCTTGAGCCTGCATGTGTACTGGGCAAACTGGTCCCATAAGCAGCATTCATTTAGCTTTAGAGGCATTTAATTCTCTCTCCACAGGTACACAAGTTACCATTCTTGTTTATCATTCACCATTTGTATCTCCCAGCCACGTAACGATTTTCTTCTCATAGTCAATCTGTTGATTTTGTCACTTCATCCATGGCCCCCATAGGCTGCTCTTCTTTTTCATGTTTGAATTTTAAGACAACTTTTCAAAATCAAACACACGCACACACACACACACACAATCATGACTTACCAGACAAACCTTACCTCTGCTTGTTCTTCAGGCTGTCTACTCTTTGCTTGATGGCCTCTGCATAGCCAAGGTAGAAGCCAAGCTGTTGAACAAATACACACAGATTTTGCATAATCATTCAACAGATCAGTATATACAGACATACATATACATACATATATATATAATTATAATGCTGAACAATTAAGTACTGGGTGAAAACAAGTGCGGGCTAACAATTCTTCAGTCATTATATAATGACTTGACAAAGATTTGAACTTTTAGAAAAAAGTGTGTGTGTTGTGTGTGTGTGTGTGTGTGTGTGTGTGTGTGTGTGTGTGTGTGTGTATAAAATCTCCATATAGCATCAACATCTTTCACACTGTACTGAAAGGGGAATACCTGTTAAAGGCATAAAAGGTCTTGCATCAGAATGTGGCCACTTCATGATAAAATCAAAGAAATTGTTAAAAACAAAACAAAGATCACAATTCTTATCTGGTCATCATGGGCTAAGCATCTTTTGCACTTTCTTCTTTTTTGTGTGGTGTAGGAGGGTGGGATGTTGGGGTGTAGAGGGAGGGAGTAGGAAATTTTCCCTCTAACATACTTTTCATGGCTCACTAATGCTTATTACGTGAGCCACGGTATAGTATGTGTAATTAAATCACTGTTTATATATAATCAAGGCTTAAAATATGTGAGGCTGCAGGGATGCACATGGCAATTGCTAAACAGTGGCGTTTTCTTTGTCAGTGGGTTCTGCAGTCATGAAATATGGGCTGGTACACCCAAGGAAATACTCCTGTAGAGGTTCTGTCATGTCACGTCCAGTGGCCACTACGCAATGGCATCTGTCAGGAAACAACTATTTCCCTTGATGTCTTAACAGAATGTCCTGTGCCTGCCTGCACGACATGTGTGAACACAGCGCAGGCTTCCAAGGGTGGTGCTGGATTGCTTCCAGCTGGTTTGTTCAGCAGTTGAGGACAGTGCTTCCAGCTGGTCCTACCTGCACCTTCAGGTGTTTCTTTTCTTTCATGATCAAGCACAAAAAATGTGGAAATTTTTCCTTTTTTTTTCTTTAACTTTTTTTTTCTTTAACTTTTTTTTCAGCTGAAAACTTGCACAGGATGGAGTAAGAGAAAGGGGGAATGAGACAGACAACATGCTGCCAATGGAGGTATTCCTCCAAACAGCAGAAAATTGTAAGCCCCGAGTTTATGACAGATTAATTGGGATCACAAAACTATCCTTGAACCCTACCTCTGTTCCAATCTCACAACCTTTCTGACATCCCAGACGAAACCCTTCATCCAATCCTTTCAGTCGACCTTCGGTCTGCCCCTCTAGGAAGCCTTCCCCTTGGCATCTGCAACAAGGTCAAAGGTTGGTTTTTTTGCATGACTTCAAAGATCTACAAAATTTCATTTCTCAAGTTTCTCCTGCTGATGATATACTTTTTTTTTAAAATGTATACACTCCTTTTGTTTCATGGTGAGAGAGAATACTACTCTGTCCATGTTCCCAATACTTACAAAGATACTTTAGTGAAAGTAAATTTAGATACTTTACTACACTAGAGTGCAGGTAGCGCAATTGTAGGTGGCTCTGACTATCAGTCTGACTTGCTCTCTGACTGACTGTCCGACTGGCAAACCACAAAAGAATTAAGCACTCAAACAATCTATCAAAGCTCTCAGTGGAACTCAACATGAAATAATTTCAAACCCTGCTCAAGGACTGCCTACAGGGATTCAGAACAAGAAAGACCTGCCAGACACAAGTGATCACCCTTGCTTATGAGACAGCTAACAATCTAGACAGAAAAGACCAGTCTGAACTACTTATCCTTGCTTTCTTAAGGCCTTTTACAATGTTCCTCACCAGTGACTCAGCAACCATACCCACTAGGGAATCCCATGATCCAGGTATGGGTGGATTCAGGATTTCTATAATAACCACATCCTGCAAATAGCTGGTAGAGGATTTCTTTAATAACCACATCCTGCAAATAGCTGGCAAAGGATTTCCTTAATAACCACATCCTGCAAATAGCTGGCAAAGGATTTCCTTAATAACCATATCCTGCAAATAGCTGGCAGAGGATTTCCTTAATAACCACATCCTGCAAATAGCTGGCAGAGGATTTCCTTAATAACCACATCCTGCAAATAGCTAGCAGAGGATTTCCTTAATAACCACATCCTTCAAATAGCTGGCAGAGGATTTCCTTAATAACCACATCCTGCAAACAGCTGGCAGAGGATTTCCTTAATAACCACATCCTGCAAATAGCTGGCAGACAATGAAAGTCCGACCAGGTCCCTTGCCAGCAGTTTTACACATGCTACATCTCTGGGCCTGTTATTGTTTATTTCATTAATGATCTTCCTAATCAGCTCCACTCCAAAACAAGACAGTTAACAAATGATAGTATAATCTTCAGAGAAATCTAAAGCCAAAGAGATTGCTGTCACCTTCAACATGATGGTGAACATGAAACTTGTTTACTTGGAAACAAATAATATGGAGCATTGAGTTCTATCCCCTAGAACCTAAGTAGAGCACCCTGTCCTGTCCAGATCAAGGAATGCGATCGCCTTCCAATACATACACAGGATGGGCACACTCACAGGTGTGCTCACGCAAATATCTTGGCATTAACATCACCTATGGAAAGTTGTGGGTTTGATTCCCATCAGAGCATTGTGGAATTTTTCTGCCCCGACCAGCTCCTAGGGCTGAGTTTGCTACGGGCTCAATTGGAAAGACTGGGACCACACAGTCGAGTTTCATCCACTAAATCAGTAAATGGATTCATCTATGAGTGTTGCTCAAATTTCCTAACCAACGCTGACAGTCGAGTTTCATCCACTAAATCAGTAAATGGATTCATCTATGAGTGTTGCTCAAATTTCCTAACCAACGCTGCAGGTGTCTGTATCTCTTGGGCCTGGCTGACGTTGGGATACATTATGAGAGTAAGCGAAGAGTACAGCCCTGTCATGCAGTCTCAGACCAGAATGGAAATCCACACCATCATCTTCTTCTCATTAATCAGCATTTAAAAAAGAAAAGTCTCATATTCTGTGGCCCTTCATGACCTGCTCTCATAGTGATTTCAGTTTCAATGTCCTCTCCATATCTATGGCCTTGGTTTGATTCCATCGGGGTCACTGGTATCTGCAAATTCGTGGAGGCTGTCATTGGACGGATGTGGCGGTGCCTTCCTGAGAGAGAGCTCACTGTGACTAAGCAATTATTGTCGTGAGTAGGTGGTGTCCTACATGTGTTGGATCAGAACAGGCACCACTGAACTCCACCGAAGTGACTCGGCAGCAGTTTTAGTGTCTCTGCCAGTTGGTTGCGTCTTGAGGACTTGACACTGACTGCTCCCTGTGGATTGCCAGTGCTGGAGCTGTGGCGGAACAGGCCAGGCTATGGCTGTGGACACTGGGTTAGCCCCTTTGACAGTACTGAGAGAGAGAGAGAGAGAGAGAGAGAGAGAGAGAGAGAGAGAGAGAGAGAGAGAGAGAGAGAGAGAGAGAGAGAGATACTTTGACACTATGATATTTTACTGTCATTACCAAATAGGTCTTTTGACAAGGGGGGCGGGGGTAACAGAACAATAACATTTCCCTCTTCCTTTCCTGCAAACAATTAGTACACATTCATTCCCAGAGTGTATCAAATCAAGGGTTAACCAAACAAATAAAATTATAACATTTCCTTATGTCCTCAAACACAGGAGTAATGTAATATGGTTT
>CM031610.1:20868452-20897166 GCA_018398815.1 Conus ventricosus
GAAAGAGAGAAAAAAAAATCGTAAGAATGACTCAAACCATCCACTCAATCAAATGATGACATTGTATCTTACTGATCTTTTCCACATGCGATGAATGATATTATTCATTTGTATATTTCTTATAATGCATTATCTTAAATTTCACTATCCTTCATCTGTCTAGTTTTCAATGCTTCCGTGATAAATTTTGCAACTAATTTAATTACAAGTTCATCATCTGATGATAACACGACTGCGACATCTTGTCTTTTCGCTATATCTAACTGGAAAAATGAACAATTTGTCTGCACTTCATTATAAGCAGTACAGTGGAACAGAAAGTGTTCTTCATCGTCAATAATGTATCTACATGCAGGACAAGGAGATTCTGTGGATGTTTCACATTCAAACCATCTAAAGTTCTAAACCTGAATCTTGCGTAATTCACTCTGAGCCATTTATCTGTTATGACATTGAGAAACTTTTCAGAATGAAACACATTTCTAGATGAGAAAAACCAGCGATATTTTTCTTTACTTTCCATATCTGACTGCCAATTCTGTTTAAAGGAACAAGCCTGTCTTTAAATTCTGCAATGAACTGTTGCTCATTTCCTACTTCCTGGGTCATCCACACTATTCCAAAACCCTGTTCTGAAAGGACTTTCTTTATTTTATGAGCCCAGTTTTCTTTACCTTTTTCATTTCTAAAAGCATCATATCATAGGCTTGCCTGCTCAAACGGGACTGGTCAGCTTCAAGATCTTCAACCATGTACTTTATACATTTCACAAATGTTCTTATATACAAAGGGTATCTGCCCATCTCTCCATATAAAACAGTGTTGGATGAATGAATAGGTACTTGAAGGAAATGCTTCATAGCATACATATGCACTTTTTCCATCTGCAAATTTCATGTACGCCCCAAATTTCAGCTGCATATGTAACGAGAGGTTTTATCTGTGCATCAAACATTTTCCAAAATATACCACAGTCTGTACAATTCAGTTTTCTTAGAGATTTCAGAATTTCAATAGTACCTTTTTTTCCTTTTTTGACATTCTTCCCATGCATAACGGAAAGTTAATTTTGTTGAAAATATCATTCTTAGATATTTATATGAATTAACTACTTGAACATCTGCATTTCCATAAGACTGATAGGTGGCCACCCATTCTAAAGACCACTATATATATCTTATCCATGTTAAATGATAAACATAAGCGATCCGCTTCCTCTTTCAATACATTCAGTTGATTTTCCAAACCTACAACTGTTCCTGACAGAAGAACAGCATCGTCAGCATACAGTAATAACACTAATTCAACTGCTCCAGGTATTATCTGGATACCATGTCTTCCTTTGCGGGACAATTCCACAACCAGTTTGTTTATAAAAAAGAAAACAAGCATCCTTGTTTCACTCCATTTGGGCAATCAAAATAATCTGAACATTCACTCTTCAAATGCACACATGCAAGCACTGAGTTGCAGACACTCTAATACCCATGAACAATTTACTACTAACACCACTTTTAGGGAGTAATTCCACAGAGCATTCCGATTTACCAAGTAAAAGGCCTTCTTGAAATCTACAAATGCAATGTAGAGCTTCGTCTTACAGAGTAGATGTTTTTGAATCAAAGAATATTGTGATACATACATGGTCTATGGTGCTGTAACTGGTTCAAAAACCCCTGCTTGTTCTTTCACTATTTTTTCTTCAGTTTCAGCCCATTCAGTTATGTTGATTTAGTATGTAAGTGTAGATTTTATTAAAATGCCGGTAACTGCTACTCCACAATAGCTGTCAGGAGTATTCACATCCCCTTTTTCTTAAAAAACTGGTATGATAATAGATTTAGCCCACTCTGATGGGAAAGAATACCATTATCAAAAAGTTAGGCAAATAAATGAACAAGGAAATCAATTACAGTTGTGTTTGCATTTTTTCAACATTTTTGCTAGACTCTATCTAGACCGAAACTCTTTCCTAATTCTAAATGCTTAATACCAGCAACGACTTCTTCACTGGATACAGGATGATTAAATAATGGCTAATTTATTCTCTTCTCCCACCCCGGCCTCTTTTCCTTAATTTTGTTAGCAAAACTAAAAAAAAATCCCCCCAAAATGGTCATGCCCTGTTGAACTGAGATTTCTTTATACATACAAAACTTTTTTTTTTACAGATCTTACCCCTGACCAGAACATTTTAGAATCATTGACTGAATTTTTTTGTTTCTTTAACCTACTTTCTTTAAAATCCAGTTCTTTTTTTCCTTAGCGTAACATACTTTTTACGTGATACAGCGATTTTTTCTCTTTTCTTACATTTATCCTTGGCTGTTTTGCATCTTTGAAATCTTATTAATAACCTTTTACCTTCCATTTTCTTTCATTCACACTCATTATCAAACCAGTCATTGGTGAATGCCTCTTCTCTGATTTACAACAATTATTTCTCCATATTGCTTCAACTGGTAAGAGAGAGAGAGAGAGAGAGAGAGAGAGGAGAGAGAGAGAGAGAGAGAGAGAAGAGAGAGAGAGAGACTTTTGGTGATTTTACTGGTGGTTTGATGCCCTCGCAGTAGAGAATCTGTTTAAGCACCTGAACACTGTCTTAGCCCTTGAGGTGCAGAGAAATTTTAGGCCCGACAATTCTGACTCGGGTTTTTTCTTTAAACCTTTGTCACTAGTAGTCTGATGAGACGGAGCGTGTTCGACTACAACAGTTTGAGACTGACGCAGTGCACTGCCGCCATCCCCCAACACTCAGCACTGGCATTGGCGTATGCAGGTCTTTTCACTTTTGGTGCCGAATTTCTCAAGTGTCTGACGGTCAAGACAGAAAAATATCAAAATCATGTGGGGAGATGCGCTTTAAACGCAAAGAAATGTCATGTCCTCTCCACCTCGGACCGGTGAAGCCCCTTGTTCAGCCTGAACAACACAATCTTAAAGCCAAGTCCCCAAAACCCTTACTGGGGATACAGATTTCTTCTGACCCGAAATGGACTGCTATGTCGTGGGGCTGTGCAAGAGGGCTGGATCAACCTCGGGCTTCCTACGTCGAAATCTCCGTAATTGCCTGTAGCATGTTCATTCACTGGGTTTTGGGTTAATAAGACGAAAGTCGAGAGACTTCCGGTTGGAACACAACAATGTCGTCTGCCTTTTTTTTGTGTGCCCGCGGTATCCCTCTAAAAATTCCTTTCCCTTTTTACATCCGATACAGTAGATGGTGTCAGAAGCTAAACGAACCCCTTCTACATCATGGCAGATAATCTATACATTTGATCGCCCGACCGTTAAGCGTTTGGGGGCGGTAATCCCAGTGCGGCGTGGAAAAAAGTGGAAACTCAAGTTTGACATCTTCCCGCAAGCCACAGGAGCAGCAGAGAAGAGGGACAGTATCAAGGTAGGCCTTTTGCTTCATCATATTGGCGATGACGGCCCCGAGATCTCTCTAACTTTGTTTTCTTGGGGGAAAGACCCAATCCATCGATGTAGACAACCCTCTGCCAGCAGAGGACAAGTCCAACTACACCACAGGCTAGCCAAGTTCGACCAATATTTTCACCAGCGCGATCCCCAGCTGATGCTCAGGGAAACAGTTCTGGCTTCACCCGCAGAGGGAACAGGGGAGAACTTGAGTCCTGGCAAGAGTGGTGAGAGAAAAGGCGGCTGCCCGCAAAATCGGAGAGGTAATTGGAGAAGTTTTTGCCACTTCATTATAACGTACAGTGGAACAAAAAGTTTTTTTACGCAAAAGTACACAGCCGGCAAGGGAAATTTCTGTGGTGTTTCACTTTCAAACCTCTAAAGTTCTAAACCCGAACTTGCGTAATTTTCACTCTGACCCTTTTTATCGTTAGACATTGGAAACTTTTCAAATGAAACACTTTTCGATGAAAAAACCAGCGATTTTTTTTTTTACTTTCCATACGGACTCCCAATTCTGTTTAAAGGAAAAACCTGTCTTTAAATTTGCAATGAACTGTTGCCTTTCCTATTTCCCGGGGGTCATCCACACTTTTCCCAAAAAACCCCGTTCTAAAAGGGGACTTTTTTTATTTTTGACCCTTTTTTTCTTTACCTTTTTCTTTTCTAAAAGCATCATATCATGGTTGCCTGCTCAAAGGGGACGGGGTCAGCTTAAAGACCCAAACCCAGTACTTTTATAAATTTCCCAAATGTTCTTTTATAAAAAAGGGACCCCCATCTTCCATATAAAACAGTTTTGGGAAAATGAAAGGTACTTAAAGAAATTTTCAAAAGCTAAATCATTTTTTCCACTGCAAATTTTCTTACCCCCCCAAATTTTCAGCGAATATGTAACGGGAGGTTTTTTATCTGTGATCAAACATTTTCCAAAAATCCACGTTGTCAATTCGTTTTCTTAAGTTTTCGAATTTCAATAGTACCTTTTTTTCCCCTTTTTTGACATTTTCCCATGCATAAGGGAAAGTTTTTTTGTTGAAAATATTTCTTAGATATTTTATGAATTACAAATTGAACATCTGCTTTTCATAAGACGTTTGGTGGCCCCTTCAAAAACCATATAATATCTTATCCAGTTAAATAAAAACTGCGATCCGCTTCCTCTTTCAAAAACGTTGATTTTCCAAACCTACAACTTTTCCCTGACAAAAACAGCACGTCCAAATAATAACACTAATTCAACTGCTCCAGGTTTTACTGGATACCATGTCTTCCTTTGGGGACTTTTCCCAAAACCCATTTTGTTATAAAAAGAAAACAACACCCTTGTTTCACTCCTTTGGGGCAATCAAAAAAATCTAAACTTTCACCTTAAAAATGCACACATCAAGCACTAGTTGCAGACATCTAAAAGCCTAACAATTTACACAAACACCACTTTTATGGATATACCCCACAGAGCTTTCCCGATTTCCAAGAAAAAAGGCCTTCGAAATCTAAAAATAAAAGTAGATTTGTTTTACAGAGAGAGTTTTTAATCAAAGAAAAGTGTAAAAACGGGCTTTGGTGCGAACGGTTCTAAAACCTGTTTGTCTTTAAAACTTTTTTTTCTTCATTTTCCCCCATTCTTAATGTTTTATTTAGTATGTGGAAGTTTTACTTTAAAATCGGGTAATGAACTCCACAATGTTTGTCAGGAGTATCACTCCCTTTTTTCTAAAATGGTATGTAAAAGATTTAGCCCACTCTGATGGAAAATCCCAATAAAAAAGTTTAGGCAAATAAATGAAAAAGGAAATCAATTACGTTGTGTTTGCATTCTTAAAATTTTTTGCTATGACTCTATCTAGCCCCTGCACTCTTTCCCAAATTTAAATCTTAAATCCCAGCAACACTTTTTCCGGATACGGATGAAAAAAAGGCCAATTTCTTCTTCTACCCACCGCCTCTTTTTCCCTTAATTTTTTTGCAAAATAAAAAAAAATGCCCCCAAAATGGTAGGGCCCCTTTTGAACTGAGTTTTCTTTTAAAAACAAAACTTTTTTTTTTAAGACTTACCACTGACCAAAAATTTTTTAGAATCATTGCTGAAATTTTTTATTTTCTTTAACCTATTTTCTTTAAACTCCATTCTTTTATTTTCCACGTAACATACTTTTTACGTGATACACGTATTCTCTCTTTTCTTACATTTTCCTGCTGTTTTGCATCTTTAAATTTTTTTTAAATAACCTTTTACTTCCATTTTTTTCATTCACACTCATTATAAAAACCGTCATTGGTGTCCCTTTTCTCTGATTTAAAAACAATTTTTCTCCATATTGTTTCAACGGTAAGAGAGAGAGAGAGAGAGAGAGAGGGGAGAGAGGAGAGGAGAGAGAAAAGGGGAGAGAGAGAGAGAGGATTTTTGGGGTAAATTTTACTGGGGGTTTGATCCCCCTCGCAGTAAGAAATCTGTTAAAAGCAGCCTGAACACTTTTTTAGCCCTTGAGGTAGAGAATTCTAGGCCCGGACAATTCGACTGGGTTTTTTCTTTTTAAACCTTTGCCCAAAGTATTCTAAACGGGGTGTTCGACTACAAAGTTTGAGACTGACGCAGTGCACTCCCGCCACCCCCCAACACTCACACTGGCATTGGCGTATGCGGCTTTTACTTTTGGTCCCGATTTCTCAAGTGTCTGACGGCATAAAGATTTTCAAAATCATGGGGGGGGTCCCTTTTAAGGGGGAAAAATGCTGGGTCCCCTCCCCCCGGGGACCGGTGAAGCCACTTGTCGCCTAAACACAATCTTAAAGCCAAATCCCCCAAAAACCCTCCCTGGGCAACAGATTTTTTCTGCCCTGAAATGGACTCCCTATGCCCGGGGGGGGCTGTCAGAGGGCGGTTCAACCTGGGCTTCCTACTCGAATCTCCGTAATTTCCCTGTACTTTTCATTCAGGGTTTTGGGGTAATAAGACGAAAGTCGAGAACCCCCTTTGGGAAACAAAACAATGTCGTCTGCCTTTGTTTTCGTGTCCCTGCGAGTATCCCTCTAAAACTTTCCTTCCTTTGTACATCCGTACATAGAGGGGGCAGAGCTAAACAACCCTTCTTTACATCATGGCAGATAATTAACTTCGATCCCCCCGACCCTTAAGCGTTGGCGGGGTTCCGAGTGGGGTGGAAAAAGTGAAATCAAGTTTGAATTTTCCGAAACCCAAGGAGCACGGAGAGGGACAGTACAGGTAGGCCTTTTGCTTCACATTTGGCGTGACGGCCTCGAGTTTACCTAACTTTGTTTTGGGGGGGAAAAAGACCTAATCCGTCGTGTAGACCCCCCTCTGAGAAAGGGCAAGTCCAACTACCCACGGCTACCCCTCGCCCCAATTTTTTCACCAGCGCGATCCCCAGCTGTGCTGGGAACAGTTCGGGCTTCACCTGCGGGGGAAACCCAGGGCAGAACTTTGATCCTGGCAAGATGGTGAGAGAAAAGGCGGCTCCCTGAAAATTCGGAGGGGGGTAACTGATGGTGGGGGACAAGCTTTTTTCACTTGCTGTTACACCGCCGCTGAGTGGTTTTGGTCAACCCTCTCACGCTTTAGTACCAGAAGGTTCAGAAAGGGGTTTGCTAACTCAAAACCCCCGCCCAGTAATCGTGAAAAGGCGGACGGTCGGGAGGAGAGAGACGCGGGCCTCCACGACAAAGAGTGGCCAGGAACAACTCCTGGGGGGAAAGCACCCCTAAAACTGCGGATACGCGACAGAAAACCCCCCTTGGAAAGGCCAAACGCCCACAGCAAAGCATTGCAAAAGGCAACAAAGGGGAAATTTTCGCTGCATCTGCGGGGAGTTCGGCGTCCGTAAAGGGAACCCCAAAAAGAGACTGTGGCCCGGGAAGAAGATGGATACTTTTTGGTAGGTGCAGACAACCCCAACTGGCACCCGACCCAGATGGACATCAAGGAAATTGGCTCGGGTTTTATTGGGCATCACACGGCCCAGGTCTCTGTGATGCCAGCCACGTCTTAAAAACCCCTTTTGGGTCAGTTTCGCCCTCCAGACGCCGTCTCTTGGCCCGGGGACCACCACTGGATTTTATAGGTTTGCCTACACAAACCCCCAGGGCGCCCCCAGTATGGGAAAGGTGTACGCCCCGCCCAACCAAAACTCCTCCTCGGATGCCGCCCCAAAAACCCGGGGATTGATCCATACATCCCAGCCTTTTACCGTACGCGATAAAGTACGACACCCACAGCAGAACGGAAATTCATCACGGGGGGGCAGCCCGGGCCCACCCCCCCGATCCACACTCCACCTTCATCTATCGACGATGTTTTGCGACAGTTCCCCCGATCTTCAGAGGACTTGGGGGGCTTGGGGAAACGACCATCCCCTAAAGACAATTCAAAGCCCCCCACAGTCATTCCCCTCGTGTCCGGTCCCCCAAAAAGAAAGGGGAAGCTGAGTGAACAAGAGGTTTGGAACAAAGCATTGCCAGTGGACCCCCGACGGCGGGGGTGCCCAATCGTCGTGTACCCCAAAAACCCAAAGGCAATGTTTTTTTTCGGGACTTGACTCGAAAACCCCCAAAAAAGCGTGAAAGGAAGTCAAAACTATGCCAGCAGTGGGGAAAGACACTTTACAAATATCGAGGGAAAGTCTTCACCAAACTCGACGCCAATTCAGCTTACCCCCAAACCAGCTGGACGTGGTTCCAAGCTCACAACATTTTACACCCCTTTGGACGCTTCAAATTTCCCAAGTTTTCATTGGATTTCCTCAGCCCCAGAATACTTCCAAAAAAGATGGGGCACAAACCCGCAGGGACTTTCCGGGTTTGTGGGGCCAATTTGGGTGACATTCTTGTTTTGGTAGGACAAGTCAGAAAAGAAAAAAGATGGGAGGTCCGGACAGGGTGTCCCAAACTGGCCTCCCCTCAACCCAGAGAAGTTTGAGTTCGCAAAAACAAAAGCTTAATACTTGGTCAGATCATCGACCAAAAAGGGGTGAGGAAGGACCCCGCCAAAGCAAGGCCCTGTGGGGGGGTGAGCCCAGAGAACGTTGGCGAGTCAGGCGATTCCTGGGGATGGGCAACCGCTTATGAATTCGTGCCAAACCTTGCCGACAAATCCAAAAGCTGAGGGGACCACTACGCAAAAACTTGCATGGCCTGGGCCCAGACCCCAGCAGGCCCTTTGACACCCCAAGGAGGACCTGCCCATCTGAGACACTTTCTCTCACCCCCCCAAGCGGGGCAAGTCGTCTCAGCGATCCACAGTTTCGGCCCCCGCGCAGTCCTACTACAGCACCAGAAAAAGATGGACACATGAAAACCCGTCGCGTAGCCCGCGATCTCTCACAAAGACGGAGAAACGATAGCCCAATAGAGAAGAACCCCGCAATTTTTGTGGAGCCTAGAACATTGGGGGGACCCCCCTATGGGGAAAAAACTTTTTATTAGAGACCGACCCAAACCCTGGGGCCCGCCCCTACCAACCTTGACGAACTGCCCGTTTGTTTTCCCGCGCTTCCGGTGCGTCTGCACTTTCAGCTTCACCATCCCCCAGTTTCCCCGGGGAAGGAACTTCACACCGTGAGCGTGTCCCCCCAAGGCCCCGGATTGCCGATGGTGATTCAAAAGGTCGAGGTTACCTCAATGGTCCTATATCAAACCCCTTGGACCACAGGTGGCACAGTCAGAGCGGGGGCTGAAAGAAGGATCCTTCCCAACGGAGCACTACGCACCAACGGGGTGGCCCGACAAGCAGCAGCTGAACAAAACCACCAAGCGACAAGGGTGAAGCCGAAACTTTTACTGTTTTAGATGGACGCTCATGAAGGGGCAACGATTTGGGGATTGTCACCTAGGGATGATACCGAGCCACTGCACGAAAGGGCCCCAGGGAACGAAGACAAAGGGGAAAAACCCCCCAGCGTGTGGTGGCCGTCCAAAAAAAGGACATCGAAGCGATGGTCAAAACTTGCCCAGAATCACCAAACTCGCAAAGCCAGGACAAACCCATGAAGGGGGACCCCTTTCCAACCGACCCTGGCAAGAGTGTGCTGCCTTTTTCCACCTGCGGGAAAAAATCTCCTGGGAAATTTCTACTACTCGGGAGACTTGAGATTTTTCGACCCCAACGCACCACAAGAGGGGACAATTTCCCCGGGTAAAGAAAGCTTCAGCCGCACGGTATCCCCCGACATCCTTGCCGGCAAAGGGGCCCCCGTTGCCCTTCCCACTTCCATCCTTCGCCACAACCCGGGGTTTTTATCGTGCATCCTCCCTCACTACCCCCCTCCCCCAAAGGCGAAGTGAACGTGCCGTGCAGACCATCAAGAAACCTCATGAAGAAGTGGAGCAATACCTTGGCCTCCTCATTACCGCAAAAAACCCCCCCTTTGGCCCCAAAGGTTTTCCCCCGCTCACTGAGCATGGGACGCCGCCTCAAAACTCGTGCCCCTACCCCGGGTCCCTCCTGCCCCCGACCCCTGACAGACATCCCGAAAAGAAGGGAAGGAGTAGGGGGGAAGTGCGGCGGACATAACAACGCACAACGTTTTTGTTCCGAAACTTTTTCCCCCCGGGGTTAAGTGTGGGGCCCGACCTGCAGAAAGGGGCACCGTCATCAAACAGCATGAGGCCCCCGAACTTCTCACAAGACCTTGATGGGGGATTTTCCCCGAAATCGGCGGATGACCCGGAAAATGCATTGCCAAACAACCCCCGCCCCGGATGCACCCCCCATCCATGGGGCCCTTTATGCCTTCCCCCGCTCCCCCCCTTTTCCCGAGCCCGACCCCGGCCACAACTGCCCGTACCCAGTTTCACCGGGCCCTCCTGAACCTGGGGGAAAGCAGACCTGCCGCAGAGGAACTCAACGACACCACCCCAGGGGCCAGTTGCAACACCTGCCCAAGCAACGGGACCCCCTTGACCCAAATTGCAGCAACAACCCCCCAAGGGCCCAAACCCGAAACCCAGACCACCAGCCCATTTGAAGGACTATGATATTAATTTGCGCGTACCTCAAAAGGGAGAAACCCCTGTTTTAGCAAACAGGATTTAGTTCAGTTGAAAGTTTGTCCATTTTAATAGGTGATCGGTCTCGATTTCGACTCCCCCCGTTGGGTTTGATCCCTTTTAAAAAGGGGGATGTAGCATGTTCATCACGGCTTTTTTGGGAAAAGACAAAGTCGAGGACTTCCGGTTGGAACATAAAAAGTCGTTGCCCCTTTTTTTTCGTGGCCGCGGTATCCTCTAAAAAAATTCCTTCCTTTTAAAAAACCCCATACGTAATTGCCCACGGAATGTCCCCGCCTTGCCTACATTTCACTGCAGGTCCACCCCTTTATACGGCCGTGGCATGGTCCAACACAAAGCAAACATCGATCGACTTGAAAAGGCTAAAAATAGCCGCCCCTTTTTTTGTAACAACTCGAACAGGGATCCCGGGTGTGTCACCAGATGCTCCAATACCCCAAAACCACCTCTGGAGGGGGCCCCCAAAGACAGCTTTTTACTCCCATGCTGTACAAAATTGTCGGCGACCGGTCCCGCCCTCCGCCAAAAAACCCTTTCCCCACCCCACAATCAAAACCCGGCGAAAAATCAAGCCAAACCCATTTACGACTGTATAACCAAACCCCCCCACAAAGGCAGACCTACAACAACTGAGCCTTCCTACAACCCACTGCACAGAAAATATAGAGGCTTTTCCTTTTTTATTAGAACCCCCCCCGGAGTGGGAAACCCTTGGACAACAACCCCCGCCAGCGCAGAATGCCCGGCCTTCTTTCCCCCCCACTAGGCAGGGTTGAGGGGGCAGATCTTAGCTGGGAACCCACCTCCAAAACAACAAACAGGGGAGACAAACCTTAGGGTTCCTCAGCGAAAATGGGTAGGCTCTTTTAACATCAAGGAAACTGCCTACAAGGCCCTAGTTCGCCCCACCCTGGAAATATTCCTCACCTGTCTGGGACCCCTACACTGCCAAAAACATCAACAACATGGAAAAAGTCCAACGCCGTGCAGCTCGATAGGTTGTGAACCGCCACCGTCACACCTCAAGTGTCAATTCCATGCTGACACATCTACAGTGGTCCACTCTAGCAGACAGAAGAAGAGCAGCAAGGCTGACCACCTTCTTCAAATACCATCGTGAAGAGGTCAGCATAAACACCCATTCAGGCCTACACCAAAACCCCAGCACGGTCTACAAGACAGCCTCATGGGGAGACTTATCTCCTCCCTGCTTGCAAAACCAACTACAGGATGTTTTCTTTCTTCCAAGGACTGTCAGGGACTGGAACAGCCTGCCTCCTGAGGTTATTTCCTCAACCTCAGTGGAGTGTTTCAAGTCCCAAATCTGACCAACCAGCGCCCCCCCCCCCCCCCCCCCCCCCCCCCCCCCCCCCCCCCCCCCCCCCCCCCCCCCCCCATATGTCTATGTCAACACCCTGTGGAAACCCCCCAGTTTTTACACACATCAGAACCATCAAAATGATTATGGCTTGATGTTTAAAGAAAGAAGAGGGGGGGGGGGGCTGTTTTCCACCACTACCCCTACCCCCCCCCCCCCCCCCCCCCCCCCCCCCCCCCCCCCCCCCCCTGTTTTTAATCTTTTAAGGTCTTACTCTGCTCAACCAGTTGTATCACAGTCATCATTGGCTCCTACAACTAGCCGCCAACCAACAACTAAAGGCGGAGATCCAGATCCAGAAATGTTCTTCCTACGTACAATTTGCACATCAAACAAATAAATTTTATCAAACAAACCTGCTTTCATTCATAAAAACGGCTCCCAAAAAATCATCATCAGAGTCCATCGTCGCACTCGATTTGTCGCCACACTTGTTGCAATCTTCTGCTCGTTCCGGGGAGATCACTCTCACTATTCTACAGATTACTCTTATGCCCAGACTTGTTCCTGCGTAGGCTTCACACCAAAAAGATAATGCGCAAAGGCCTTTCTTAACTAATGGAGTATTTATAGACAGACACTGACAGGTTATTTTGAGAATGTTTGTTCTGCCTGAAAGTTGATTTACCTTCTTTTCTTTCATATGCCCATCAAAGTACATGCCAGGTGTTCCAAGCAGACCGATAAAAATGCAAGGAATGAGTTTATTTGGGGGAAACCACATGGCGCGAAGATATGGTCACGGGAGAGTGGAAAGGCCTGACGTGTGACGTCTTGTTGTTTATCCTTCACGGGCAAAGATGACCACGACTTCAGCTATCACTGGGTGGTAGTGTGTGTACAAAGATGGCTGATCATGCTGATCCTTGCATTAAATAGTCTGCTGCAGTGCGGATAGTGCAGACTTGGAGGTGAGCCAGGTTGAAAGGTGGTGCTTGCTCTTGAAACTGACTATTTTGCTCCTGTGCCTCCTTTCACCTCATTTTGAAGTCTTTCACTCCGGATTTGATCATGGTGCACCAGGTTGAGCAATCTTGCACAGTCTCTGCCCAGGAGGCAGGGGCGATGCTACAGCACTTCAGTGAAGCCTTCAGTGTGTCTTTGTAGCTCTTCTTTTGTCCTCCATGGAAACGTTTGCCTTCCTGAAGTCTTCTTCGTGCTGATTGTGAGACTGAAGTCATCACAGGCTTTAGCAAACCAGTCCAAACTCTCTTGCATGTCAGATTGTGTGGCAGCATTCAATACGCAGTCATTGGTGAAGAGAAAGTCATGGGGGCTTGTAGCCTTCTCAGTTTAAAGAGCTTTCCATCAGTGCAGTATTTAAAGCCAACTCCGATGTCACCATCTTGGAAAACATCCATCAGCACAGAAGAAAGTATAATACTGAAGAGGATGTGGGCTAGCATGCAGCCCTGCTTGACGCCATTTGAAACCAGGAATGGCTGTGAGTACTCTCCATCATCCTCCACTCTTGCCTGCACACCATCATGACACTGATTGACCATTGAGATGCCACAAAATTGAGGCTGTGCAACGAAGATCAGCACGTTTCATTTTAAATTGTTGCAGAACAACCGCTAGCGTCTCCGACATGTTACACCAATCCCAGAAGCCAAAGTTGAGAGCACCTAAGGACAGGGACAGAATCAGTACAGTTCTGAGGTTTGTTTAATGTCTTTTCATCGCCAGATGATATTAGACACTAGTTTTAAAAAAAATCCCCAACCTTTTACACTCACTCAACTTATCTAGTTCTTTCAAACCCACATCTGACATATGCATATTTACACAAGTGAAATACCCTAAAGGTACACAAAGTTGCGATCTTTATAAAAATTTTACAACCTGTGACTGCGAAATAACCATGGCAATTTCAGCAACACATTAACCATATAAGACAGTATTGACATTATCAAAGTTATTCATCTCAATACCTTCCTCCTGCTAGAGTGAGGCCAACACTGAGAATTCAAACAAAAGATGACGTACGGAAATGTTTTCTCCGCAGACACAAGTAATACCATGTGAATATTTAGTGTTCCAGGTATTCAGCCTTAATTTATGAATTAATCTTACAATGTGCCTAGGGCACGATGGTAAAGTAGCCACTTTTTTACAGGGACAGAAGAGCACACTCAGGGCAGCTTGCTAGACTTCAGTGTCGACGGGACTACTGGAGTTATTTGTTCCTCCCGCGAACCATCCCTGAGTGGAACGATTCACTGACTGAGGCTGTGGCTGGAACCATGTCTCTTGGCGTGTTCACGTCGGGAGCTCGTAAACTCCACCAGTAGTCACAAGCTTTTTTTTCTGCGCCTACCCCTCCGTTATAAGTGTCAGAATAATCAGCCTGTTGATTCTTCTTCTTCTTTTGTACGACCAACATCATTTTGCTGCGCTGATGGTTTTGTCGTATTTGGGGAGATTGCCGAAGATTGCGCTGTTGTGAGGATTTGAAAGAAAAAAAAATGATTGAGGACACTATACGGATGAAGATGAAGAACTTTGATGAGGGGCGTCCAAACTTGGCCATGATCTTCCACAACCCCTCACGGCAGACAGTGTCGAATGCCTTGGTCAGGTCCACACACACAAAAAAAATTAATGTGGTGCAGAGGCTGACATTCTGCTTCATGTGACGTCAGGTAAGGGGTGGCTTATGTTTTTCTAGATTGTGAATGATTTCATCGGGAGAAATCCCTAAAACAACTTAAATGGTTGGTAGGGTTGTTAATTTAATTTTTTTTAGTTTAACATCATTAAGCTCAAATCTATGCTAGACCTCAAAACGCTTACAAGGATCAGATTATCGTGATTTAGAACAAATTTCTAATTGTGGCGTGTGGCCACAGCTGGTACAGAGAGTTCGCACTGATGACAATACGCAGCTTAATGTGATTGTTAGTAAGTCATAAAAATCAAGAGGTATCGTGCGAAAATCTGTCAACTGCCAATGAGATTTCTGTTTGTATTTGTAAGTGAAGCTGTTTACATTTCAGGTAACGAAATTCAGCAATCTTCTTCGTGTCATGCAGCCAACTTTGTAAGTTCGAAGATTCTGTTCCACTTGATCGTCGATAGGGCCACACTGTGGCATACCATCGACATAGTAGCTCCCACAGAACACCGAAGATGTCATTCCCACAGAACACCGAAGATGTCATTCCTACTAATGATCAGGAAGGCATGACATGTTATCATTTTCAATATATTTGCTTGTTTTCTAAGATACTAACTAACTAAGATACAACTATTGGTCCAGTACACTGGAAAAATAAAGCAAGGGAGAGTGATGTGAGAGAGAGAGAGAGAGAGAGAGAGAGAGAGGGGGGGGGGGGCGGAAGGGAGGCTGGCGGTGTTGTTGCAAGACGTTATGCTTGTCCCCAGTGAAGAGGTAGGGCAACGCATATTTTTGCACAGTACAAAATCAGGTAATGTTTGTTTAAATCATTGCCAAGAACTTTAGCTTAGAATTTATTAGACATCATAAGGCATAAAATTTGATGATGTCATCCATCATAACAAAAAGAATTTAGTGATTCTGCTATATTTTACAGACATGAGCCCCAGGACATTGCTAAGGAATGTACATCTTGGCTTGGAACCACCTGGCCCATCGCAATATGTCAACTTGGTCAAAGGAGACTATGAGTATTGGCACTATTGCTGTGATGGCACTGATGACAGGGTATGTAAATATGTGTGTGTGTGAGAGAGAGAGAGGGAAAGTTTATAAATTAATATGCATTGTAGATTGATAATGGGTAAGAATAATGTTTTAGAGGTGTGATCTGATGAAACTTCATATGTATCATGATGCTAAATGTATTAAATTTTCTTCACATGTTTTTATAATGAAAATTTAGAGATTGTTGGCTGAAACTGTGAAGTTTTCATTAAATTCCTTTTTTCTATACTTTGAGATTCTGGCTAAGACTTAAAGTTTACGTTGAAATTTTTGTTTTTACACACACTTCTTTTTTGTTTGTTTGTTCGTTTTTGCTTTTATAAATGTAACTTATATTAGTTATAAACACCATCCTTGCTGATGAATTTTATCACCTTGGTCCAGTTGTTCTGGAATAGCTTGTTTTTATATCTCTTGTTATTGCCTGTTCCAGTGGATTTTTTTCTGCCAGTAGACTGTATTCAAATTCTTTCAGATTTTCCAGTTCTAAAACTATTCTCTCAGTAACTCAAGGAAGCAATATTGCTAGAATGATAGAAGAGAAACTGTCACATATTAAAATTTTAGACTTCAGTAGCACCCCTGGGGCTACTGCTCAGGCTTGCTGTAGTATTATTACTGTGACACTTGTGATAGCAGGGTCGAAAGCAGGGAAGTTAGTGCGTGAAATTTTCATTACGCTTTAAAGGGAAGTTAGAGTGTGGAATTTTTAATTGCACTTTAAAGAGATTATTTTTTATATAAAGTGTACAGTACCTTACACAGAAAGTGGCTGTAAAAATTTTGTATGAAGTGTAATTTTGTAAAATGATATGTTGTTGTGTTTCTAGTAATTCTAGGTGTGTGTGTGTGTGTAACATGTGTGTGTGTGTGTGTGTGTAACATGTGTGTGTGTGTGTTTGAGAATGCATAGATGTGTGTATAATATTGTGTTGTGTGTGTCTGTGTGTGTGTGTGCACGCGTACATGTATACCCATGCATACTGTCATGTGTATTTACTGGTACACATACCAACTCAGTCCCATATCTGTGTTTGCAGGGTTGGGGCTGTGGCTACAGGACCTTGCAGACTGTGTGCAGTTGGGTCAGACTGCAGCGCCAGCACTCCTTGTTGTGTCCTGCACCACATGAACCCAGCAACACTTCTGCCCCACCCACAGTCAGCCCTGTACAAAAGGCCGGCCCTGCTGTTGCCAGTGATGACATGAGTAACGTGGATGATGTCAGATTCAACACTATCTCTGTCATTGGCTGTGGTGACATTAGTGATCGCATCGATCAGTGTACAGCTTCTGTGGATTATGATGCCAGTACTTTAATTGCCTCGGGGAATATGGACCAAACACAAAGCAGCCAACAAAATGTGAGGATGGCAGTGATGAAGATAGTAACAGTCATATTGTTGTACTGTCCAGTGGGAATGTCGACTATTGCTCAGAGAGTGAAAATTCAATGTCTGCACCTACAGAGGGACTGCAAGTTGTCTGCAACCAGAAATGTGACAGTTCAGACCTCGGGGTTATTTCTGGCAGACTTCAAACCATGAAGGAGGACTTGCTATTGCCATTTTCAGGAAACAACTGTGGAGACAAGTCAGGAGTCCATGATAGTGCAACATGTTCCCAGCCTGCCAGAGATTCAGAAGGCGCTTGTTCTCATGGGAGATAAGCCAGGTCATTTCGTGGGATCCCGGCAATGGATTGGAAGCTACGAAGTCTATGTATGTCTGGACTACTTTTATGATGTGAGTTCAGAAGAATTGTGCCCAGTTAGTCAGTGTCATCTACAGATTAGGTGTCCCTGAGGAGAATCTCAGTGCTGTCAATGGTTTTAGATTTGAGTCTGAAACAGATTGAAATCAAAATGTAGTGTTGAAACGGCTAATTCAAATACAGTGTGTGGTTAAAAAGTATGAAAAATTAATACTGTTTCACTTTTGTTATAGGACATTATAGGTGTAGAACCGCCAACACTCATGGGTTTCAACAATTACCCTGACTGATTTTCAAACTTTTTCCAATTCTTTTACGGTTTTGTCAGTGAAGCATTGCTCTACATGTTGAGCAAAGAATCCTAGATAAGTATAAACATGCCTATCCTTTGCTCAGGTTTTATCTGTTTTCTTTCTCATTTTAGGTTCGTCAAATGTAATGATTTTTGTTTTTAATCAGTGTAATGGCCTTTCCATTGTTAAAATGTTCACCATGACTCATTATCTTCATACAAGATGACTGGTCTTCCAAACGTTTCAGGGCTTCAAATAACCATCCCTTGGTTACTTGGTAGTCCCCTGTCCAGACCTGGAACACACTTGAAGTTTAAAGACAATTTTCTGATGCTAGTATGATACATACATGTTTGTGTTTTATGTTTGTGGCTTACTTTTTACAGGCACCGTGCCAAAATGCCCTTAACAAAAAAAAAAAGAAGAAAAAACACACACAGCTATTTCACATTGCCCCTGTCACTGGGCTCAACATCTGTAGACATGTTTGTGTCCCAACCCTTCCACAAGTTCTTAACACCTGTTTCTATCCTCTTCAGTTCAATTTATAGACTTTTCCAGTGTACAAAATGTTCAATATAAATATATCCTGTTTATCTAAGAGTATTCTAGATCTTTTGAGGACAAAAATTATAAAAAAAGGTTATTTACTCGCTTTTTACTCCTATGACTTAGGTGCGCTTGTATTGTGTCATAGACACGGCAATAAGGCACAGAACTGCAAATGCAGCTTTGGGGCAGCCATCAAGACCTCAAAAAGACTGTGGGTTTCATCATGGTGACAGAAGATCTGACACAAGCAAAAAGATTGACCACAGAAGAAGAAGGAGCACTGTACATTTACTGTCATGATATATATAGTGTCAGCCAGGCCTGAGAAATATGTATACGCCTGCAGTGTTGGTCAGGAAATTTTAGATACACTCTCAGAAACATCCACAAAGTGGATGAAGCTCAACTTCATGGTTCCAGTCTTCACCATTGAACCCATACAGCAATCTCAACTGTGAGTAGGAGAATGTCGGGGCAGAAAAATCCCACAAATGAATAGTTATCAAACCCACAACCTCCCAGCCAGGAATCCTCGATCCCAGTCACAGCACCACAACACCCAGTTTCTCTGAAAATCTATGTTGGCTTTGAGTGCTTACTAGAGAGTAATTTCTTCACAGTGTATGGCATGCTTACCAGAGAGTAATTTCTTCACAGTGTATGGCATGCTTACTAGAGAGTGTATTCTTCACAGTGTATGGCATGCTTACTAGAGAGTAATTTCTTCACAGTGTATGCTTACAAGAGAGTAAATTCTTCACAGCGTATGGCATGCTTACAAGAGAGTAAATTCTTCACAGTGTATGGCATGCTTACTAGAGAGTGTATTCTTAACAGTGCCAGGGTTACCAGCGTAGGTGTTTATGGTGTCCACAACAGCTTAGGGTTATTACTACTTCATATTTGGACCAGCTATGTCCTCAGCAAAGTCCATGTCCAGACCTGGACAATGTTCTGAAAAATGTTTTAGTGCAAATACAACTGACATGTTTTGAAGAATAGTTTTTAATGTGAAATGTTGGTCAAAAGCTATGAAACTTGCTGCAGAAAGCAAGCATAAGAGCAAAAAGAAAATGAAGAGTTTGATAAATACAGCTGGATGAAAAAGAAAAGACATAGAAAAGAAGAGGAAATCAGCTTGAAAAGAGAGTGTAAAAGTTATATTTTTTACAGGTACCATGTAAAATTATTCACATCAGCCGAGGTGCGGAGCTGAAACACCACCTGTCCACCCTGTGTACACACTTTTCCACCCTGGGTAGCCCAGTGATGATGGGTAATTTTTTTTTCTTTTTACAATATTTGATTAACAAAAAATATTCTCCATGCAAAAGCTGAAATACTGATCCAAAATGTTTTCTTATTATTTATGTGCTTGTAACATTGCATAGATCTCCTTATAAAAAAAAAAATGTCTGCAGTGCATAGTCCTGTTGTAGATAAAATAAGTTTTATTTTTGATGGTTGAATTGTGCCTACTCTCCTACATATTATGGTAGGCCTATACCATTCTTCAGTTTCCATGCACACAGGATGAACATTACATATTACATCACTTGTATGTTTTCTGTTGATGTGATTATGTATGGACATGTATGCATTTGAAAATGTGGAAAAAGTACCTTGTAGAACTTGAAAAGTTGTTTGCAGCCTGAACAAGTGTTTTACAAACTTTGTGGATCAATCTAAATCACTACTCTGTGGGGCTGATGGGATGGGGAGGAGGAAGGAGATGGGGGAACAGAAAGAAACGTTTTGGCATTGATTGCATATGTACCATTTATTCAAAAACAAAGTTGACTTACATCAGATGAGATTGATACTTTCTGCAGGAAAAAAAAAGCTTAGTAGCTTTGATCCTAATGCAATGACAGAATTATTTAACAAGTGGGTACAGATGTATGGAAGGTGTTTTACTTTCAATGAAGACTGCTGTACAGGTAGCTGGAAATTGAAGATTCTGATGCGTGCAGGCCATCATTGCTTGATCTACACATTTGCCTGTCTGATTTTTTTTTTGACTGGATTACTAGATTCAGTCATTGTAATTAGAATTCATATTAAGATTTTTCAAATAATTTCAAAGGATATTTTAAGATTTTGACCTGTATTTAATGTTTACAGTTGCTTTTAAAATGGTGGTAGCCTTGATATGGCCCATTGTGGTTGGCTAGGCTATATGTCACATTGTGTTGTAGACATGAACATTTTAATATAGAAAGCTGCACTGGGAAGTTGATTGTTCACTGATTGTCTTCTGCTACGCAGGAAAAACATCTTAGAGTAGAATTTTGTTTCTGGTCCTTTGTCTGTCTGTCTGCCCTCAAGAACGCTCAAAAATAGTTGGTGTGATCTTCGTCAATATTTAAAGGGTCAGCCAGAGAGCCAGTGTCTTACTTACTTACTTACTTAGGCCATTGGTCTTGCCAGAGTATAAGCCACCAGCAAGTGTACGCCAATGACCACAGTCCTGGGCAATCTTTTCTCCTCCTTCTTGCAGGCAGTTTTACAGGGTGAGGTTGCTAGCCTCACACCCAACCCTCCTCCTTTATCCAGGCTTAGGACCGGCTATTAGGTCTAAAGAGACTACCAGGCGGAGTTAGAGCCAATGTCTACCAATGATTAAAATTTGACAGTCTTGGGATGCAAATGTTACAAAATGCTGAATTAAAAACTGCTCAGCACTACATCACAAGTACATAGAGAGAAAGCCCAGCAACCCATGTGTGACGGGTCTCCGACGCTCCCCCTCGTTATTAAAATATGATTTTCATATTCAGGGATGCAGGGGGTTATAGACAGAAGTATTTACGCTTTCACAACCAAAATGCGCTCTGCATAGGCACACGCACTCTGTCACTCACATCGGGCCCGCACAAAGGTGACGGGAAAACCCAATAACATTTCTTTAGAAAATAATCAACTTTATTTAACTTGACTCCGAGCCCCACCCGTCACTACACAACACAACTATCTGTATCATACAACAATGTAAACATCATACAGACAATCTCATAAATCGCATCCCCTTTCCTTCAATTACTTTTCATTAACCAGGAAAGACAATATTCCACAATTCTGTTTGCACACTTATAAACTTAAGAGCAATAAAGCGTCCATAACTTGCCAGCATTCCTTGGTTGACCGTCAGTTTCTCTCATCCCACTGTGCGACCACGAGCTGAAGCTGCCACACTGTTGTGTCCTCCCGATTGGCCAAATCCCAGTTGGGGGACACTGGCAACGTAGCTTGAGTCGCACCTCACACCGAGTCTCCCGGACTCCACCGTATTTCGCCCTCTCCACGGAAAGGGCTCTGTCGGCCTCTCCCACAGGTCTTCTCTGGCTGCAAACACCCCACCGTTGTCTGGCAGCTCCCTGTCTAGGCTCAACAGGCTGACACGTCTTGCTGTCGACCGTCCCCACACGGGAGACAATTCTTCTCGTCGTCAGCTCCGAGGCTACAGCAACCTCCTGTCTACGTCCCCACCCAGGAGACAACGAGGCGACAGCAAACCTCTGCTTCACGCTGTATTTTCTTGAGCCCTCAGCAAGACGGGCGAGTTCACTTTCCCTTAAGTGAGTCACACACTCCCTGGTTTTCCAAGCAGCTCATTCTCAAACAAGAGAGAACCCGAGTTTAACTGGCTCAACCAATGGAATCACGGGCACACACACATCACACGATTTGTACCAATAAATCCCCAAGTTATTTTTATTCCACCAATGGAATCACTAGTCACCTACACATACACACACACAACAGCTGCTAGCGCTAACCAAGACTTGGGTACCAGTGGTTAATGCATAACCTCCTATTCAAACTCATGTTCGATTCCCCGAAGCAACCCATTGTACTAACAGCCTGGACTTCTCCACCAGCCAGGACTGAGGCTTCAAGTAGTTACTACCTCTATAGACAACAAGGCGCAAACCACTCAATAGGCGAAGCCTTCCATTCATTCCCCCGAACAAGGATGACTGAATGGTCGCTGTACTCTGCCTGCAGGCTGACGGTCACCTACCCGTGACGGTCACCTGACACGACGCCTTCCTTCGGGCCCCCACTGGAGAACCCAGTAAATAGCCAGCCAGTGGTCGGACTGGACACTCCTCTATCGGGGACCGGCAGGTCGGCAACTCCTTGTCATAACCCTTGGACATGCGAAACACTTCCCAGTAACTCTCCCCTTCAGTATACGACTCGGGTATTCCCTCTGGTGATCCCTGAGTTCGCACACTTGAAGAACCCAAGAAACTTGCTCTCTGCAACAGCAAAAACTCCCCTTAATTTGCCTAAATGCTCGAGAACATTCGGCCGACTCATGACCCCCCGTACCTAAGAATGTTGTTCCAATAAAACATTTCCTCAAGGACAAATGTTCTCAAATTGGATAAACAACTCCAGTGGCATGGAACAGTATTATAGATGTGTTGCTTAGATACGGCGATAGCGAGCCGGAAGTTATTTCCCGGAAATGAGTGAGTGGAGGAAGAAAACGGTGGAGAGGAGAGGCTTTGACAACGAGCGATGGCGTAGGACGCTGTTTAACGAGTCGTACCGAGTGATGCGATGATTGCAGTCGAGGGACTTTTTAGTATAGTCAGAAGTGACTTTTCAATGGTAGCAGAGCGTGTCTACAGATAATCTACATCGTAGACTAATCTACAGATCTAAACTGACGTTGTTGACGAAAGTACAGATTGATACAGACTACCCAAAAAACGAAGTTTGACGGTCCAACTTCAACGAAACAAAAGTGCAGGACATATAGTAGCCACCAGTTGTAAAAATCATGGCGCAGAGCTATAAAACACCGCCGAGCCTAGGGCCTGGATACGAGTTATGAGACGTGGAAAAACGACTGGAAGTATGGAAACTAGTAACGGACGTCAACCCAGAGAAACAGGCACTAGCCGTTACATTGTCATTATCGGGCCCAAAAGCACGAGCAAAAGCTTAGAAATCGATGTTGCACGGCTGAACACAGGAGATGGGATGGATATTTTATTGACTGACTTGATAGTCTTTTTCTACAAGATGAGGTTGACTTAGCTTACACAGCATATTCAGACTTTGAAAGACTGAGGAAAGGACAAGGCATGTCAATGTGCGATTTCATCATTGAGTGTGAAAGAAGATACAATATTTGCAGAAAATACAAAATGGAATATCCAGATTCAGTGCTTGCATTTAAACTGCTGGACAATGCAGGTTTGTCAGTGAAAGAAAGACAATTAGTTCTGACAGCAGCGTTGACAGAAAATTTTCTTCAATGAAATTGTTTTTGAAGAGAATATTTGGGGACAGTTTAGCAGTAAGCACAGTGAACAAAATCAAGATCAAGAGGAAAAAGAAGAAGCATTTCTAGAAAAGAGTTAAAAATATCAGCAGTTCAGAAAGAAACCTTCCAGATATAGCAAAAGGTTCACAACATAAAATAGCGGAACAAAAAGGAACAAATCCATTAGACAGGAATGGCAAAAAAACCCAGATGTGCATTTGTGAGATTTGTGTTTCACTGGGTAAGGATTGCCCCCCACAAGCATCAAAACAAGAAGAAGTCAAAATGACAGATGCAGAAGAAAATGAAGAAGAATGTCACTTGGCTTTGTTTACAAAGAACACAACCCGAAAATGAGATACTCTTAAAAGAGTCCTTTGGATGTGCAATCATTGATACAGCATTACCAAGACTGTGTGTGGAAAAAGATGGGGACGAAGAATATGTTTTATCAGCTGGAGCAGAAGAAAAGAAGAAATCAAGATGGTTGCAAGTGCTAAGACTTTCAGATTTGGTGTGGTGCAAAAGTCAAGTCTACATGAAGGCAACAATCCAGCACAAATTGGTGATACCAAGTGCACCATTGAAAAGGAAGTTGTGGACATTGACTTACCACTTTGTTGAGCAAGGATTCACTCAAAAAAGCAGGGCTGTTTTTGGACATGTGCATGATAAGGTACTTTGTTTCATCAACCAGTGGAATGAATACCATCAACAGGGCATTACTGCATCGACATTTGTGGCCCAAAAAGGAAACAAAAAACGGTGAGGAGAGTGAAATCCTGTTACTGGAAGGAAAACTGCATGAAAATGAAAGAAGCAGACTATTTTGAAGCTTCACAAGCAATTTGGACATGCTCTACTGCAAACCTGAAGAAATGATGCAAAATGCTGGGATAAAGGATCCAGAAGTGTACAGAGATATGACAGAAATTGTTGAAAAATGTGAGTGTGTGCACGTCACAAGAAGCCCCACCGAAGCCAGTGGTAGGGATGCCCTTAGCAGAAGACTATAATCACACGGCTGTGGATTCTGCATGAATTGGATAAAATGTCTGGTACTTCCACATGATTGATGAATACACAAGATTCAGTGCTGCAGTTAAACATCAGGAGCAAGCGGGCTTCTGTCATTGTTGACAGTTTCATGAAACACTGGATTGCAATCATGGCCCACCAAAGTTGTACTCAGTGACAATGGTTCAGAGTTCAACAATGAGGAATTCAGGGACATGTGTGAAAACTTCAACATCGAAGTCAAAATACTGCTGCATACAGTCCATGGAGCAATGGTTTGTGTGAGAGACACAATCAGCGCTGACAAACATCATGCAGAAAGTCAGGGCAGACAAGGAAGACATGGATTTTGGACTGCTTTGTGTTGGGCTTTGGCAGCGAAAAACTCCATGGTGAACACACATGGTTTCAGCCCATATCAGCTGGTCTTTGGGAAGAATCCAAATTTTCCATCCACACTCACAGATGAACTACCTGCTTTGAAGGGAATCACCAGAAGTAGGACAGTGGGAGAGCATTCGCAAGTTTGCATGCTACCAAAGGGGAAAACTTTCACAGAAGCAGAAAGCTCAGAGAAAATCAGATGAGCCTTGAGGAAACAGGTTCGACCTGGTCAGGTCAGTACCAGATGGGAGACAGAGTGTACTACAAAACGAAACCTGATGGTCATAAATGGAAAGGACCAGGAACCGTCATTGGACAAGATGGAGGTGATCTTTGTGCGTCATGGTGGAACTTTGATTCGTGTTCACCAGGCAGACTACAAAAGGTCAAAGGTGATCTAGAGCGGAGAAGATGGCAAGGAAAGACCCTCAACTGGCGAGTGAGCTGAAAATGATTTTCAGCAACATCGAAGTGATACAGGAACTAAAAATGAAGAAATCTCGCACAGTGAAGAAATATTCCTGAATTTAAAGTCAGATCTAGACACTGAATCAGAAATCTTGAAGAAGATGAAGAACATCTCCACATGACACAGAGATGGCTACTAGAATTGATCCAGCAAGAATTGAACCAGGACAGATCATTGCATATGATCATGTGGACACTGGAACAAAAATATCAGCAAAGGTGCTGAGCAAAGCTGGAAAAGCAACAGGGAGAAATAAGAACTGGTACAATATTCAATGTTTGGAACCAGAAGAATATGAGGGTGAAAGAATGTCTGTGGATTTGACAAAAGTGAGTGGACTTGCAAAATTTTGCGTAATTATTGCGTTTTTCTGCCTTCCTACGCATTTTTTTTCGCGGCCGTGCGTTTTAGCGACGCAATTTTCCCAGGACCCTGTTCTCAACCGCAAGCCTATGTCAGAGGGGCAAAACACGGCACAGACCTACAGCAGACTGCTTGACACCGCCAATTAGTGATAGTGCGTGCACATTTTACTCTGTGGCACTCGCTGACTTTTTGCTAGATCAAGAATGTTCCAAAACGCCTCATCCTTTCTCCCTCGAAATAAAATGGAATCTTTCCCGCGTCTGCGATGGTGCCATCTTCCAATCGAATACGTTATGACTTCCCACGCACACACGATCATCCCACGTGATTCTGGATGCCAGAGTGCGCCCATTGATGGGAATTTTACCGTGGTCACAGCGTGTAGGAATAATATCAGGTTGACTGACCCGCATTGTTTTCGCGGGCTTACTTAGCAAAAATGGCAAAGAGACAATCAAACATGTTTGCATTTTTCGGTGGGGGAGAAAAGCGCCGATGTGAAGATGTTGAATCTGGAAGAAATCTCGAGGAGATCGTTGCTGTGGAAAAGAACAAAGGCCAGCTTCCATGAGTGAGACTGACTCGGAGAGATCTTCGGAACAAGGCCAGTCGACATCAATCGCGTCAGACATGCCAGCAAAGTTAGCAAAAGGGTGCAGAGTCACGGCAGTTCAACCCTGAGTGGCGGCAAAGATATAAATGGCTAGTCACCGAGTTTAGATGTGGGGAAATAAAATGTTTTGTGAGGTGTGCAGGCGGGCTGGGGCAAAGAATGCTTTCACTACGAAGGGCTCAACTGATTTCCAGGCATCAGCTTCTCATACGTCATAGGGATTCGCAGAAACATCAGATTGCATTGAGTTTGAAGGGTAGACAAAAACTGATGCAAAAACAGAATGAACAGGCGAAGGGGAACGGGCTGAAAAACAGATTGGCCTGATGAGGACAGCTCTCTACATGGCTCAAAAACAGCATCCTAACAGTGAATTTCAGTCTCTTTGCTCCTTGCAGATTGCGAACGGGTGTTCAACACTTGCTTCAGGTAAAATCTACCAGAATAACTCAGCAGCAGCAGAACTGCAGGACAGCCTGGCTTCAGTGCTGCGAACAGATCAGGATGCCGACATAGCCGCTAGTCGTTCGTTGGGATTATGATCGATGAAACGGTGAACATTTCAGTGTACAAAAAAACTCATAGTGTTCATGAAAATAGTCAAGAATGGATCCCCTTTGACTTATTTATCGGAAACTACACTGTTCAGGCCGGAACAGCAGAGTGTGTTTTTTAACAAAGTGCGGGAAGTGTTGGGGACAAGAGGGGTGTGGACGTGCGTAGAGTTGTGGGGTTGGGTTCCGATGGAGCGCCGGTCATGCTGGGTCGCGAAAACGGGGCAGGGGCTAGACTGACTCGTGACTCTCCGTTTCTGAACATGTGCACTGTGTTGCACATAGGTGTGCCCTTGTTGCTTCAAAAGCACAGCAAGACAAAGCAGTGAGCGACTTCAGAACAACGGTGAATGCTGTGTTCAAGCTGTTTAAGTACTCTGCTGCAAGTACGAGAGACTCCGTGAGCTACACGCAGCTCTTGATCCATCTGACTTTGTGAGCCTGAAGGAACCCCTGTTCAGTGCGCTGGCTGAGTCTCACTTCTGCAACTGAGAGCATCTTTAAAAACTGGCCAAGTTTAGTGATAGAACTGGACGAGGAGGCGGCACGTGGAAACGCGACTGCAAGGGGACTGCTTGCTCAGATCAAGCGGTTCAGCTTTGTCGCCATGGCTGCAGCGCTTCTAGATCTACTGCAATCATGGACACACTGAACCGTTTTTTCCAGCGCGACCACATCAGTCTGTCAGCAATCCGCCCCAGGGTTCTCGGGACCAAACAGCAGTTTTAGGCACTTCGTGACAACAGCAGAGAGACTGAGACGAAGTTCAACAATGAAGTGCAGAACAACACATACAAGGGACAAAGAATGAATAATGTGAATGCTGCTGCACACAACAATGCGCGGACAGAGTTCATTGAACATTTGATTAGAAAACCTAGACGTGCGCTTCCCTGCTGAACAACTCGACATTGTGTCTGCCCTGGGGAAAGTGTTCGATGTGCAGCGGTACCCAGCCACAGCAGCGAACGCAGCAGACGATTACGGCGATGACGCAATTCACCTTGCTGGCAAACAAATTCGGCCAGCAGGTCGGAGAGGCAGCCAGCGCTGTTGTCGGGCGAGCAACTACGCACTGGTTTTCGCAGTTCAAACGGACAATGAAGACTCTAGGCAACATCACATTTGATCAGGCCTGCCAACATGTCATCCTCGACTACAGTGAACGACATGCCCGCATTCGCCACACTCGCAAACATTGCCCTTGTTATTCCGTGAGCAGTGTGCCATGCGAACGTGGCTTCAGCCTCCAAAACGGGTCAAGACATGTCAGCGGTCGCGGCTGAGTGACAGTAACGTGGACAATACCATGCTGCTTGCCATGGAAGGCCTGGACTCGTGTGGCACAGAAAACGCTTTCTGCAGCGAGCTGCTCTGCACTTCAGCGGTGTTAAGGCGCGTGATTCAGAGCTGTTTGACGGGAGTGAGTACAGTTTACTTTGTTACGCATTTTTTTTCAGCGCTGACGCAATTTTTGCGGATGGCGTGCGTTTCTTGACGCACAAACTAAAAAGTCAGTGGAACCCCTGCAAGAACCTACACCAACTACAAATTCAGATGAAACTGTTATGATCATGGATGAAGTTTCTTTTGAAAATGCAAAGAAAGAAGAACTTGAAAGTTGGAAAAAGAATCACGTGTACACTGAAATAGAGGACAATGGACAAAGATGTGTTTCCACCAGATGGATCTGTACACTCAAAGAAACAAAGGATGGAGTAAAAACAAGGCTAGACTTGTAGCAAGAGGGTTTGAAGAAATTGGAAATGAAGACATGCAGAAGGATTCGCCTACTTGCACAAGGAATCATTGAAAGTGATTTCTCTGTCTTTGCACAAAGAAAGTGGACTCCATGCTCTATGGAATCAAACAGCCTTTCTCAAGGAAAAGAAATAGACAGAGACCTTTTTGTGAGACACCAAATGAAGCATAGCAAAGGGAAAAAAGAACATAG
>CM031610.1:20898166-20912280 GCA_018398815.1 Conus ventricosus
TTTCCTGAAAAGAACAGCATCGTCAGATACGTATAACACTAATTCATGCCCAGTATTATTGGATACATGCTTCTTTGGGGACATTCCAAAACCCATTTGTTTATAAAAAAGAAAACAAGCATCCTTGTTTCACTCCATTTGGGCAATCAAATAATCTGAACATTCACTCTTCAAATGCACACATGCAAGCACTGAGTTGCAGACACCTCTAATAGCCATGAACAATTTACTACTAACACCACTTTTATGGAGTATATTCCACAGAGCATTCCGATTTACCAAGTCAAAGGCCTTCTTGAAATCTACAAATGCAATGTAGAGCTTCGTCTTACAGAGTAGATGTTTTTGAATCAAAGAATATAGTGATACATACATGGTCTATGGTGCTGTAACTGGTTCTAAAACCTGCTTGTTCTTTCACTATTTTTTCTTCAGTTTCAGCCCATTCAGTTAATGTTGTATTTATATGTAAGTGTAGATTTTACTTAAAATCCCGGGTTAACTGCTACCCCACAATAGCTGTCAGGAGTATTCACATCTCCTTTTTCTTATAAACTGGAAATGATAATAGATTTAGCCCATTTGATGGAAAGATAACCATTATCAAAAAGTTAGGCAAATAAATGAACAAGGAAATCAATAACAGTTGTGTTGCATTCTTCAACTTTTTTGCTATGACTCTATCTAACCTTCACTCTTTCCTAATTCTAAATGCTTAATACCAGCAACGACTTCTTCACTGGATACAGGATGAATTAAATAATGGCTCAATTTCATTCTCTTCTACCACACCGGCCTCTTCTCCTTAATTTTGTTTAGCAAAACTAAGAAAAATGCCCCCAAAATGTCATGCCCTGTTTGAACTGAGATTTCTTTATACTTTACAAAACTTTTTTTTTTTACAGATCTTACACTGACCAGAACATTTTAGAATCATTGACTGAATTTTTAGTTTCTTTAACCTACTTTCTTTAAACTCCAGTTTTTTATTTTCCTTAGCGTAACATACTTTTTACGTGATACAGCGTATTCTTCTCTTTTCTTTACATTTATCCTTGGCTGTTTTGCATCTTTGAAATCTTATTAAACCTTTTACCTTCCATTTTCTTTCATTCACACTCATTATCAAACCAGTCATTGGTGAATGCCTCATTCTCTGATTTACAACAATTATTTCTCCATATTGCTTCACTGGTAAGAGAGAGAGAGAGAGAGAGAGAGAGATAGAGGGAGAGAGAGAGAGAGAGAGAGAGAGAGAGAGAGACTTTAGGGTGATTTTACTGGTGGTTTGATGCCCTCGCAGTAGAGAAATCTGTTGAAGCAGCCTGAACACTGTCTTAGCCCTTGAGGTGCAGAGAATTCTAGGCCCTGACAATTCTGACTCGGGTTTTCTCTTTTAAACCTTTGTCACTAGTAGTCTGATGAGACGGAGCGTGTTCGACTACAACAGTTTGAGACTGACGCAGTGCACTGCCGCCATCCCCCAACACTCAGCACTGGCATTGGCGTATGCAGGTCTTTTCACTTTTGGTGCCGAATTTCTCAAGTGTCTGACGGTCATGACAGATAATATCAAAATCATGTGGGGGATGCGCTTTAACGCAAAGAAATGTCATGTCCTCTCCACCTCGGACCGGGTGAAGCCACTTGTACAGCCTGAACAACACAATCTTAAAGCCAAGTCCACCAAAACCTTACCTGGGCATACAGATTTCTTCTGACCTGAAATGGACTGCCTATGTCGTGGGCTGTGCAAGAGGGCTGGATCAACCTCGGGCTTCCTACGTCGAAATCTCCGTAATTGCCTGTAGCATGTTCATTCACTGGCTTTTGGGTAATAAGACGAAAATCGAGAGACTTCCGTTTGGAACACAACAATGTCGTCTGCCTTGTTTTCGTGTGCCTGCGAGTATCCCTCTAAAACATTCCTTCCTTGTACATCCGATACAGTAGATGGTGTCAGAAGCTAAACGAACCTCTTCTACATCATGGCAGATAATCTATACATTCGATCGCCCGACCCGTTAAGCGTTGGCGGCGGTAATCCGAGTGCGGCGTGGAAAAAGTGGAAACTCAAGTTTGACATCTTCCTGCAAGCCACAGGAGCAGCAGAGAAGAGGGACAGTATCAAGGTAGGCCTTTGCTTCATCATATTGGCGATGAGGGCCTCGAGATCTACTCTAACTTTGTTTTCTTGGGGAAAGACCTAATCCAGTCGATGTAGACAACCCTCTGCCAGCAGAGGACAAGTCCAACTACACCACAGTGCTAGCCAAGTTCGACCAATATTTTCACCAGCGCGATCCCCAGCTGATGCTCAGGGAACAGTTCTGGCTTCACCTGCAGAGGGAACCAGGGCAGAACTTTGAGTCCTGGCAACGAGTGGTGAGAGAAAAGGCGGCTGCCTGCAAATTCGGAGAGGTAGACATGATGGTGAGGGACAAGCTTGTTTTCACTTGTCATGATGACACCGCCAAGCTGAAGCTGTATGATATAGGTGCAAGCCTGACTCTACAAAAGACAGTTGAGATACTGTCAATGAGAGAGATGACGAGAAGCGAGCTTGCTAGCTCTAAACCGCCGCAGTTAATGCAGTGTCAAGAGCGAGACCTGGTCTGGATGGAGAGAGACGCGGGCCTCCACGACAAAGAAGTGGCCAGGCAACAACTCCTGGAGGGCAAAGCACCCCTAACAACTGCGGATACTGCGACAGAAAACCCCATTGGCAAGGCCAACTGCCCAGCAGCAAGAAGCATTTGCAGAAAGTGCAACAAGGGGGGACATTTCGCTGTCATCTGCAGGAGTTCGGCGTCCTGAAGGAAGTCCCAACAAGATGAGCTGTCGGACCAGGATGAAGATGGATACTTCATTGGTAGAGTGCATGACAAGCACCCATCGGGCACCGACCCAGGATGGCACATCAAGCTGAAAATTGGCTCGCTGGACTTTACTTGGTGCATCGACACGGGCGCCCAGGTCTCTGTGATGCCAGCCAACGTCTTCAAACCAGCCTTTGGTCAGCTTCGACCTCCAGATCGCCGTCTTCTTGGCCCAGGCGACCAGCCACTGGATGTTATAGGATTTGCCTACATCAAACTTGCCCATGGTCGCACCCCAGATATGGGAGAAGGTGTACGTCGCCCAGACTTCAAAACTCCTCCTCGGGATGCCAGCAATCCAGAAACTCGGATTGTTTCCATGACATCCCTGGAGCCTTTACCGTACGCGCCATACGTACGACACCCACAGCAGAACGGCAACATTCATCACGGAGGGAGCAGCCTGATTTCGGCAGCCACTGATCCTACACATACCACCTTCACATCTATCGACGATGTTCGACGACAGTTCCCCAGACTCTTCAGAGGACTTGGGAGGCTTGAGGGAGAACAGACCATCCTCCTCAAAGACAATTCAAAGCCCTTCTCACAGTCAGTTCCTCGTCGTGTCCCGTCCCACTACTAAAGAAGGTGGAAGCTGAGCTGAACAAGATGGTTGAGAACAACGTCATTGAAACCAGTGGACCACCCGACGGACTGGTGTAGCCCAATCGTCGTCGTACCAAAGACCAACGGCAATGTACGTATTTGCGTGGACTTGACTCGACTCAACAACAGCGTGAAGAGGGAAGTCTATGCTATGCCAGCAGTGGAAGAGACACTCACAAGATATCTGAGGGAAAGTCTTCACCAAACTCGACGCCAATTCAGGCTTCCACCAGATCCAGCTGGACGATGAGAGTTCCAAGCTCACAACATTCATCACACCCTTCGGACGCTTCAAATTCCTAAGATTACCATATGGGATTTCCTCAGCTCCAGAATACTTCCAAAAGAAGATGGACACAATCCTGCAGGACTTGCCGGAGTTGTGTGCCATATGGATGACATTCTTGTGTTTGGTAGGGACAAGTCAGAACATGATACAAGACTGCGGAAGGTCCTGGACAGGCTGTCCCAAGCTGGCCTCACCCTCAACCTAGAGAAGTTTGAGTTCGCAAAAACACAGCTTGAATACTTGGGTCAGATCATCGACTCAAACGGTGTGAGGAAGGACCCTGCCAAAGTCAAGGCCATCGTGGAGATGAGACAGCCAGAGAACGTTGGCGATGTCAGGCGATTCCTGGCATGGTCAACCAGCTTATGAAATTCGTGCCAAACCTTGCCGACAAATCCAAACCGCTGAGGGACCTACTACGCAAAGACGTTGCATGGACCTGGGGCCCAGACCAGCAGCAGCCTTCGACACCCTCAAGGAGGACCTGACCTCATCTGAGACACTTGCTCTCTACCACCCAGAGCGGGACACAGTCGTCTCAGCAGACTCCAGCAGTTTCGCCCTCGGCGCAGTCCTACTACAGCACCAGAACGATGGACACATGAAACCTGTCGCGTATGCCAGCAGATCTCTCACAAAGACGGAGAAACGATACGCCCAGATAGAGAAAGAACCCTCGCAATTGTGTGGAGCCTAGAACATTGGGCTGACCTCCTGATCGGCAAAGACTTTCATGTAGAGACCGACCACAAAACCCCTGGTGCCACTGCTCTCTACCAAACTCATTGACGAACTGCCCGTTCGTGTCCAGCGCTTCCGGATGCGTCTGCTACGTTTCAGCTTCACCATCCACCATGTCCCGGCAAGGAACTTCACACCGCTGATGCGTTGTCCAGAGCACCCCAAGATGCCAGCGACTTGCCAGATGGTGACTTCACAGAACTGGTCGAGGTGTACCTCAATGCCGTCCTATATACAATACCTGCTTCGACCACAGGCTGGCACAGATCAGAGCGGAACTGAAGAAGGATGACACTCTCCGCATCGTGATGCACTACGTCACCAACGGCTGGCCCACAAGCAGCAGCTGAACAAAGCCACCAAGCAGTACAAGGCTGAAGCCGGAAACTTGACTGTTCATGATGGACTGCTCATGAAGGGACAACGTTTGGGTGATTCCGTCATCCCTGAGCATGATATCCTGAGCCATCTGCACGACGGCCACCGGGGCATACTGAAGACAAAGAGAACACCTGCAACAGCGTGTGGTGGCCGTCCATAACCAAGGACAATCGAAGCGATGGTCAAAACTTGCCCAGAATGCACCAAACATCGCAAAGCCAGGACAGAACCCATGAAGGGGCCCCCGTTTCCAGACCGACCATGGCAGAGAGCTGCTGCTGACTTCTTCCACCATGACGGGAAAATATATCTCCTGGTAATTGACTACTACTCGAGAGACGTTGAGATTACTCTGATCCCCAACAGCACCACAGCAGAGGTGACAATTGCCAGGCTAAAGAAAGTCTTCAGCCGCCACGGTATCCCAGACATCCTTGTCACGGACAACGGCCCCCAGTTCGCCTCTTCCGACTTCGCATCCTTCGCCACAACCTGGGGATTTGATCATGTGACATCCTCACCTCACTACCCCCAGTCCAACGGCGAAGTTGAACGTGCCGTGCAGACCATCAAGAACCTCATGAAGAAGTGTGACGACGAATACCTTGGCCTCCTCATGTACCGCAACACCCCCTTGGCCAATGGTTTCTCCCCTGCTCAGCTGAGCATGGACGCCGCCTCAAAACTCGTGTCCCCTGCACCTCGAGTCCCTCCTGCCCCAGACCCCTGACATCGACATCCTAAAAAGGAAGGAGAAGGAGTACCGGAGAAGATGACGGCGGACTATAACAGACGACACAACGTTGTTGTTCCTGAAGACTTGTTCCCCGGCGTTAATGTGTGGGTCCCTGACCTGCAGAAAGAGGGCACCGTCATCAAGCACATGAGGCTCCCAGAAGCTTCATCATCAAGACCTCTGATGGGGGACTTGTCCGCAGAAATCGGCGGATGACCCGGAAAATGCATCTGCCAAACAACCCCCTGTCCCTGGATGCACCGCCCATCCATGGTGCCTTCATGCCTGTCCCCCGCTCACCCCCCTTTCCTGATGCCCGACCCTGTGCCACAACATCGCCCGTACCACGTGCACCGACCCTCCTGAACCTGGGGAAAGCAGACCTGCAGCAGAGGGAACGTCAACGACACCACCCAGGGACCAGTTGCAACACCTGCCCAAAGCCAACGGACCTGCCCTTAAACCCAACTTGCAGCAACACCCCGAAGGCCAACCCGAAACCGAGACCACCAGCCTATTTGAAGGACTATGACTATTAATTCGCGCGTACGCTCAGAACGGTCTAGTCATAACCACTGTTCTAGTCAAACATGGACTTTAGTTCAGTTGAAAGTTGTGTCCATTGAATAGGTGATCGTCTCGATTTCGACTCCGCTCGTTCCGGTTAGATCCATTTGAAAGAGGGAGATGTAGCATGTTCATTCACTGGCTTTTGGGTAATAAGACGAAGTCGAGAGACTTCCGGTTGGAACATAACAAGTCGTCTGCCTTTGTTTTCGTGTGCCTGCGAGTATCCCTCTAAAACATTCCTTCCTTTGTACATCCGATACAGTAGATTGCCCACAGGAATGTCGCCGCCTTGCCTACATTGCACTCGTCAGGTCCACCCTTGAGTACGGCGCTGTGGCATGGGATCCATACACAAAGCAGAACATCGATCGATTTGAAAAGGTCTAACGACTAGCGCCCGCTTATTTGTAACAACTACAGAGACAGGGATCCAGGCTGTGTCACCACAGATGCTCCAATACCTCCAAGTACCACCTCTGGAGGACCGCCAAAGACAGCTTGACTCGCCATGCTGTACAAGATTGTCGGCGACCTGGTCCCTGCCATACCACCCAAAAACCCTTTCCTCACCCCAGCAGATCAAACCAGGCGAAGAATCAAGCCAACCACATTCACAGACTGTATAAGCCAAAACCCCCTACAAAGGCAGACCTACAAAACAGTAGAGCCTTCGTCATACAACCCACTGCAACAGAACAATATAGAGGCTCCTTTTTCATTAGAACCCCCCTGGAGTGGAACCTCTTGGACAACACCACCGCCCCAGCAGCAGAATGCCAGTGCCTTCTCCACCGCACTAGGCAGGGTTGAGGCGGCAAGATCTTAGCTGGGACACCCACATCTCCAATACAACAAACAGGGCAGACAAGACCTTAGGGTTCCTCAGGCGAAACCTGAGAGTAGGCTCTATTAAACATCAAGGAAACTGCCTACAAGGCCCTAGTTCGCCCCACCCTGGAAATATTCCTCACCTGTCTGGGACCCCTACACTGCCAAAAACATCAACAACATGGAAAAAGTCCAACGCCGTGCAGCTCGATAGGGTTTTGAACCGCCACCGTCACACCTCAAGTGTCAATTCCATGCTGACACATCTACAGTGTCCACTCTAGCAGACAGAAGAAGAGCAGCAAGGCTGACCACCTTCTTCAAATACCATCGTGAAGAGGTCAGCATAAACACCCCATTCAGGCCTACACCAAACACCCCAGCACGGTCTACAAGACAGCCTCATGGGGAGACTTATCTCCTCCCTGCTTGCAAACCAACTACAGGATGTTTTTCTTTCTTCCAAGGACTGTCAGGGACTGGAACAGCCTGCCTCCTGAGGTTATTTCCTCAACCTCAGTGGAGTGTTTTCAAGTCCCAAATCTGACCAACCACGCCCCCCCCCCCCCCCCCCCCCCCCCCCCCCCCCCCCCATATGTCTATGTCAACACCCTGTGGAAACCCCCCAGTTTTTACACACATCAGAACCATCAAAATGATTATGGCTGATGTTTAAAAAAGAAGAGGGGGGGGGGGGGGGGCTTTTTCCACCCTAACCCCTACCCCCCCCCCGCCCCCCCCCCCCCCCCCCCCCCCCCTGTTTTAATCTTTTAAGGGCTTACTCTGCTCAACCAGTTGTATACACAGTCATCATTGGCTCCTACAACTAGCCGCCAACCAACAACTAAAGCGGAGATCCAGATCCAGAAATGTTTTTCCTACGTACAATTTGCACATCAAACAAATAAATTTTATCAAACAAACCTCTTTCATTCATAAAAACGGCTCCCAAAAATCATCATCAGATCCATCGTCGCCTCGATTTGTCGCCACACTTGTTGCAATCTTCTGCTCGTTCCGGGAGATCACTCCACTATTCCTACAGATTACTCTTAATGCCGAGACTTGTTCCTGCGTAGGCTTCACAAACCCAAAAAGATAATGCGCAAAGGCCTTTCTTAACTAATGGAGTAATTATAGACAGACACTGACAGGTTATTTTGGAATGATTTGTTCTGCCTGAAAGTTGATTTAAACCCTTTTTTCTTTCATATGCCCATCAAAGTACATGCCAGGTGTTCCAAGCAGACCGATAAAAATGCAAGGAATGAGTTTAATTGGGGAAACCACATGGCGCGAAGATATGGTCACGGAGAGTGGAAAGGCCTGACGTGTGACGTCTGTTGTTTATCCTTCACGGGCAAAGATGACCACGACTTCAGCTATCACTGGTGGTAGTGTGTGTACAAAGATGGCTGATCATGCTGATCCTTGCATTAAATAGTCTGCTGCAGTGCGGATAGTGCAGACTTGGAGGTGAGCCAGGTTGAAAGGTGGTGCTTGCTCTGAAACTGACTATTTTGCTCCTGTGCCTCCTTCACCTCATTTTGAAGTCTTTCACTCCGGATTTGATCATGTGCACCAGGTTGAGCAATCTTGCACAGTCTCTGCCCAGGAGGCAGGGGGGATGCTACAGCACTTCAGTGAAGCCTTCAGTGTGTCTTTGTAGCTCTTCTTTTTGTCCTCCATGGAAACGTTTGCCTTCCTGAAGTCTTCTTCGTGCTGATTGTGAGACTGAAGTCATCACAGGCTTTAGCAAACCAGTCCAAACTCTCTTGCATGTCAGATTGTGTGGCAGCATTCAATACGCAGTCATTGGTGAAGAGAAAGTCATGGGGCTTGTAGCCTTCTCAGTTTAAAGAGCTTTCCATCAGTGGGAGTATATAAAGCCAACTCCGATGTCACCATCTTGGAAAACATCCATCAGCACAGAAAAAAGTATAATACTGAAGAGGAAGTGGGCTAGCATGCAGCCCGCTTGACGCCATTTGAAACCAGGAATGGCTGTGAGTACTCTCCATCATCCTCCACTCTTGCCTGCACCCATCATGACACTGATTGACCATTGAGATGCCACAAAATTGAGGCTGTGCAACGAAGATCACACGTTTCATTTTAAATTGTTGCAGAACAACCGCTAGCGTCTCCGACATGTTACACCAATCCCAGAAGCCAAAGTTGAGAGCACCTAAGGACAGGGGCAGAATCAGTACAGTTCTGAGGTTTGTTTAATGTCTTTTCATCGCCAGATGATATTAGACACTAGTTTTAAAAAAAATCCCCAACTTTTACACTCACTCAACTTATCTAGTTCTTTCAAACCCACATCTGACATATGCATATTTACACAAGTGAAATACCCTAAAGGTACACAAAGTTGCGATCTTTATAAAAATTTTACAACCTGTGACTGCGAAATAACCATGGCAATTTCAGCAACACATTAACCATATAAGACAGTATTGACATTATCAAAGTTATTCATCTCAATACCTTCCTCCTGCTAGAGTGAGGCCAACACTGAGAATTCAAACAAAAGATGACGTACGGAAATGTTTTCTCCGCAGACACAAGTAATACCATGTGAATATTTAGTGTTCCAGGTATTCAGCCTTAATTTATGAATTAATCTTACAATGTGCCTAGGGCACGATGGTAAAGTAGCCACTTTTTTACAGGGACAGAAGAGCACACTCAGGGCAGCTTGCTAGACTTCAGTGTCGAAAGGGACTACTGGAGTTATTTGTTCCTCCCGCGAACCATCCCTGAGTGGAACGATTCACTGACTGAGGCTGTGGCTGGAACCATGTCTCTTGGCGTGTTCACGTCGGGAGCTCGTAAACTCCACCAGTAGTCACAAGCTTTTTTTTCTGCGCCTACCCCTCCGTTATAAGTGTCAGAATAATCAGCCTGTTGATTCTTCTTCTTCTTTTGTACGACCAACATCATTTTGCTGCGCTGATGGTTTTGTCGTATTTGGGGAGATTGCCGAAGATTGCGCTGTTGGAGGATTTGAAAGAAAAAAAAATGATTGAGGACACTATACGGATGAAGATGAAGAACTTTGATGAGGGGGGTCCAAACTTGGCCATGATCTTCCACAACCCTCACGGCAGACCCGTGTCGAATGCCTTGGTCAGGTCCACACACACAAAAAAAATTAATGTGGTGCAGAGGCTGACATTCTGCTTCATGTGACGTCAGGTAAGGGGTGGCTTATGTTTTTCTAGATTGTGAATGATTTCATCGGGAGAAATCCCTAAAACAACTTAAATGGTTGGTAGGTTGTTAATTTAATTTTTTTAGTTTAACATCATTAAGCTCAAATCTATGCTAGACCTCAAAACGCTTACAAGGATCAGATTATCGTGATTTAGAACAAATTTCTAATTGTGGCGTGTGGCCACAGCTGGTACAGAGAGTTCGCACTGATGACAATACGCAGCTTAATGTGATTGTTAGTAAGTCATAAAAATCAAGAGGTATCGTGCGAAAATCTGTCAACTGCCAATGAGATTTCTGTTTGTATTTGTAAGTGAAGCTGTTTACATTTCAGGTAACGAAATTCAGCAATCTTCTTCGTGTCATGCAGCCAACTTTGTAAGTTCGAAGATTCTGTTCCACTTGATCGTCGATAGGGCCACACTGTGGCATACCATCGACATAGTAGCTCCCACAGAACACCGAAGATGTCATTCCCACAGAACACCGAAGATGTCATTCCTACTAAAGATCAGGAAGGCATGACATGTTATCATTTTCAATATATTTGCTTGTTTTCTAAGATACTAACTAACTAAGATACAACTATTGGTCCAGTACACTGAAAAATAAAGCAAGGGAGAGTGATGTGAAGAGAGAGAGAGAGAGAGAGAGAGAGAGGGGGGGGGGGCGGAAGGAGGCTGGCGGTGTTGTTGCAAGACGTTATGCTTGTCCCCAGTGAAGAGTAGGGCAACGCATATTTTTTGCACAGTACAAAATCAGGTAATGTTTGTTAAATCATTGCCAAGAACTTTAGCTTAGAATTTATTAGACATCATAAGGCATAAAATTTGATGATGTCATCCATCATAACAAAAAGAGAATTTAGTGATTCTGCTATATTTTACAGACATGAGCCCAGGACATTGCTAAGGAATGTACATCTTGGCTTGGAACCACCTGGCCCATCGCAATATGTCAACTTGGTCAAAGGAGACTATGAGTATTGGCACTATTGCTGTGATGGCACTGATGACAGGTATGTAAATATGTGTGTGTGTGAGGAGAGAGAGAGGAAAGTTTATAAATTAATATGCATTGTAGATTGATAATGGGTAAGAATAATGTTTTAGAGGTGTGATCTGATGAAACTTCATAATGTATCATGATGCTAAATGTATTAAATTTTCTTCACATGTTTTATAATGAAAATTTAGAGATGTTGGCTGAAACTGTGAAGTTTTCATTAAATTCCTTTTTTTTATACTTTGAGATTCTGGCTAAGACTTAAAGTTTACGTTGAAATTTTTGTTTTACACACACTCTTTTTTGTTTGTTTGTTCGTTTTTTGCTTTTATAAATGTAACTTATATTAGTTTAAAACACCATCCTTGCTGATGAATTTTATCACCTTGGTCCAGTTGTTTTTGGAATAGCTTGTTTTATATCTCTTGTTATTGCCTGTTCCAGTGGATTTTTTTCTGCCAGTAGACTGTATTCAAATTCTTTCAGATTTTCCAGTTCTAAAACTATTCTCTCATAACTCAAGGAAGCAATATTGCTAGAATGATAGAAGAGAAACTGTCACATATTAAAATTTTAGACTTCAGTAGCACCCCTGGGCTACTGCTCAGGCTTGCTGTAGTATTATTACTGTGACACTTGTGATAGCAGGGTCGAAAGCAGGGAAGATAGTGCGTGAAATTTTCATTACGCTTTAAAGGAAGTTAGAGTGTGGAATTTTTAATTGCACTTTAAAGAGATTATTTTTTATATAAAGTGTACAGTACCTTACACAGAAAGTGGCTGTAAAAATTTTGTATGAAGTGTAATTTTGTAAAATGATATGTTGTTGTGTTTCTAGTAATTCTAGGTGTGTGTGTGTGTGTAACATGTGTGTGTGTGTGTGTGTGTAACATGTGTTGTGTGTGTGTTTGAGAATGCATAGATGTGTGTATAATATTGTGTGTGTGTCTGTGTGTGTGTGTGCACGCGTACATGTATACCCATGCATACTGTCATGTGTATTTACTGGTACACATACCAACTCAGTCCCATATCTGTGTTTGCAGGGTTGGGGCTGTGGCTACAGGACCTTGCAGACTGTGTGCAGTTGGGTCGACTGCAGCGCCAGCACTCCTTGTTTGTGTCCTGCACCACATGAACCCAGCAACACTTCTGCCCCACCCACAGTCAGCCCTGTACAAAAGGGCCCGGCCCTGCTGTTGCCAGTGATGACATGAGTAACGTGGATGATGTCAGATTCAACACTACTCTGTCATTGGCTGTGGTGACATTTGTGATCGCATCGATCAGTGTACAGCTTCTGTGGATTATGATGCAGTACTTTAATTGCCTCGGGAATATGGACCAAACACAAAGCAGCCAAACAAAATGTGAGGATGGCAGTGATGAAGATAGTAACAGTCATATTGTTGTACTGTCCAGTGGGAATGTCGACTATTGCTCAGAGAGTGAAAATTCAATGTCTGCACCTACAGAGGGACTGCAAGTTGTCTGCAACCAGAAATGTGACAGTTCAGACCTCGGGGTTATTTCTGGCAGACTTCAAACCATGAAGGAGGACTTGCTATTGCCATTTTCAGGAAACACTGTGGAGACAAGTCAGGAGTCCATGATAGTGCAACATGTTCCCAGCCTGCCAGAGATTCAGAAGGCGCTTGTTCTCATGGGAGATAAGCCAGGTCATTTCGTGGATCCCGGCAATGGATTGGAAGCTACGAAGTCTATGTATGTCTGGACTACTTTTATGATGTGAGTTCAGAAGAATTGTGCCCAGTTAGTCAGTGTCATCTACAGATTAGGTGTCCCTAGAGAGAATCTCAGTGCTGTCAATGGTTTTAGATTTGAGTCTGAAACAGATTGAAATCAAAATGTAGTGTTGAAACGGCTAATTCAAATACAGTGTGTGGTTAAAAAGTATGAAAAATTAATACTGTTTCACTTTTGTTATAGGACATTATAGGTGTAGAACCGCCAACACTCATGGGTTTCAACAATTAACCCTGACTGATTTTCAAACTTTTTCCAATTCTTTTACGGTTTTGTCAGTGAAGCATTGCTCTACATGTTGAGCAAAGAATCCTAGATAAGTATAAACATGCCTATCCTTTGCTCAGGTTTTATCTGTTTTCTTTCTCATTTTAGGTTCGTCAAATGTAATGATTTTTGTTTTTAATCAGTGTAATGGCCTTTCCATTGTTAAAATGTTCACCATGACTCATTATCTTCATACAAGATGACTGGTCTTCCAAACGTTTCAGGGCTTCAAATAACCATCCCTTGGTTACTTGGTAGTCCCCTGTCCAGACCTGGAACACACTTGAAGTTTAAAGACAATTTTCTGATGCTAGTATGATACATACATGTTTGTGTTTTATGTTTGTGGCTTACTTTTTACAGGCACCGTGCCAAAAATGCCCTTAACAAAAAAAAAAAGAAGAAAAAACACACACAGCTATTTCACATTGCCCCTGTCACTGGGCTCAACATCTGTAGACATGTTTGTGTCCCAACCCTTCCACAAGTTCTTAACACCTGTTTCTATCCTCTTCAGTTCAATTTATAGACTTTTCCAGTGTACAAAATGTTCAATATAAATATATCCTGTTTATCTAAGAGTATTCTAGATCTTTGAGGACAAAAATTATAAAAAAAGGTTATTTACTCGCTTTTTACTCCTATGACTTAGGGCGCTTGTATTGTGTCATAGACACGGCAATAAGGCACAGAACTGCAAATGCAGCTTTGGGGCAGCCATCAAGACCTCAAAAAGACTGTGGGTTTCATCATGGTGACAGAAATCGACACAAGCAAAAAGATTGACCACAGAAGAAGAAAGGAGCACTGTACATTACTG
>CM031610.1:20923105-20942283 GCA_018398815.1 Conus ventricosus
CACAAACACGTCAAAAAAGATTAAAGACTTTGTATAAGTTTTTTTCACCTCAACAAACACACATAGAAAACATTCACAGGACTTCATATAAAGTTTTTTTTGGTCACCTCACACAAACACACTCACATAGAAAAACATTCACAGGACTTCATATAAAGTTTTTTTGTCACCTCACACAAACACACTCACATAGAAAAACATTCACAGGACTTCATATAAAGTTTTTTTGTCACCTCACACAAACGCACATAGAAAACATTCACAGGACTTCATATAAAGTTTTTGTCACCTCACACAAACACATTGAAAAACATTCACAGGACTTAATATAAAGTTTTTTTGTCACCTCACACAAACACACTCACATCTGACATACACAATTTTCACAATCCATGTACAAGAAGAAAAACAGGCAGAACGAGTGATAGCAGAATGACTTCACACATTTAGCTCTTCATTAACAGCATGGTTCAGCTCTCCATGATCTGGGCATAGACTGCTCCAGAAGAGAAACTTATCAACTGTGTATGTTCATGGCTGATCACAAAGAAAGTTAACAGCATAAACCGAATACAATAACTTGTTTTTATTCAAACACAACCTACTAAGATATGGCAATGGCTCTCTGCCATAAAATGACTTTGCATCAACATGATAATATCCATATCCATCTCAAGACATACGAAAATTAATTATTTATAATACCGTTAATAATTATTCTTTTCAAATGAAAAGCTTCTCCTTTTTTTCTTTATTACATGATGGACAAACTTGTCTAATTCAAATGCTAAAGACTATTCTTTCCAAAGACTTCAAACACAAGTCATGAAAAAGCCTTTTCTTTGACCGGTCTATGATTTTCATTTGTTCTTCTCATGTCTCATTTCATCTGCTACTGAATTCATTGTCCTATCTTACCCTCTGTAAAGCCATTAAATTTGGTTGAACATTTCTCTTTAAAACTATGGAGAAGAAAAACAGGCAGAACGAGCAATAGCAGAATGACTTAACACATTTAGTTCTTCATTAACAGCATGGTTCAAGATGTCTAAAATAAATGAAAAAAGAAAGACACTGGAATGGAAAAAAAACAATAACGTCTGATTAAAAAAATGTTCTCAACCGAACAATATGTTAGATAAGATTCAGCTCACAGAGAAGAGTCGATCAACAATTGACGTTCAATGTGCATGATGCTTCTTTTCTCTCTGTCACGTCGCTTGTCTTTTCCCTCTTTTTTTACCATGTACTCGGGTATATCCTTCAGCATTCACACACATCCACACACAAAACAAATCGATGAAACGGGAAACAACGTTCAAGTTATTTTTGTAGCAGCTGCTCCTCCTTGCACACATCAAAGCACTTGTAGTCACTGTCGGTCCTCAGTCCTCGCCCAGTTACATACAATCGCAACACTTTGGCATCTGCTGAACAGAAAGCAGACATGGTACATGTTAATGTACCTATATCTGAAGTAAGAAGACATGGTCTGTTTGTGTGTGTGTGTGTGTGTGCGCGCGCACATATGTGTGTGTGTGTGCATGAGCTTGCATGTTTTTGTGCTTGCATATGTAGCAAATCTGACCATACAAATTCTGTTCATCTCAACTGATAAATCTAGACCTCCGTTAATTCATTTCTTTCTTCTTAAAAAAAACTACATGACATTTATATGCAAACAAGTAATGTCATTCTGAAGTACGTAGCGCACGTGGATATTCAGTCCTAGCCAACAGTTGATCAATATTTTTCTTGGTCAAATCAGTTACAGTATGCATATCTATGGAAATCTTGATTGCACAAATTTATTGTGATTCTCTTCCACAGACTAGAATATAACTATTTTGTAGATGACATAACCAGTTTGGCAAGTATGTAGTACAGCTGCAAGTATGCAATGTTTGGGCTGTGTCTGTGTGTTCACTGTGACCATGCATGTAAAGGTTACTCTCAAAGTCTCTTTGGGTACCAAACTCACGGGAAGCGTACCCTGAATAATGACATGTAAGGTTTTACAAAAATTCAGCAAAGAGTTTTAAAATCAAATATGAAACAGACTACACTTTTACACACACAAACACACATATATACACATACAACACACACACACACACACACACACACACACACATTCAGAAATTGAAAGATTTGTTTTGCAACAGGAGGCTATCAAATTAAATGTTAATGGTCACCAAATGCAACACTTGCAACAGGTTTATATAATAATATTATGAGGTGATAGTTACAATTTTATTTTCCACATAACCCTGGCGTGAACTAGGTGTTGCAGCTAACTTTAATCAATTTAAATATAGAATACTGTCTGCTAGAGTGATCCATGTCTTTTTAGAAATTGAAAAAATATTTTTGAACGAAATCACAGCTGTCACAGGCGTGATTCTCGACGAGTTATGCACATCTGCTGTGTGCATAGCCAGAGTTTTTTGGTTTTGTTCTTGTTTCCGGTGGACACTACTCACTGGCGAACGTTGAGGGCAAGAATATTTTTTTCTAACCATGTTGATTCGTTGGAAGTCACTCGTAGTTAACTGATAGAGCTTTCTTTAAACATTTTACATCAAAATGTTTGGATCTGGTCAAATTGTGATTGCTTTTGAATGTGCTCAGTTCAGTATGCTCGTTTTTGCCGAGTTGTACGGTTTTGGTCATTTTGATTCTGCTTTTCCAAATCTATCAATACTTTTGATGTTGAATAGTTGGTGGATTATTAATAATACTGTTTATTTTGTTGCAATCTTTCGTCTGAGGTGCTGTCCGGCTGGCTGTGTGCTCTGAAGGGAATGTCCCAGCGGTCCTTCTTCCCCCTACTGTGGTGGTAGCCTTCTTGGAAGCCAGGACTTGCCTTTGCTCCCCCAGTGCCTTTGTTTTCTCGACAGCCAGTAGGCCTGCCTTCCTCCTGAGCAGCCGTGTCTCCCTGGTGTCTCCCTTCCGGACGACTGACCGGTGCTCTATTTTTGTCAGTCTTCCCCTGTGCCCAGTCGCAGGTGTGGGACCAGCTATCTTCCCCTGTACCCAGTCGCAGGTGTGGAACCAGTTTTCCTCTTCTGTGCCCAGTCTCAGAAGTGGTATTGTGTGGACTGCCTTCAGCGCATCCAAAATGGAGGTCAGAGTGGGTTTTTTTCTCTGTGTGTGTGTGCAAGTCAACCCCAGCTTGGACAGCAACACACCTGACCTGTGACGTGATATCCGGAATCATATCTGGAAAGACTTGAATGATAAATTTTTCTTTGAGAAAGCTAAGATAAGATAAGATAATAGCCCAGCCGACCGCAAAGGGCCACATCAGGGCTGTCACCACGTTAAAATTAACTCACCAGTCATTTAAAAAAAAAAAAAAAAAAAAAAAAAAAACAACTTTCACACATCTCGTTAAATGACATCGTCTACAAACGCACCAGAAACTTTGTTAAAAATCTTTCTGCCGTAAAATCTTAAATCAGATGAAAAATGTTAATCTCTCTCAAAAACTCAAGGATCACGTCAGGCGGGACATCCCTGAACAGGATCTTCATGGACTCCGCTGTAAAATGTTTGTGTCTCACATCGTGCAAGTCCCAACATTCTAAAAGAACATGTTTCATTGTGAGTGGCGCATGACATGGAATGCACCACGGAGCTTCTTCACTCTTTAAAAGGTAAGAATGGGTAAATACGAATGGCCGGTGTGCAGCCGGCACAGAACCGTTTCATCTTTACGACCACCCGACGTAGATGGGAGGAAGTCCTTAAGGTTTGGGCGGATCTGAAAGAGTTTGTTATTTGTCTGTGTGTTCCAATCCTCCTGCCAGAGGTCTCTCACATAATCGTTAATTTGGGTTTCACATCTGAGCAGGGGATATAAGTGTTGGACAGTTTCTCTCTTGTGGCGTTCTTGGCTAAACGATCAACCATTTCGTTCCCCGCCGATGCCAACATGACCAGGAACCCAAGCAAGAGTAATGTTGTAACCGTCCGCCTTCAACTTACTAAAAAGTTCAAAAAAAAGTAAAAGTTCTGGATGCTGAAGGTTGCGGCCAGCTATGGCCTCCAAAGCTGACAGCGAATCCGACAGAACCAGAAAGTCCCTCTTTGAAGAATGTGAGATTATCTTCAAAGCCAAAACCAGAGCAGTAAGTTCAGCAGAATAGACAGAAGCATCTGAATGAATATGTTCCAACAGTATCTGAGAAGGAGCCCCAGGGCAATAGGCTGCACAGGCCACTCCATCTTCAGACTTGGAACCGTCAGTGAAAACTTTTTGACAGGAATGGAAATTTCAAACAGAGCTCAGCATACAAAGCCTTGTACGCCAGAGAGCTGGTAGACTCTTTGCGAAAAGCTGCAAGATCGAAACGAATCTCTGGTGTGAAAAAGGTCCACGGAGGTTGATCCGGAAACTTGGAAAAATCGGATACTACACCTAGGTCTAGACCTGCATTCCGCACGTGAGGCTGCATACGAAGACCAAACGGCGGAATACATTTAGGGTTGTTTTCAAACTTACTTTGGAACAGAGGTCAAAGACACAGTCATAGGCAGGGTTTTCTGGTTCCGAGAACAGTCTGATATAATAATTCAAAGACAGTTTCAGCCTGCGGTTGGACAATGAAGGTTCACCCGCCTCTGCGTACAGGCTGTACACAGGGGTGGTGCGGAACGCTCCCAGACAGAGACGAAGCCCTTGATGGTGGATAGGGTCCAAGAGTTTGAGGTAAGAAGATCGTGCGGAGCCGTACACAGCACAAACCGTAGTCCAGTTTGGAACGGACCAAGGCTCTGTAGAGGTGCAGCAAAGTTTTCTTATCAGCGCCCAGTCGGTGTGTGCTACGACCCGCAGAATATTCAGTGCTTTCTGGCAAGCAGTTTTGAGGTTTTTGATGTGGCTGAGAAAGTTAAGTTTCTGGTCAAAAATGACTCCCAGAAATTTGGCCTCTTTAACAGCTGGAATGCGAGATTTCCCTACTTGAAGTTCAGGATCTGGAAAAAACTGACGGAAATTATGAAAGTGAATACACTGCGTCTTTGTTGGAGAAAAGGTGAAACCGTTTTCATCCGCCCACCGATGGATTTTATCCACGCAAAGCTGGAGCCTGCGCTGGACACTCGGGTACAGGCTTCCAGTCGCGTAGACAGCGAAATCATCCACAAACAATGAGCAGTCTGAACCCTGCTGGACTGATTGAACAATGTTGTTGATCTTAATACTAAAGAGGGCAGGAGACAGTATACTCCCCTGTGGAACACCCAACTCCTGCTCGTGGACATCAGAGAGAGTGGTGCCAACCCGGACCTGAAACTGTCGTTCTGCCAAAAAATTTTGTATGAAAAGCGGAAGATGACCTCGAAAACCTAGATCGTGGAGATCATGAAGTATCCCCGACTTCCAGGTAGTATCGTAGGCCTTCTCCAAGTCAAAAAAAATTGCCACTGCATGCTGTCTGTTCAAAAAAGCGGTCCGAAGTGTAGATTCCAGACGAATCAAATGGTCAACAGTAGACCGATGTTTGCGGAAACCACACTGTTCTTTCGCCAAAAGGCCATCGGTTTCCAGTTTCCACATGAGCCTAGCGTTGACCATTTTCTCCATCAGTTTACAGACACAGCTGGTCAAAGCTATGGACGGTAGTTTGATGGATTAGAAAGATCTTTTCCAGGTTTGGGGATGGGAATAATGAGGGCTTTCCGCCAAGAGGGCGGAAAGAAACCTGTAGTCCACACATGGTTGTATACCTGTAGCAGGATGTTCAGACCTTCTTGCGGAAGGTGTTTCAACAGTTGATAATGGATTTCATCTAGACCTGGAGAGGAATCGCTGCAAGAAAGTAAGGCAGATTTCAGCTCGTTTAACGTGAAAGGAAGATTATAGTCTTCCATGTTGTCTGACGAAAAGTTGCAGGGTGATTTTTCTTTAAGGGTTTTATTTTTGACAAAAGTGGCTGATTTGTTAGAAGAGGAGGAATTCTTTTCAATGGTTGAAGCCAGCAGATTAGCAACTGCTTTTTTCTCTGTTATTAAAGAGTCAGCAAACTTGAGATGGTTCACAGTGGGACAGGTGTTCTTCCCTTTGATTTTTTTAATGATGTTCCACACTTTTTTCTTAGACGTTTTCGATGTCAGCCTGGAGCAGAAGCTTCTCCAGGACTGACGTTTACTGATTTTGAAAGTGTGTCTAGATTTCGCACGGAGTTTCTGATGGGCTCGAGCGTTGGGCCCCGAAGGTCGTTGGTATACCCGACGCTGAGCCCGTTTGCGAACTTTGGAAATTTTTGGCAGTCTGAATTGAACCGGGGTGTTTTTGGCATTTGGAGTTTGTCGGAAGACACTGGAATACAGGTTTTAGCACAGTTTATCACAGTGTTAGTCAGAGATTCGATTGGGTCTGGACTCTGAAAAAATCAGTGTCCTGGAATTCTTTTAAAATAGTGGTTGAAAATAGATCCCAGTTTGCTTTCTTATAATTGAGGCGTTGAGAGACGGAGACGTGTTCAGTTAATATGGGCTGTAAAAGAACAGGGAAATGGTCACTTCCGTGCAGATCGTCATGGACAGACCACTCATAGTCCAGGACCAGCGAGGGGTCACAAACCGACAAATCTAAACACGAAAGTGAACCTGTGGAAGAGTGGAGGTAAGTTGCTGATCCGTCGTTCAGACAACACAAATCTAAATCCGAAAGGACATCCTCAATTAGCAGACCTCTGGATGACGTACTGACACTACCCCAAAGAGGATTGTGACCGTTAAAGTCACCCAACAGCAAAAAAAGGTTGAGGAAGTTCTCTTATCAGACTGACAAGGTCCTGACACAAACCGGGACAGAAGGTGGAAGATAAAGGGAACAGATTGTCACAGTCTTGTGGAGAGTGACTCTCGCAGCCACAGCCTGAAGGGAGGTAGACAGAGCGACAGGACTATACAGCAAAGTTTTGTGTAGGAGAAGGGCAACACCGCCCGACAGTCCCAACGTGGATGGTTGTGCAGGTTTTTGAAAGAATATTAAAGCCAGAAAGAGTAAAGGTCTTCTGGCTTTGAATTTGAGTTTCTTGAAGAGCCACGACGGAAGGTTTTTAGAGACTGACACAGAAGCTGCAGCTCCTCAAAGTTGGAATGTAATCCACGGATATTCCAATGGAATATTGTACTATCCATGGTGCAGAAGCGAAAAGGAGAGAAATCAGGTCATCTCCTCTTCAACGTCCGCTTCTAATGGAGCGAATTTATTGCTTAGTTTCATGGGACTGTGTTGGTCTTTGGACCTGCTGGCAGACTTGCCCGCAGGTGACAAAGGCCTGGAGTTTGGAGATGGTGGAGGTCTGGATTTGGGAGATGGTGGAGGTTTTTTTCCTCAACTCCACCATCTCCACACTGGGTTGAACTCCCTTGCCCGCACGGCATTGGACAGAGGAGTTCGAGGCGGGACTGCTGGCTTTTTTAAACTGCCCAGCAGCAGATGTTGTAGACTGCTGGGCAGTCTGAGGGGTGGCGGATTTTTTGCCTCACCAGGGGCATTCACTGTGGTTGGGAGGTGGTGACCTGCTTCCACAAGAGTTGACAGTTCTTCCTTGCAGTGTTTTGGAAAAAATAAATTCATCAGTCTGACAGCAGACTGACCGAGTGGGAATCGTCTTTACGGCTGAAGCATATGAAGATGCTGTGGGCGTCTGACTGCCCACAACCTGCTTGCGGGCTTCAAAAAAGGAGATCTTCTTTTCCGTTTTAATGCGTTGAATTGTAGATTCTTGAATCCAAAGAGGACAGTTTCTGGAAGAGGAGGGATGGTCGCCACCGCAGTTAGCACAATGTGCTGGATCTTTGCACGGCCCATCGTGGGTCGCCTTGCAGCAAACACCGCACACCTCCTGCCCAGAACAGCGGTCTCTGACATGGCCAAACCTCTGACATCGGAAGCACCTCAATGGGGACGGAACATATAACTGAACCCTGACGTTCAAGTAACCGACTTTGATGACCGGAGGCAGCACAGGGTTGCAGAATGTCAGAAAGAGGGTGTTGGTGGCCACTCTCTCTGAACCTTTCTTTACCGACACCCTGCGCACCTCCGTCACACCCTGGGACGCCAGTTCTGTTTTGATCTCTGCTTCCGAGACACCTGCTAACTCTCGACAACGAATCACACCTTTTGACGAATTTAACTGTTTGTGGGGAGTCACCCTGATCTCCCTATCCACTAGTGTTGTTGCTTTCAACAGCTGTTCTGATTGTTTCTGTGATCGACATTGAATAAGAAATGAACCGTTCCTCAACCTTTTTATGGACCTAGGTTCACCTGCTATACCCTGAAAGCCCTTTTGGACAGCAAAAGGGCTCAGAGCTGAAAGGGGACTTTCCTGCTCTGTCCCTTCCACCACGAGCCAGGAAGCCCAGAAACCTGTCCTCTGTCGTACTTCTGTATCTGATCACTGTCAGAATTGAAGTCCCCGGAAATAGGGATGCTGCTTTCCTCTTCCTTTTGGGGGGGTTGTTTTTGATAAAGCCATGTGTATTTTATTATATTTCATCCCTCCCTTACCCACCCACCTTGGAGTCCAACTAAGGGGCCAGGGCCAAGAAACCAATGTCTTGACCCCTTCCAGGCTTCGGGAGAGATATACGACAAACAGAAGCCACCAACCCTATCCCCCCTGATCATGCTCAACTCCCGGGAACAGAGAGCTGAGCACTGCAGGGGTTTACTTGGCCAGCAGGGGAACTGCCTGTCTTGACCCAACCCCAAGAAGGGGAGCCGATTAGTACACCCGGGCCAAAGTGTACTCCCTGTCTAGGAGAGGTCCGAGCCAAAGTGATGTGTTGAGAGCGCTGGCCTCCCAAAGCACTGGCCCTCTCAATCACCAGGATCTCATCCCCTCCGACACAGGTCGCACCGCACGGCAAACGCGGCGGATCTTAAGGAGACCACAGAGAGAAAAGGAGTGTGGAAAAGAAGACTTGAACGGGAGACGAAGATAGAAAAGGGCCAAATAAGGGAGGCAGAAAACAAGAAAAGGAGAAAGGCGGGTTACTCTTAGTCAGGATCCTCACCCTTAGCCTATCTGACATGGGAAGCCCTACCAGGGGCATCAACTCCTTACCACGTTATGCTTAGGCCAGACAGCATCTGCACCTCTCAGGCCTAGAAGCAGTTTAGAAAACCAGCCTATCTTCAAGTATTGATGCCCCGCCAGCAAAGCCTAAGGGATCACTGGACCATGCAAGCCCCCCGACCACGACAAGGTCGCAACCCCCGGAGGGTTGAGAAAGCTAGAAATCCTTTTTTTTTGTTGATGTTGTTATTGTATCATGTCATGAGTGATGATATGAATTCTTCTCCCTCTTGTTATTGTATTGTGTCATGAGTGAAGCTATGAATTATTTTCTAGCCTAACAGGGAGTGTGAGTGTACACACATGTTGATGAATTAGTTTACACTTACATGTTGATGTTGTCCATGTGCTAAAAGAAAAAAAATCATTTCCATCTCACTGTTATTAAATGTGCACTCCTCATAACTCCCTGTTTGGGCCGTTATGTTGTACGGTAGTGTGAGTGAGTGAAAGAAAGATTGATAAAAGTACGCAAACAACTTAACACGCCTTCAGACATCCATGAGACAGATTTAACAGATCTGTTTACAAGCACCCCTCACTCCACTTTGTGACAACAGCATAAACATTTAATGAAATAAAGTTCATGTCACTAATCTGCCATGCTGAAAAGGATGGTTTTACAATATCAAAAAAAAAAGAAGAAGAAGAAGAAGAAGAAAAGAAAAACAATTCAAACACAATAAATAACAAAAGCCTTTTCTCTTACTTCCTTTTCTGTTGAAGACCAGCGCTGTCTCTTGTGACCATATCCTCCCTCCACACAGAAAAAACTGTAACACTGACATGGCAGAAGATCTGTTTTGGTTTACTTTAATGTCTGACTCCTTTTAAATGTCCAGAAAATAATTCTTATTGTTCCGGACCAATCTTCAATTTTCGATTTCAATTCAATGAGTTTAACTTCTCATGTGCTATATCAGCATGCTTGAGAGCAGACTAAAGTATGATGAAAAGGGTGCATACACGTCACTGATAAACTTACGCAGTTGATGAATTCCACATCATGGTCAAATTTTGAAGCCCAGTTGTCTCATGCACTCCTTGTGTTTTTCAATCAAGTCACCACAGTTTTCTTCACCCTTTTCAATTATGCTGAGAACAAAAATCACACACACACACACACACACATACACATGCACACACACACACACACACACACACCACACACACACACACCACACACACACACACAGTAGAAGCACATCTGCCAATAATGAGACCAGAACTATTTGTACACTTACTCTGTGATGATATCAATTACAGATAAATTCCTGTATACAGTTTCTATGGTACTTAAAGAAGTCACATCAGGTTTGGTCTTCAGAGGAGAAATCTCTCTAACAAGTATTTTGACCTTTGACTCCTTTTTGATCTACCATTCTTTTATTTCTGTATGTCCCAAGATTAGCAAACTTCATAATAATCTTAAACAATATCTGAATGACGACTTGAGGCCACGAATCTTGTGTCCTCCAACTTTCGTCTGTAATGGAAGATTTCATAAAACTTATTCAGAAGAACAACTCCGCCAGGAGACCCTTTTTGGAATCTATCGGTCCCAAGCCCGGATAAAGGAGGAGGGTTGGGTGTAGGGCCAGCTACCCTACCCTGTAAAACAAACGACAGCTACAAAAACACCTACCAGAAATCAAATTGACACCTCAGCCCTGGGAATTGATGGGTCTTCAACAAGAAGATGGTGACACCATGTGTGAAAGCCTGAAATCTCAGGAAGGCACAAGGCCGACCACCTTTCTTTCAACCAGGGCAGCCAACATCGGAACATGGAAGGTCAGGACCATGTATGAGACAGGAAAGACATTCCAAGTAGTGTCAGAGATGAAGAACTACAACCTAACCCTGCTTGGAGTCAGTGAAACCCGCTGGACACAGTCTGGACAGAAATGACTGACCTCGGGAGAGATGCTGCTGTACTCAGGACATGAAGAGGACAATGCCCCCCATATTCAAGGAGTGGTACTGATGTTATCTAAAACAGCTCAGAGAGCGCTTATTGGGTGGGAAGCTCATGGCCCAAGATTCATCACGGCATCCTTCAGAACCAAGAAGATCAACATGAATGTAATACAGTGCTATGCACCTACAAATGACAGAAAGGAAACTGACAAGAACCAGTTCTATGATAGACTGCAGTCCATCAAGAAAAGTACCCAGAGAAAGACGTCACCATCCTGATGGGAGACTTTAACGCCAAGATCAGAAAGGACAACACTGGGTATGAGACCATCATGGAAGCCATGGACTGGGGGACATGAATGAGAAACAGTGAACAACTAGCAGACCTATGTGCACTCAAAAACTTTGTCCTTGATGGCAGCGTTTTCCCCCACAAGGCCGCCTGGGTTTCACCAGACCACACAACAGAAAACCAGACTGACCACATCTGCATCAACAAGAAATTCAGAAGATCCATGCAGGATGAGAGGGCAAAAAGAGGAGCAGACGTGGCTTCAGGCCTCCACCTCATTGTAACTAGGCTGAAGTTGAAGTTAAAGAAGAATTGGATGATGGCACAAGCACAGCTCTCCTGAGAGATATTAACAAGATCCAAGAATATAGAACAACTCTAGGCAACAAGTTTCAAGTACTGCAAGAACTGCTAGAAGAGGGAGACGGAACACTTGAGGACAAGTGGAAGGAGATCAAAGAGGCAGTAACATCAACATGCCAAGATGTGCTTGGCCACAATAAGCACCAACACAAGGAATCGATCTCGGCAGACAGCCTATGCAAGATCCATCAAAGGAAAGAGAAGAGAGCGGCAATCAACAACAGCCGAAACAAGAGCAGAGAAAGCCAAAGCACAAGCAGAACACACTGAAGCAAACAAACAAGCAAAGAAGAGCATCAGAACAGACAAGAGGAAATATTTTGATGATCTAGCAACAGAAGCTGAACAAGCAGCAAAACATGAAAAGACTGTGCCACACCACCAAGAAGCTGGCAGGAAAGTACAGGAGGCCAGAACGACCAATAAAAGACAGAGAGGGAAGGCAGCTCACAGGAGAAGAGCAGCAGAAGATAAGATAAGATAATGTTGCTTATAGCCCAGCCGACCGCAAAGGGCCACATCAGGCTGTCACCCACGTTAAATGTAACCGTCCGCCTTCAACTTGCTAAAAAGTTCAAAAAAAAGTAAAAGTTCTGGATGCTGAAGGTTGCGGCCAGCTATGGCCTCCAAAGCTGACAGCGAATCCGACAGAACCAGAAAGTCCCTCTTCGAAGAATGTGAGATTATCTTCAAAGCCAGTACCCAGGCAGTAAGTTCAGCAGAATAGACAGAAGCATCTGAATGAATATGTTCCAACAGTATCTGAGAAGGAGCGCCAGGGCAGTAGGCTGCACAGGCCACTCCATCTTCAGACTTGGAACCGTCAGTGAAAACTTTTTGACAGGATGGGAATTTCGAACAGAGCTCAGCATACAAAGCCTTGTACGCCAGAGAGCTGGTAGAACTCTTTGCGAAAAGCTGCAAGATCGAAACGAATCTCTGGTGTGAAAAAGGTCCACGGAAGTTGATCCGGAAACTTGGAAAAATCCGACACAACTCCCAGGTCTAGACCTGCATTCCGCACGTGAGGCTGCATACGAAGACCAAACGGGTTGTTTTCAAACTTACTTTGGAACGGAGATCAAAGACACAGTCATAGGCAGGGTTTTCTGGTTCCGAGAACAGTCGGATATAATAATTTAACGACAGTTTTCAGCCTGCGGTTGGACAATGAAAGTTCACCCGCCTCTGCGTACAAGCTGTACACAGGGGTGGTGCGGAACGCTCCAAGACAGAGACGAAGCCCTTGATGGTGGATAGGGTCCAAGAGTTTGAGGTAAGACGATCTTGCGGAGCCGTACACAGCACAACCGTAGTCCAGTTTGGAACGGACCAGGGCTCTGTAGAGGTGCAGCAAAGTTTTCTTATCAGCGCCCCAGTCGGTGTGCGCTACGACCCGCAGAATATTCAGTGCTTTCTGGCAAGCAGTTTTTGAGGTTTTGATGTGGCTGAGAAAGTTCAGTTTCTGGTCAAAAATGATTCCCAGAAACTGGCCTCTTTAACAGCTGAAATGGGAGATTGCCTACTTGAAGTTAGGGATCTGGAAAAAACTGACGGAAATTATGGAAGTGAATACACTGCGTCTTGTTGAAGAAAAGGTGAAACCGTTTTCATCCGCCCCACCGATGGATTTTATCCACGCAAAGCTGGAGCCTGCGCTGGACACTCGGGTACAGGCTTCCAGTTGCGTAGACAGCGAAATCATCCACAAACAATGAGCAGTCTGAACCCTGCTGAACTGATTGAACAATGTTATTAATCTTGATGCTAAAGAGGGCAGGAGACAGTATGCTCCCCTGTGGAACACCCAACTCCTGCTCGTGGACATCAGAGAGAGTAGTGCCAACCCGGACCTGAAACTGTCGTTCCGCCAAAAAATTTTGAATGAAAGCGGAAGAGAAACCTCGAAAACCAGATCGTGGAGATCATGAAGTATCCCCGACTTCCAGGTGGTATCGTGAGCCTTCTCCAAGTCAAAGAAAATTGCCACTGCATGCTGCCTGTTCAAAAAAGCGTTCCGAAGAGTAGATTCCAGACGAATCAAATGGTCAACGGTAGTCCGATGTTTGCAGAAACCACACTGTTCTTTCGCCAAAAGGCCATCGGTTTCGAGTTTCCACATGAGCCTAGCATTGACCATTTTCTCCATCAATTTACAGACACAGCTGGTCAAAGCTATGGGACGGTAGTTTGATGGATTAGAAAGATCTTTTCCAGGTTTGGGATTGGAATAATGAGGGCTTTTCGCCAAGAGGGTGGAAAGCAACCTGTAGTCCACACATGGTTGTATACCTGTAACAGGGTGTTCAGACCTATTTGCGGAAGATGTTTCAACAGTTGATAATGGATTTCATCTATACTGGAGAGGAATCGTTGCAAGAAAGTAAGGCAGATTTCAGCTCGTTTAACGTGAAAGGAAGATTATAGTCTTCCATGTTGTCGGACGAAAAGTTGCAGGGTGATTTTTCTTTTAGGGCTTTGGTTTTGACAAAAGTGGCTGATTTATTAGAAGAGGAGGAATTCTTTCAATGGTTGAAGCAAGCAGATTAGCAACTGCTTTCTTCTCTGTTATTAAAGAATCCGAAAACTTGAGATGGTTCACAGTGGGACAGGTGTTCTTCCCTTTGATTTTCTTAATGATGTTCCACACTTTTTTCTTGGAAGTTTTTGATGTCAGCCTGGAGCAGAAGCTTCTCCAGGACCGACGTTTACTGATTTTAAAAGTGTGTCTTGATTTAGCACGGAGTTTCTGATGGGCTCTAGCGTTGGGACCCAAAGGTCGTTGGTATACCTGACGCTGAGCCCGTTTCCGAACTTTGGAAATTTGTTGGCAGTCTGAATCAAACCAGGGTGTTTTTGGCATTTGAAGTTTATCGAAGACACTGGAATACAAGCTTTAGCACACTTGATCATAGTGTTAGTCAGTGATTCTGCTGGGTCCGGACTCTGAAGAAAATCAGTGTCCTGGAATTCTTTTGAAATAGTGGCTGCAAAGAGATCCCAGTTTGCTTTCTTATAATTTAGATGTGGAGAGACAGAGACTTGTTCAGTTATTACGGGTTGTAAACAAACAGGGAAATGGTCACTTCCGTGCAGATCGTCATGGACAGACCACTCATAGTCCAGGACCAGCGAGGGGTCACAAACCGACAAATCTAAACACGAAAGTGAACCTGTGGAAGAGTGGAGGTAAGTTGCAGATCCGTCGTTCAGACAACACAAATCCAAATCCGAAAGGACATCCTCAATTAGCAGACCTCTGGATGACGTACTGACACTACCCCAAAGAGGATTGTGACCGTTAAAGTCACCCAACAGCAAAAAAGGTCGAGGAAGTTCACCTATCAACTGACAAGGTCCTGACGACAAACCGGGACAGAAGGTGGAAGATAAATGGAACAGATTGTCACAGTCTTGTGGAGAGTGACTCTCGCAGCTACAGCCTGAAGGGAGGTAGACAGAGCGACAGGACTATACAACAGAGTTTTGTGTATGAGAAGGGCAACACCGCCCGACAGTCCCAACGTGGATGGTTGTGCAGGTTTTGAAAGAACATTAAAGCCAGAAAGAGTAAAGGTCTTCTGGCTTTGAATTTGAGTTTCCTGAAGAGCCACGACGGAAGGTTTTTATAGATCGACACAGAAGCTGCAACTCCTCAAAGTTGGAATTTAGTCCACGGATATTCCAATGGGAATTGTACTATCCATGGTGCAGAGGGCGAAAAGGAGAGAAATCAGGTCATCTCCTCCTCAACGTCTGCTTCCAATGGAGTGAATATATTTTGTAGTTTCACTGAACTGTGTTGTTCTTCAGACCTGCTGGCAGACTTGCCAACAGGCGAAGAAGGTCTGGATTTGGGAGACGGTGGAGGTTTCTTCCTCATCTCCACCATCTCCACACTGGGTGGAACTCCCTTGCCCGCACGGGCACTGGACAGAGGAGTTCGAGGCTTGGGTGCTGGTTTTTTAATCTGCCCAGCAGCAGATGTTGTAGACTGCTGGGCAGTGTGAGGGGTGGCGGATTTTTTGCCTCCACCAGGGGCAGTCACTTTGGGTTGGGAGGTGGTGGACCCGCTTCCACCAGAGCTGACAGTTCTTCCTTGCAGTGTCTTGGAAAAGATAAATTCATCAGTCTGGCAGCAGACTGACCTAGTGGAAACTTTCTTTACGGCCGAAGCATACGAAGATGCTGTTGGCGTCTGACTGCCAACAACCTGTTTGCGGGCCTCAAAAAAGGAGATTTTCTTTTCAGTTTTTACTTGTTGTATAGCGGATTCCTGAATCCAAAGAGGGCAGTTTCGGGAAGAGGAGGGATGGTCGCCACCGCAGTTAGCACAATGTGCCGGATCTTTACACGGCCCATCATGGGTTGCCTTGCAGCAAACACCGCACACCTCCTGCCCAGAACAACAGTCTCTGACATGGCCAAACCTCTGACATCTGAAGCACCTCAACGGGACGGAACATACATCTGAACTCTGACGTTCAGGTAACCAACTTTGATGACTGGAGGCAGCACAGGGTTGCAGAAGTCAGAAAGAGGGTGTTGGTGGCCACTCTCTCTGCACCTTTCTTACTGTCACCCTGCGCACCTCCGTCACACCCTGGGACACCAGTTCCGTTTTGATCTCTGCCTCTGAGACACCTGTTAGATCTCTGCAGCGAATCACTCCTTTTGAGGAATTTAATTGTTTATGGGGAGTCACCCTGATCTCCCTGTCCACTATTTTTGTTGCCCTCAACAGCCGTTCAGATTGCTTCTTTGATCGACATTGAATGAGAAACGAGCCATTCCTCAACCTTTTTACGACTGAGGGTCACCTGCTAGACCTTGAAAGCCCTTTTGTATGGCAAAAGGGCTCAGAGCTGAAAGGGGTCTTTCCTGCTCCGTCCCTTCCATCACGAGCCAGGAAGCCCAGAAACCTGTCCTCTGTCTAACCTCCGTATCAGAATCACTGTCTGTTTCAAATTCCCCTGAAATAGGGGATGCTGCCTTCCTCTTCCTTTTGGGGGGGTAGTTTTTTGAAAAAGCCATATTTTGTTTATTGTGTTTCATCCCTCCCTTACCCCACCCACCTTGGAGTCCAACTAAGGGGCCAGGGCCAAGAAACCAATGTCTTGACCCCTTCCAGGCTTCAGGAGAGACATACGACAAACAGAAGCCACCAACCCTATCCCCCCTGATCATGCTCAACTCCCGGGAACAGAGAGCTGAGCACTGCAGGGGTTTACTTGGCCAGCAGGGGAACTGTCTGTCTTCACCCAACCCCAAGAAGGGGAGCCGATTAGTACACCCGGGCCAAAGTGTACTCCCTGTCTAGGAGAGGTCCGAGCCAAAGTGATGTGTTGAGAGCGCTGGCCCTCTCAATCACCAGGATCTCATTCCCCTCCGACACAGGTCGCACCGCACGGCAAACGCGGCGGATCTTAAGGAGACCACAGAGAGAAAAGGAGTGTGGAAAAGAAGACTTGAAGGGGAGACGAAGATAGAAAAGGGCCAAATAAGGGAGGCAGAAAACAAGAAAAGGAGAAAGGCGGGTTACTCTTAGTCAGGATCCTCACCCTTAGCCTATCTGACATGGAAGCCCTACCAGGGGCATCAACTCCTTACCACGTTACGCTTAGGTCAGACAGCATCTTGGCGTCTCGGACCTAGAAGCAGTTTGACAAAACCAGCCTATCTCCGAGTAATGATGCCCCCGCCAGCAAAGCCTAAGGATCATTGGACCGCGCAAGCCCTCCGACCACGACAAGGTCGCAACCCCCGGAGGGGAGCAGCAGAAGAACAGATGGGTTGAGCACTTCGAGGAGCTCTTGAACAGACCATCGCCAGAGAACCCTCCAGACATCAAGAGGCTGACTCAGACCTGCCCATAGACTGCGGGGCACCAACCAAAGAAGAAAGAAGAAATTAGGAAGGCCATCAAACAGCTGAACGGAAAGGCGGCAGGACCTGACAACATCCCTGCAGAGGCGCTGAAGACAGACACAGAGACCACAGTAGAGATGCTTTGGCCTCTCTTCAAGAAGATCTGGGAAGAGGAGCAAGTGCCAGCAGACTGATAGGAGGGATACCTATCAAGATTCCCAAGGCAACCTTAACAACTGCGCGAACTACAGAGGAATCACACAGCTGTCAGTGCCAGGAAAGGTTTTCAACAGAGTCATTTTGAACAAGTTAAAGGATCCCGTTGATGCTCAACTCCTCGACCAGCAGACTTGCTTTCGACGAAGTCCAAATCCTTGGAAAATTACAGTTTCAAGGATCGATCCTGCACAGACCAGATTGCAATGCTTCGCATCATTGTTGAGCAATCGAACGAGTGGAACTCATCCCTATATGTTAACTTTATCGACTACGAGAAAGCCTTTGACAGCGAAGACCGAGACACCCTGTGGAAGCTTCTCCGACATTACGGTGTGCCAGTCAAGATCACCACCATCATCAGAAACTCCTACGAGGCTCTGACCTGCAGAGTCATCCATGGAGGGCAGCTCACGAAGGCATTCGAAGTGAAGACTGGTGTCAGACAAGGTTGCCTGCTTTCCACCATTTCTATTTTCACTGGCAATCGACTGGATCATGATGACCTCAACAGATCAGAGAAGACATGGGATCCAGTGGACACCCTGGACGCAGCTTGATGATTTGGACTTCACCGACAACCTGGCACTACTCTCACACACTCAACAGCAGATGCAAGAAAAGACAAGCAATGTAGCAGCCACATCAGCACAAGTAGGGCTCAACATCCATGAAGGCAAGAGCAAGATTCTCAAGACCAACACTGTCAGCAACAACTGAATCATGCTGGAAAGCGAGATACTAGAGGAAGTAGAAGCCTTTACCTACCTGGGCAGTATCATCGACAAGCAGGGGGGCACCACGGAACATCTGGAGCTCCAAGGGACTGTCAGTCAACACCAAAGTCAGGCTCTTCAACACCAACATCAAGGTAGTTCTATTGTACGGAGCAGAGACCTGGAGAACTACAGTAGCCACCACCAAGAAAGTGCAGGTGTTTATCAACAACTGCCTGCGCAAGATTCTCTGCATCCGGTGGCCAGACACCATCAACAACAACGAGCTCTGGGGGAGAACAAACCAGCTGCCCGCAGAACAGGAAATCAAGAAATGATGTTGCGGCTGGATTGGACATACGCTGCGGAAGCCTGCAAGCAACATTACCAGACAAGCCCTAAAATGGAACCCCCAAGGAAAACGAAAAAGTGGTCGGCCAAGGACCACCTGGCGCAGGGACCTGGAATCAGACATCAGGAATATGGGATGACTTGGAACCAGCTGGAGAAAAGAGCCCAGGACAAAGATGCCTGGAGGTCCTTGGCTGGCGGCCTGTACCCCAGAAGGGATAATAGGCAATGATGATGATGATGATTTAGAAGAACAGACTGATTTATCATTGATTTCGCTATGCTTCTGATTCTCTTTCCTATGAAAATACAGTATTATGGAATAATGATCATGAGTAAAAATTATCT
>CM031610.1:20942383-21011258 GCA_018398815.1 Conus ventricosus
TGTATAAGAGATTTTTAAAGAAAAAAAAAGTTGGTTAAGTTTCTGGTGCCATCTCTGAAAAAGTAGATCTATCCTAGGCCTTCCAAATGGAAGACAGTAAACTTGGCCCCATTCCCTTCATAATGTTTACTGACTATTTGCCTCCACTGATAATAATATACCAAAGAACACCTGTAGATAAGATAATGTTGCTTATAGCCAAGCCGACCGCAAAGGGCCACATCAGGGCTGAAGAACACCTGTAAAATACTTCAAGAAAACACAAAAATATACATCATATGAACATAAAATGTTACAGTACTAGTTAATGCTCTGGTCAAATGGCATGAGCACACGAATAAATTTCTATTCTGATGGTTGAAAATGCTAATTGATATAATATATTAATTTGGAACTCCCTTCCAGCTTCTGTGGCTGAGGCTCCCAGCTACACACTCTTCAAAACAAAGCTCTTTCTCTGCCACTTCAGTTTGTTTTGCTAGGGTCACTTGTTCTAGTAGGATTGTTGAAGGTTAGAGCCATGCTGGTTGGGGATCATCACCAAGGTTTACAACAGTTGCCCACTTGGTCTAACTGGAGATCTGAAAATGAGCAAGTATAGTTAGGATAAGATAAGATAATGTTGCTTATAGCCCAGCCGACCGCAAAGGGCCACATCAGGGCTGTCACCACGTTAAAATCAACTCACCAGTCATTTGAAAAAAAAAAAAAAAACACAACCTTTCACACATCTCAGTAAAAGACATCGTCTAGAAACGCACCAGAAACTTCGTTAAAAATCTTTCTTCCGTAAAAATCTTAAATCAGATGAAAAATGTTAATCTCTCTCAAAAACTCAAGGATCACATCAGGCGGGACATCCCTGAACAGGATCTTCATGGACTCTGCTGTAAAATGTTTGTGTCTCACATCGTGCAAGTCCCAACACTCGAGCAAGTATAGTTCCTAATCCATTTGATTATTTAGTTTTGAAAATCTAAACTGTTTCTGATTCTACATATTTTTCCTTTCCTTCACTTGCATTGGATTCTCCTGTCAATTTTTGTCTGTTTGTTTTCATTTAAACACGCAGGGTTAGACATATAAAGGGTCACAGATGAGCGTACACTTCAGGAATTGAATATTAAAGTTAAAATATGGTGCACAAAATTGTCCATAGCTGAACTTATCCCCAACTCAATGACACAGATCTTACACAATACCACTGGGATGAACTGAGAAACCACCATCCTCTAACTTCCATTCCACCCATACTATGTGAGTGTGCACTGTTCCACCCATACTATGTGAGTGTGCACTATTCCACCCATACTATGTGAGTGTGCACTGACAGAGATTCCAAAAATGGAGTATTCCCCAGTTTTAACAGATGAGCCTGATGGAAAATCACCAAGGCTGTCCACTTCTGAGCAGGGTCAGGTGTCAAGGTCTGATTGAAGACAGCTACATCTAGACATGCACCAAAAGTTTACCTAGTAAGGTAAGTAATGTAATGTTGCTTATAGCCCAGCCGACCAAAAAGGGGCCATATCAGGGCTGTCACCACGCTAAAGTCAACTCACAGTCATTCACTCAACAACTCTTTTCAAATACATCTTGTAAAAACCCACCTGAAATTTTGTTAAAAATCTGACATGCACCTAAAACAAGACCTCAGACAATGTATTTATGTAACAAGTGCGTTTGCTGCTTTCCCTCTAAGAAATGGTTGCTATTACCCCCAAAGAGTGACTTCACCGACTGTCACAAAAGAAAAAACGAAATATTCTCGATCTTTCACAAACTGACATGAAATTATGCTTAAATTATTTACAATTTTTATGTCATGCCTAGTACTACTAGTATCGTGATGCTCTAATTTAAGTGATAAGCCATCAAAAGGGGATCAATATGATACTTGCTAGTCACAGTGTACTGGATCAGGACAGGATCAGGATCGGGGCGTTGTATAAAACAACTTAGCCTAAATTTTGGCTTTTTACGCCCTTCTATTTTTGGTGTCTTATTGTCGGGTTGTTGACTAGCTCAGTCTTCTTTTTAAACCCTCAAAGTCATATCTAACTTAAAAATATAATTATTAAATTCATATTTCCCCCCCTTTTTTTTCATCTTTAATTTTTTTTTTTTTTTTTTTTTTTATTAAATTCAAATCTTTGCCAAGTCATTACTAAAATGACTGAAGAAATTGTTAACCTGCACTTGTTTCTCCCACTATTTAATTGTTTAGCAGTATAATGTTTGGTCAATCAGTGGGGAAATTTCATCTCTTAGGAATCCAAGTAAAGGTTGTTCTGTAAAAATTCTTAGCCACTCACAATGCTTGGGTTATGAAACAGAGCTGACCACTTTTACACTGTTCCATATCTTTTGATCTCCCTTGCATCCTTGAATGATCCTCAAGCAAGGCTCAAAGATTGTCCCCTACATTTTATACTGTTTGCATAATGCTTTTAGTTTTTAAGTACTTTTTTTCCTCTCCACATTTTCCTTTTTGTTCCATTTTACTACCCTTCGCTGGCTGCTTTGCGGGGGCTGTTGGATTCTTTTTTGAACCCTTGGTGATGAGAACACCACAAATTATGGACTTTGGTGTTCTCTATTTGACACCCAAAAGCACAGACACAATCAGCCGTGTCTCCCCGATGAGTCCGATCCAGCGGACGAAAGGCCAGGGGCAGGCAATACAAATAGATCTGCCTTCAAAGGGAAGTACGATGGTTCCCTCAGGCTGCTAGAGAAGGGTTTCTCATATTTAGTATTTCCCCCCTTTTTTTTTCATCTTTAATTTTTTTTTTTCTTTTTTTTTTATTAAATTCAAATCTTTGCCAAGTCAATTTCTATAATGACTGAAGAATTGTTTAAACCCGCACTTTTTTCTCCCACTATTTAATGTTCAGCAGAATAATGTTTGGTCAATCAGGGAGATTGCATCTCTTAGGAGATCCAAGTAAAGGTTGTTCTGTACAAAATTTTTAGGCCCACTCACAATGCTTTGGGTTATTGAACACAAGCTGACCACTCACACTGTTCCATATCTTTTGATCTCCCTTGCATCCTTGAATGGATCCTCAAACATAGGCTCAAAGATTTTTCCCCTACAATTTATACTGTTTGCATAATGCCCTTTTTGTTTTTAAGTACTTTTTTCCTCTCCCACATTTTCCTTTTTGTTCCATTTACTACCCTTCGCTGGTGCTTTGCGGGGGCTGTTGGATTCTTTTTGAACCCTTGTGATGAGAACACCACAGAATTATGGACTTTGGTGTTCTCTATTGACACCAAGAGCACAGACACAATCAGCCGTGTCTCCCTGATGAGTCCGATCCAGCGGACGAAAGCCTAGGGGCAGGCAATACAAATAGATCTGCCTTCAAAGGAAAAAACGATGGTTCCCTCAGGCTGCTAGAGAAGGGTTTCTCATATTTATAGTATATTCCCCCCTTTTTTTTCATCTTTAATTTTTTTTTTTTTTTTTTTTTATTAAATTCAAATCTTTGCCAAGTCATTACATAATGACTGAAGAATTGTTAACCGCACTTGTTTTTCCCACTATTTAATTGTTTAGCAGTATAAGTTTGGTCAATCAGTGGGGGATTTTCATCTCTTAGGGGATCCAAGTAAAGGTTGTTTTTGTACAATTCTTAGCCACTCACAATGCTTTTGGGGGATTGAACAGCAGAGCTGACCCTCACACTGTTCCAATCTTTTGATCTCCCTTGCATCCTTGAATGGATCCTCAAGCAAAGGCCTCAAAGATTGTCCCCTACATTTTATACTGTTTGCATAATGCTTTTAGTTTTTAAGTACTTTTTTCCTCTCCACAATTTCCTTTTTGTTCCATTTTACTACCCCCTTCGCTGGCTGCTTTGCGGGTGCTGTTGGATTCTTTTTGAACCCTTGGTGATGAGAACACCACAGAATTTTGGACTTTGGTGTGTCTCATTTGACACCAAGAGCACAGACACAATCAGCCGTGTCTCCCTGATGAGTCCGATCCAGCGGGCGAAAGGCCTAGGAGCAGCAAAACAAAAAGATCTGCCTTCAAAGGGAAATACGATGGTTCCCTCAGCTGCTAGAAAGGGTTTCTCATATTTATAGTATATTCCCCCCTTTTTTTTCATCTTTAATTTTTTTTTCTTTTTTTTTTTATTAAATTCAAATCTTTGCCAAGTCATTACTATAATGACTGAAGAATTGTTAACCTGCACTTGTTTCCCCCCCACTATTTAATTGTTTAGCAGTATAATTTTGGTCAATCAGTGGGAGATTGCATCTCTTTGGAGATCCAAGTAAAGGTTTGTTTTGTACAATTCTTAAACCACTCACAATGCTTTGGGGTTTTTGAACAGCAAGCTGACCACTCACACGGTTCCATATCTTTTGATCTCCCTTGCATCCTTGAATGGATCCTCAACATAGGCTCAAAGATTGTCCCCTACATTTTATACTGTTTGCATAAAAGCTTTTAGTTTTTAAGTACTTTTTTCCTCTCCACATTTTCCTTTTTTTTCCATTTTACTAAACCCTTCGCTGGGTGCTTTGCGGGGGCTGTTGGGTTTTTTTGAACCCTTGGTGATGAGAACACCACAGAATTATGGACTTTGGTGTGTCTCTATTTGACACCAAGAGCACAGACACAATCAGCCGTGTCTCCCTGATGAGTCCGATCCAGCGGACGAAAGGGCCCAGGAGCAGGCAATACAAATAATCTGCCTTCAAAGGGAAGTACGATGGTTCCCTCAGGCTTTCTAGAGAAGGTTTCTCAAAATTTATAGTATATCCCCCCTTTTTTTCATCTTTAAAATTTTTTTTTTTTTTTTTTTTTTTTTTAAATTCAAATCTTTGCCAAGTCCCTTACTATAATGCTGAAGAATTGTTAACCTGCACTTGTTTCTCCCACTATTTAATTGTTCAGCATATAATGTTTGGTCAATCAGTGGAGATTGCATCTCTTAGGGAAACCAAGTAAAGGTTTTCTGTACAATTCTTAGCCACTCACATGCTTGGGTTTTTTGAACAGCAAGCTGACCACTCACACTGTTTTCCTATCTTTTGATCTCCCTTGCATCCTTGAATGGATCCTCAAGCATAGGCTCAAAGATTGTCCCCTACATTTTATACTTTTTTGCAATAATGCTTTTATTTTTAAGTACTTTTTTCCTCTCCACATTTTCCTTTTGGTTCCATTTTACTACCCTTCGCTGGCTGCTTTGCGGGTGCTGTTGGATTCTTTTTTGAACCTTGGGGATGAGAACACCACAGAATTAGGACTTTGGGGTGTCTCTATTTGACACCAAGACACAGACACAATCAGCCGGCTCCCTGATGATCCGATCCAGCGGACGAAAGGCCTAGGAGCAGGCAATACAAAAAGATCTCCTTCAAAGGGAAGTACGATGGTTCCCTCAGGGTGCTAGAGAAGGGTTTCAATTTATAGTATATTCCCCCCTTTTTTTCATCTTTAATTTTTTTTTTTTTTTTTTTTTTTTATTAAATTCAAATCTTTTCCAAGTCATTACTATAATGACTGAAGAATTTTTAACCTGCACTTGTTTTCTCCACATTTAATTGTTCAGCAGTATAATTTTGGTCAATCAGTGGGAGATTGCATCTCTTTGGAGATCCAAGTAAGGGTTTTTCTGTAACAATTCTAGCCACTACAAAGCTTGGGTTATTGAACAGCAAGCTGACCACTCACACTGTTCCATATCTTTGATCTCCTTGCAAACCTTGAATGGATCCTCAAGCATAGGCTCAAAGATTGTCCCCACATTTTAAAACTGTTTGCATAATGCTTTTAGTTTTTAAGTACTTTTTTCCTCTCCACATTTTCCTTTTGTTCCATTTTAAATACCCTTTTGCTGGCTGCTTTGGGGGTGCTGTTGGATTCTTTTTTGAACCCTTGGTGATGAGAACACCACAGAATTATGGGTTGGTGTGTCTCATTTGACACCAAGAGCACAGACACAATCAGCCGTGTCCCCCCTGATGAGTCCGATCCAGCGGACGAAAGGCCTAGGAGCAGGGAATACAAATAGATTTTGCCTCAAGGGAAGTACGATGGTTCCCTCAGGCTGCAGAGAAGGGGTTTTTCATATTTATAGTATATTCCCCCTTTTTTTTCATCTTTAATTTTTTTTTTTTTTTTTTTTTTTTTATTAAATTCAAATCTTTGCCAAGTCATTACTATAATGACTGAAGAATTGTTAACCTGCACTTTTTCTCCCACTATTTAAATTTTTTCAGCAGTATAATGTTTGGTCAATCAGTGGAGATTGCATCTCTTAGGAGATCCAAGTAAAGGTTGTTCTGTACAAAATTTTTTAGCCACTCACAATGCTTGGGTTTTTGAACAGCAGAGCTGACCACTCACACTGTTCCATATCTTTTTTATCTCCCCTTTCATCCTTGAATGGATCCTCAAGCATAGGCTCAAAGATTGTCCCCTACATTTTATACTGTTTGCATAATGCTTTTAGTTTTTAAATACTTTTTTCCTCTCCACATTTTCCTTTTTGTTCCATTTTACTACCCTTCGCTGGCTGCTTTGCGGTGCTGTTGGATTCTTTTTTGAACCCTTGGTGATGAGAACACCACAGAATTATGGACTTTTGGGGTGTCTCTATTTGACACCAAGAGCACAGACACAATCAGCCGTGTCTCCCTGATGAGTCCGTCCAGCGGACGAAAGGCCTAGGAGCAGGGAATACAAAAGATCTGCCTTCAAAGGGGAAATACGATTGGTTTTCCCCCAGGGTGCTAGAGAAGGGTTTCTCATATTTATAGTATATTCCCCCCTTTTTTTCATCCTTTTTAAATTTTTTTTTTTTTTTTTTTTTTTATTAAATTCAAATCTTTGCCAAGTCATTACTATAATGACTGAAGAATTGTTAACCTGCACTTGTTTTCTCCCACTATTTAATTGTTCAGCAGTATAATGTTTGGTCAATCAGTGGGAGATTGCATCTCTTAGGAGATCCAAGTAAAGGTTGTTCTGTACAATTCTTAGCCACTCACAATGCTTGGGTTATTGAACAGCAGAGCTGACCACTCACACTGTTCCATATCTTTTGATCTCCCTTGCATCCTTGAATGGATCCTCAAGCATAGGCTCAAAGATTGTCCCCTACATTTATAACTGTTTGCATAATGCTTTTAGTTTTTTAAGTACTTTTTTCCTCTCCACATTTTCCTTTTTGTTCCATTTTACTACCCTTCGCTGGCTGCTTTGCGGGTGCTGTTGGATTCTTTTTTGAACCCTTGGTGATGAGAACACCACAGAATTATGGACTTTGGTGTGTCTCTATTTGACACCAAGAGCACAGACACAATCACCGTGTCTCCCTGATGAGTCCGATCCAGCGACGAAAGGCCTAGGAGCAGGCAATACAAATAGATCTGCCTTCAAAGGGAAGTACGATGGTTCCCTCAGGCTGCTAGAGAAGGGTTTCTCATATTTATAGTATATTCCCCCCTTTTTTTTTCATCTTTAATTTTTTTTTTTTTTTTTTTTTATTAAATTCAAATCTTTGCCAAGTCATTACTATAATGACTGAAGAATTGTTAACCTGCACTTGTTTTTCTCCCACTATTTAATTGTTCAGCAGTTCATATTTATCTATGAGGTTCTTGAATGTATTTGTACTTGGTGCACGTTTGATGTGGTTGTTAATTTATTCTAATAATTGGTTACTCTGTTAGTAAATGCAAATTTTCTCAAATTAGTTCTGGAACATTGTTTGAATGTCTATCTTCACTGTTTCTTGTAGTATTTATCTGTGGAGTACAAAATAAGCATGCTTTGTCAATATCATCAAAACCATTAAATATCCTATATGTCGATATGTCCCCTCTTACTCTTCTTGCTTTTATTGTTGGAAGTTGTAAATATTTTAATCTTTCTTGGTATGAGTAATCCTTTGTAAATTGTACTATGGATCATCTTTGTTGCTCTTCTTTGAACCTGTTCTAGAGCTTCTGATTGTCTCTTTAACATCGGATACCATACAGATTGCCATATTCAAGAATGGGTCTCACTAATGTCTTATACAATTGGTAAGAAACTGTCCTTTTCTATACATGTAAAGGCTCTTTTTATTATTCCAATCATTCTGTTAGCCTTGTTAATACTATTCGAAATGTGTTTATCAAATAGCAAGTTTTTGTCGAAAGTCACACCTACTTGACCTAGGTCTTTCTCTTCCTCACATTTAGACACTTTCATTTCCTTGTCCTCAATTTCCATTATATAACCATTTTGTGGGTTTGATTTACCAATATGAAGTACTTTACATTTTTCTGCATTAAAGTATAGATTCCAAGTATCAGACCACATTACTAATGTTTCAATATCCTTTCGTAATTCCTGATGCAATTTTGGAGAATTACAAAGTTTTGTGTCATCTGCAAAAATTTTACATGTACTCTTCAGTTCAACAGGAAGATCATTTATAAACACAGTAAATAATATTGGTCCCAAAATACTGCCTTGTGGTATCCCACTAATGACATCAGCACTACAAGAGAAATAACTACCAATCCTTACCTTTTGAGTTCTTTTTGATAAAAAGTCTCTAACCCAACCAATTACATTGCCTACTATTACATAAGACTCCAATTTCTTTAGTAGTCTTTCATGTGGTACTGAGTCGAATGCTTTTCTAAAATCTAATACATCTATATTCTCTCCTTTATCAATCTCCTTTGTAAAGTCTTCCATCACTTCTAGGAGTTGAGTCACACAAGATCTTTTTTTACGAAATCCATGTTGGCACTCTGCATATAATTTATTTTCTGTCATATGTTCAACAATAGCCTCTCTAATAAATGATTCTAAGATTTTACATATAATACATGTTAAACTCTCTGGTCTTTAATTCCCTTGGCCTGTTCTCTTACCTTTTTTTAATACTGGTATAACTGTAGCAGTTTTCCAGTCTGAAGGAACTATCATCTCTTCAACAGATTAAGTACAAAGTATATAAATTGGGAAGGCAATCTCCTCATTCAGCTCTTTTAGCAGTCTTGATGGAATGGCATCAGGACCACATGCTTTATTTGAGTTCTGAGATTGCAGTTTCTGTTTTATTAATTCCACAGAAATGTCTACGTTTTCCGAAATTATACCTTTTGACCTTGAAGCTGGGCTTAGAGTTGGTATATTATCGATATCTTCCTTTGTGAATACACTAGAAAAAAATGAATTCAGAATATCTGCCTTTCCACTATCTGTCTCTACTGTGTCACCTTCTTTAGTTAGTAAAGGACCCACTCTTGCATTCATCTTTGTTTTAGATTGTATGTATCTCCAGAAAGCTTTCGGGTTATTTTTGCATTCCTTTGATAGCTTCTTTTCAAATTCCTTTTTTGCCTCTCTTTATTTTTTGTTACAAGTATTTCGTGCTTTAATACAATATTGATCATCTTTCCCCTGCTTAGTGACTAAAAACCTCTGGTACATATTATATTTCTTTTTTTTACAAATTTCATTGTCTTTGGATTCATCCACTTTGGTTTCTGTTTTTTATCATTATATTAAATAATTTGTTTTGGAACATTTTTTTCTATTAAAGAATTTAATGTACTTTTAATTTCCCTCCAACATTGTTCTACACCAAGATCATTGAGTTTGTTCAAGTCAATTTTCTTCAGTTCTTCTTTCATTTGTATAAATTTCCCTCTCTTAAAATTGTATAACTGCTTTGGTTCTTCTTGATCTTGGTCCTCCCCTAAGTACAAAGAGAACATTTAAACCTCATGATCACTTTTGCCTATAGTAGCTAAGTGTTTAATGTCCAATATCATGTTTTCATCATTAACGAGTACCAAATCCAGCATATTTGATTTTTGTCCGTCTCTGTGTCTTGTTGTTTGTTTCACCATTTCATTAAAAAATGCATCTTGTAAGCAATTTCTTAACTTTTGTCCTCTTTCACCAGAACAAGTACCTAGCCAGTCGATGTCTGGGAAGTCAAAATCACCAGTAATACAGACATAATTGACTTTTTCTAACCTGATTTGCTTCAACAACTCAAACATTTTTTCTTCATTCTCAATTGTTGTGTTTGGACTTTTGTAAATGGTTCCAATCAATATTTTTTGTCTATCTTTATTTGAAAAGGTAATCCACAAACTTTCATCAAAATCATTATCTTTCCTAAGCTGGTGTTCTTTAGCATTTATGGCATCCTTCACATATACAGTTATACCCCTTTTGGGATTCTCATTAAAGAATATTTCATACCCTGGTATTGAATATTCAACAAAATTTACCTTTTTCTGTTTTTTTGCTATAGACTCTGTTACTACAATGATATGTGGTTATTTTTCTTCAGTTAACGCAAGTAATTCATCGTTTTTGTTTAACAGTCCATCTGCATTTGTATGCATAAATGTGCATGAAAATTCCTGTACAGGTTTACTATCCAAATTCCTTTTAAAACTATTCACATGTTCTTTTTTCTTGTATTTTAATTGTCAGTTTTTTTCTTGGTCTCCCTGGCCAGACCTGGGTTTCCACTGTACATGCACAAATTCTTCTCCCCTCCGATTCCAATGTCTTTTTCTCCCTTCTCTGTTCTTTGTCGGAGTTCTTCCCTTAGCTCCTTGTTCTTTTGTCTTTCTTTTGGAGTATAGTCTGGGTTTATATATACCCTTTTTTTTTGTACTCCCAGATTTTATATAACAGGGAGTACTTTACAATGGGAATGAAGAAATGCTGTCTGTCTGTGGTCAAAATGTGTTCCACTCGCTCCAGACAAAACTACTGGGCCGATCTTTCTGAAAATTTGTAGGTATGTTCATTATGAGCCACGGATGATGCCCGATGTTTCAGTTTACCACTATAGCCGTTACGAACTGCTGTAACGGCCTGTAACGGTTTTTCTTCTTTACGGAATATCTCAGAAAGTACTTGGCTGATCTTTGTAAAAATGAGCAGGTACATTCATTATGGGTCACGGATGATGCCTGATGTTTTAGTTTACCTCGTTATAGCCGTTACAGCCGTTAGTAATGGCCTGTAACGGTTTTTCTTCCTTATGGAATATCTCAGAAAGTACTTGCCCGATCTTTCTGAAAATTTGTAGGTATGTTCATTATGGGTCACGAATAATGCCCTATGTTTTAGTTTACTGTTAAAACCGTTACTAATGTCTGTAACGGCCTGTAACAGTTTTTCTTCTTTATGGAATATCTCAGAAAGTACTCGGCCAACATCTATGAAAATTAGCAGGTATGTTCATTATGTGTCACAGATGATGCCCCATGTTTTAGTTTACCCCGTTATAGCTGTTACTAATGGCTGTAACGGTTTTTTCTTCTTTATGGAATATCTCAGAAAGTACTTGGCCGATCTTTCTGTAAATTTGTAAGTATGGTCATTTATGGTCACAGATGATGCCCGATGTTTTAATTTACCCCATTATAGCCGTTACTAACTGTAATGGCCTGTAACGGTTTTTCTTCTTTACGGAATATCTCAGAAAGTATGTGGCCGATCTTTCTGAACATTTGTAGGTATGTTCATTATGGGTCATGAATAATGGACGATGTTTTAGTTTAATGTTATAGCTGTTACTAACGGTTGTAACGGTCTGTAACAGTTTTTCTTCTTTATGGCATATCTCAGAAAATATTGGCCGATCTTTGTGAAAATTAGCAGGTATGTTCATTATGGGTCACGGATAATGCCTGATGTTTTAGCTTGCCCCACTATAGCCGTTATTGCCGGCTGTAATGGCCTGTAACGGTTTTTCTTCTTTATGGAATATCTCAGAAAGTACTTGGCCGATCTTTCTGAAAATTAGCAGGTACCTTCATTATGGGTCACAAATAATGCCTGATGTTTTAGTTTACTGTTATAGCTGTTACTAATGGCTGTAACAGCCTGTAACGGTTTTTCTTCTTTATGGAATATCTCAGAAAGTACCAGGCCGATCTTTGTGAAAATTAGCAGGTATGATCATTATGCATCACAGATGATGCCTGATGCTTTAGTTTACCCCATTATAGCCTTACTAACGGCTGTAACAGCCTGTAACAGGTTTTCTTCTTTATGGAATATCTCAGAAAGTACTGGGCTGATCTTTGTGAATATTAGCAGGTATGTTCATTATGGGTCAAGGACGATGCCCGATATTTTAGTTTACCCCATTATAGTTGTTACTAACGGCTGTAACGGCCTGTAATGGTTTTTCTTCTTCATGGAATATCTCGGAAAGTACTTGGCCGATCTTTGTGAAAATTAGCAGGTATGTTCATTATGGGTCAGGGATGATGCCCAATGTTTTAGTTTAACGTTATAGCCGTTACTACCAGCTGTAACGGCCTGTAATGGTTTTTCTTCTTTACGGAATATCTCAGAAAATACTTGGCCGATCTTTGTGAAAATTAGCAGGTATGTTCACTATGGCTTACGGATGATGCCCGGTGTTTTAGTTTACCGTAATTGCCATTACTAACGGCTATATCAGCTCATAATTGTTTTTCTTCTTTATCGAATATCTCAGAAAGTACTTGGCCAAACTTCCTGAAAATGTGTATGTCCATTATGGGCGACAGATGATGCCTAATGTTTTAGTTTATCGTTGTAGCCGTTACTGGCAGCTGTAACGGCCCATAATAGTTTTTCTTTTTTATGGAATATACTAGGCTGATTTTTCTGAAAATTTGTAGCTATGTTCATTATAGGTCACGGATCATGCCCAACGTTTAATTTACCGTTATGGCCGTTACTAACAGCTATAATGACCTATAACGGTTTTTCTTTTTTATGGAATATCTCAGAAAGTAAGTGGCTGATCTTTCTGAAAATTTGGAGGTATGTTCATTATGGGTCACAGAGATGCTATGTTAAAGTTTACTGTTATAGCCGTTACTAACGGCCCATAATGGTTTTCTTCTTTGTGGAAAATCTCAAAAAGTTCTTGGCCGATCTTTCTGAAAAATTGTAAGTATGTTCATTATACGTCACAGATGATGGCCGATGTTTACCAGAATAGCCATTACTAATGGTTACACCAGCCCAAGACGGTTTTTACTCTTTATGGAATATATCACACCTATTCAGGATAAACTGGGAGTACGTGGGAGGTTTATATTCTTTGCATCTTGTTCTTGTCTGTCACCCCTTCGTTGATCTTGCAGGCATTTTTCAAAATTTCTTTCTTGTTTCCTTAGTTTTGACACCTACTTTGATCAATCTGGGTTTCGACCCGATACTGAACTTTCCAAGTCTCCCTGGCTCCTGGAAAGTGTCTTTCAGATTGGGACAGATCTTTTCAGTTATTTTCTGTATGTTTGCCATATCCTCTTTCACTCTTTCTTCTCTGTTCTCACTAACACTCTCTGGAATATTTGTGAGAATCAGGGTCAACTCTCTTTTTTCCCTTTCAACCTTCTCTTCCTAGAGTTCTGTCACCTTTTTCTCCACTACATTCTCAATCTTCTCCTCCAAAGCCATCCCACTGCACCCTGCCTCCAGTCTTCCCAATCTGGCATCAATCGTCTCAAACAGTTTGATAAGGACATCCATTTTTGCTTCCATCTCACTTTTCTTCTCTCCCTCCCCTGAGTAGCATTTCTCACAGATCCATTCAATGCCTGTGTCACGAGTCCTATGACGATTGGCCCATCTAGGGTGGTGGAATTGTTCATTTATTTATTGTCGTTGTTGTTGTCGTGTATCAGTCCCTTAATGTGGCTTGTGGTGTGTTTGCACCTTAATGTTGTTCAGCTCAGGTTAGGTTTACTTTCTATCTCTCTCTCTCTAATTTCACTATCCGTGCAATTCATCCTGCAGGTTCACGGGTGGCTGGTGCCTTTCTCTTGTACTGGCTGTCTCTATCGGCCTCTCACCTGTCTTTTTACCTGCCGCACGTGCAGCATTCCTTTTAGGCTTGAGGTATTCTCACCCTGTGACGTAGGGTGGCATGTTGGCTGCCATCGGTTAGGAGGTTTTCTCTTCACTCGAGCGGAAGATGTCCCTGGGAGCGCCCGCTCCGGTTTTGGTTCTCTACCACATCGTCGAAGGTACGGTCGGTACCTTCATTCCTACAGTCGGCCTGTAGGGGAGGGACGTCATCTCTTTTCCGCATCTGCTCTGCTGGTCCTCTCGACTGGACAGAGGGCAGAGAGTCGCTTGACCCGCCACTTTTGGGTCACCCACGGGTAGCTGGTAAGCATCAGTTTCGTGGTTTGTTTGTTTTTTTTGTTGTTAGCCGGCTAATTCTTCTCTTTTGCGCAATTTCCTTTTGTTTTCAAAATTATAAAAGAAATATTGTTTGAGACCACTTTTCTCTGGTTAATTCAATCTTTAACCTGGCCATTCTAAATTATATCCAAAAGTTTCTCCTTTCAATGCATCTGGTGATGCGGTAGTCGGTGGGTATGGGGGAGAACCTGGTGATTTAGGGTTGGGACTTGCTTGGTCTCGCTCGTCCTCCCCTGTCACAATCGCCGGTCTCTTATTCTTCGGCCACCGTCTGTTTGTGTTTGCAAGGGGAACGAGTGTTTTGTGTTTGCGAGCGTGCGTACGCGTGATTAGTCATTTGGATGCGTGGTTGGAAAATTGTTATTTTTGGAATGTTGCTATAACATGTGGGGATAATCGTGCCATTGAAATATGATTATTTGTAAATGTGGTGGCAGTTGTAAAGCAATGGTTGCTGTATTAGTTCAGTTCCTAAGAAAGGAAACTGTTGAACGTGAGTGAGGGAAGGATGAAGATATAAATTGCTATTCGTTTGTTTAGCCTGTTAATGTAATCTCTTACCTGCTTCGTGTGAGGAGACCTTTAGCGAACATTCCTCATTTGGTTTGTTTACTGTGTTATGCTCAGGTCTGTGTTGAGCTGGTGTTACTAATGTATTCAGCAAACACTTCCCCTCGCCCACCATGCGAGTGGCTGTTAGGATTAAGCAGCAAATTTCAGACCATACTGACTGCGGGGTTCTAGTACCCTTCTTTCCTTTCAGTTCCTTCCGTTTTCTCTCCTCCCGGGGCTTCACCCGAAGCTTGCGCTGTTGGGGCCGCGCAGTGTGAGGAGCACGAGGACCTTGCTGGATGGTCCTAACCCCTGTCCGGGACCTTCAGCGACAACGCCTCGTCCCGTGGGATGCGTTCTCCGCTGTCCTCGGACTTCCTACAACTCATGTGACCAGTGTGGTTAGCTCTGTGTCGTGCAATTTGGGGGGGGGGTGTGTCAAGGGTGTCAGCATTGAAAGACTCTGTTCGAGAACAGCCCCGGTTTGGGACACCTGATTTGACACGGTACTCTCAGAAGACTTTGGAGAGACAGGGGTGAGGGGGAACCACATGAAGCACGGAAAGGAATGTGTGTTGGAAATGCTTATTTATGATTATGGTTATGTTGTGTGCGTTGAAATACTTGTTGGTGACTATGTGTATGTTGTGCGTGTTGAAATGCTTAATTGTGATTGTGCATGTTGTGTGTGTTGAAATGCTTATTTGTGACTATGTGTGTGTTGGTGTGAATAAATGGTGTATTGTATTGTAATCTTTCTTGTGTGGTCTCTTGCGAGGCGTGTGAGGTCAGTCACTCCCTTCACTCCCATCTAGACCGATCCTGTCAGGGCAGACCTCCAGGGGTCGGTCGTGACAGCCTGTATTTTCACTCAGACAGCTGAAATCCCTGTCAGTGTCAGTGAGTAAGGTACATTCTTTATGGGACCATTGCTTACAGTCATGGCACTGGATACTGTCTTCTCCTTCCTCCACACCCACCTCTGCATGAGCTTCTGGCCAGTAATAGGTGATTTTTATCTGACATTACGAACATTTTCATCCATTTTGTTACCAGTTAATTTTTTTTTAAAGTACTGGAATCCATGGCTTAATCAGTGAATAGCAGGGTGAGGGTTAATTTCGACGGCAATGGATGGGCAAAATCTGAGTTTCAGGGCCCCAGTTTCTATCGGCCTCGTTGATCCACGCCATCATTAAGAGAATTAGTCCAGGAACATTAATCAATGCCGTCGAGAGAAACAGCAGGAAGGCAAGTGGCTTTAATATTAAGATATAGCACGGCAATGTCAGTGCATAGGGTGTTAAACTTTCCATGCACCATACCCACTGCGATACAGGAAACATTTCTTCAGTGAAAGAGTCGCCAAAACATGGAACAGTCTCCCAGACGAAGTGTTCCTGGCACCTTCAGTAGAAGCGTTTAAGTGTTCAATGAAGACCTCACACATCGTATAGTTCAAGTTCAAGTTCAAGTTCCTAATAATAACCAAATTCTTTAGTTTCTTACCATTGATCTCTCAATTTCTTTGTTTCTGGACAAGCACAGCAGGGTTTAAGCTTCTGCTCTTTCCCTTTCTTCTCGTCAGGCATGGTTGATTCTTCCTGTTTTTATTGCAATGCAAACTTCGTGGAGTGGCGTTCTGTTTGTCCTTCGACCAAGAGTAGCAGAATGATGAAACGTGCGTCAAGTTACATAAAATAAACCCGGGTAGAGTATCTTCCCTTGGCTATCTGATCTTGTACAGCTTTTTACTGCAAAAAAAGTCAAAAAATGGTCGGATGTCGAAACTATTAGCATAGAAAAAAAACCGACACACTGTATTAATCAAACAAGTAAATTCAATATCTTAATATCAGTTTTGGCTGGTACAATTGAAGGGAACATACAAAAGTGACAATTGAAATTGAATTTTTCACTTGATCAGAGTAAAAACACGTATGACCTGATGCATTATCTCCCCTTGTTACGACACCAATTGCCATGGCGGAGGCAGCAAGCGGTCCCAGTGCTACTGGGACTAGTGGCAGTGGTAGCGGATCTGAATCAAATGCTAAAGAAAAACAGGACACGACTTTGGATGTAAGTATCAAGCTAAGTTACATGATTTGCGTCCTGAGTGTGGTGTGGGCCCCAGCCCATGCTCAGACTTCTTAGCAATATCGCATTATCGGCAGATATTTTTAAGTAATTTAACTTCATAATATTCTCAATGCGTTTTCTAAAGGTCAGCATTCCGTCAAGCCTATACCTCAATGCAAGATTCTCAAGGCCAACACTGTCAGTTGATTCGATGTATAAGTTCCATTGAAGAAAACTGGTGAGGGTAGTTGTCTTAAATGTCTTGTTGCTGAGAGTGCAGTCTGGGCATTTTGTAGTGTTGATCAATATGGATTGGAAGATCAGTTTCTTGACACCACTGAGCAATGTTGTTTAGCTGCGACTGAGCTGCTTTTCTTCATCCTTGAGATTCTTTTATATTTTCTAGATCAGGCAAAGAGAGTGAGGGAGAGACAGAGACAGGCAGAGAGAGAGACTAGAGAGACTTTGAAGTACTTCTAGTACTGCTAATGTGCTGTCATTGACAGTGTTCATATTGTATATAATGTAATATTTTTAAAGTGACTTGATGATATTTCATTCGTCATGCATTCTTTGCACATGATCCATGTGTATCATATGTCACAGCTGAAACTCAAAGGGTATGCCTGTAGTACTTTTCTTTGCAGTTTGACGATGAAGAGGTGGAAGAAGATGCTCCCCTGGAGAAACGCAAAAAGATGTTTTCAAAGGAGCGTAAGTACAATTCCGTAGCATTTTCTGAAGAGATTTTAAAAACATGACAAAGGTGTAAAATTTATTCATTGTAATCATTGATGTATGCTGACAAGTGAATTATTTCTCTACATCACTAAATAATATTTTCTGATAAGAAGCCAAGTGATGAGTACAACAGTAAAAACTTAGTACATTTACATTATAATGCTAAGGTGATTTTTATTTCTGTGTATCTCAGTTAATTATAGCAATGCCAGAATGACATTTAACTGTGCACAGATTCACTCTTAGGCTTATCAATTTACAACTTTTGTCTGTCAGTGTCACTGTCTATTTTTCACTTTTTTTAAAAAACAATTACTTCTGTAATAATGATGTGTATCTGTGTATGTGCACATATATATAGTTGGGGAGGGGCAGGGAAAGGGGGAAGATATATCTGTGAAAAGTAATTATTTTTTTATCAAGCCATTGCAGTAGAACAATAAACACTATTTCTTACTTTTTAGTACAATGGTAGACTGTTTATGTCTTATTGTAACAATCAAATTTCTTTGTAAACAAAATGTTGTTTTGTGTGATATTATTTGACTTCATCACGGGTAAAGTCTCTGCTGTTGAATAGACATTCCTCTCTTGCTCCTTTCACACCTCTCACTTCCCCACCAACCCTCCGCAGTTTCATCCAAAAAGAATTAAGAATATGTACTGTAAAAGCCCCCAAGAATGAGGTATGGTTACCAGAATTTTCCAGGAAGAACACAGTGTTGTCAAATGTCAAAATTAATGAGCCAGTGGATGTTTCCTGTGTACATGCAATGGGTCAGTGGTACCAAAACGTCACCCCCTTCCCCACCCTCCTTCCACATGCTGTTTATACTGCAAAATGTTGATGACTACCCCGACCTGGACACTTGTATTGGTGCATATTGTTCAAACATGCACACACTTTCGTGTTTAGTTTGAATGGCAAGACCATTTTAAACACTGCTTATTCCCTTGGCTTGAGTATCTGAACAGATTTGTACAGGCTGTGCAAACAAAACAACACCCATGCAAAAATGTTTTATTTGGACTTGATTATTTTTTATACTCATAGGATATTTTAAAAAAACAATACCTAAACAACAGTGTTATTAACAATAACAGATAGAAATGTTTGTTCATTGTATTTTACATGATGATGTCTTCAGCAGACATGAAACATGTAAAAGGGTGTAACTGACTTGTATTCTGAATACACACACACACACATGGAATCAGAGCTTTAGCCCATTGAAAACTGATGCACATATTTTGGAGGTTTTTAATATATGCTTTATTGTTTCTACTTTTCTGAGTATGTTGGTGCTATGTTTGTTAATGATACATTTCGTTTTCTCTTTGTCAGTGCGCTGCATGATGTACGGCTTTGGTGATGACCAGAACCCCTACACTGAATCGGTTGACTTGTTGGAGGATTTGGTCATTGAATACATAACTGAGATGGTAAGTATGTTTAAATCTGGCACCAAGGTCTTGCCAAAGTTGTTTTTATGGAAGTCAGTTTAACTAATCTGTTGAACTGAAGCTGGAACTTTTTTCCTGACCAAATCGCAATTATGCGTCTCATTGTTTGCATTTTCAGTTGTTGTAATGAAAGGTGGTTGTATGAAATTGATTTCATCAGTTCTCTTGACTTTCACAAAACCAATCTTAAATAAATGTTAGCGAACCACCCAGACAAATGTGGATAAACGAGTCACAAGACAAAACAATGCGTTTCAACCTCTTAGGTCCTCTTCAGGCAAGATACAAACAAATAGGACAACGAAAATTCACTTTGCTTTGATCACTTCAGAGTTCAGCGCAAGGAAGGCATTGAATGAGAACGAGGCTGTTGGAAGGGGAAATAATGTGTGAGTCAAGGTCGTAATGATCATAATTATATTACTGATAGGAATACTAATAAAGGTCAAAATATTGAAAAAATAAATGAAAACAGGATTACTACTACTCTTGGTGACAATAAGGCAATAGAAGCTATAGTATGGGAGAAAGGAGAGTGGGTTACAGGATTCTTAACCTTTACCGGATGAAGCTTTTGACTACACAGACACGATGGTGGGGGTCTCTCACGACCCCTACTCAGCAAAGAGCCATTTTAGAGCTTATACCTAAAGCGATGGCTGGGGTCTCTCACAACCCCTACTCAGCAAAGAGCCGTTTTAGTGCATATACCTAAAGCGATGGCTGGGGTCTCTCAAGACCCCAACTCGGAACTGTATGTTCAGCCTTATTCTGGCTTAGTCCGTTCTTTTTCCTACATGAGGGGGAAGTTGGCGCTTGACCTGGCACCAAGGAAAGGGGAGAGGGTAAGTGGAAGGAGGAGGGGGTGGGAGGAGGGATCGCCTGGCAGGCTTTGTCCTGACTCCCTTGTAGGTGGTTGACACACACTGGACACACTCTGAGCGAGTGATCTAGGGAGATGAAATCATCACATCCGGTGCATTTCTGTTGAGTTTTCCTGTCTTTCTTCCTGGGGCAAAACAGGCAACGCTTTCTTTCATGGACGGTACTGTCTGTGTCTTTGTGCTTTTGGCCAACAGATGGCAGTTCCTGTATCTTTCTTTTTTGGGCTTGCTTTGTGTTTGACCTTGGTGTCAGCTGGTCATGGTCTGCGCCATCTATATCAGCAATGACCTTCTGGGCAGTCTGGACAAGGTGTCTAGGGAGTGCCACCTGGGAGACACGCCTCTGGATGTGCTCCACCATCATTTGGAGTGCAATGGTTCGAATGAAGGCGGCACGCGCATCTGCTTTTCCTAGGGGATCCTCTGGAAACCTGACCTGCCAGATGCGACGTGCAGCAATGGTGGCCAGATCCATAATATTGCTGAACATGACCATGGGCCAGCGATTTGTCTTTCGCTTCACCGTGTAGGCATGAGCCATTTTGTCCAGAGTGTCCACCGCACCTTTTGTGGAGTTGTAAAACAGGATGATTTCTGGCTTCTTCTTTGCAGTCCTATCATCCACAACACCTGTTGTATGCATTGTACTGAGTGCCACTACACTTTTCCTCCTTTTAGTTTTACTCTGGTAATTTACCAGAGTGACGGCTTCATTGTATGCAAAGTCAGAACCATACAGACAAAGCTGCCTTTTATCTTTGAAAGAAGGGGGGAGGAATCGTTTGTTGGCCCTGACTGTCCCTACCATGGTCAAGCCATTTCGCAAGAGTGATTCAGCTAATGTGAGATCAGTGAAGTAATTGTCACAAGTGACGTTCCTTCCACTCTTGAAAAAAGGCTCAGCCAGCTGGAGGACAGTATTACGGCCAAGGTTGATCTGCCTGTCCTGACCAGCTGGCCGACCAAGATAGGGGACTCCATACAAGGGGTAGTTTGCCTCAGCGTCAGCAACCCAGAAGACTTTGATTCCATAGCGGTCAGGCTTGGACGGCAAATACTGCAAGAAGCTGCATCGCCCCCTGAAAGGAACCAGTTGCTCATCAGTGGTAAGCAATGAACCTGGGATGTAGTGCCTTTGCAGATTCTTCATGAAATCTTCCCATACATCCCGAAAGGGGGCAAAAGCATCTTTCTGCCGTCTGGCATTGCGGGTCTGTTTGTTATCAAAACGCAAATAAGTCAGAAGCATTTGAAAACGCTTCCGACTCATGCAAGACCTCGCAACACCACAGCCATAGGCCATGTTCCAAAGATCTTCAGTGCAGACAAGGTTTTGTTTTCTGCACCCCAGAAACAAGAGGAGGCCAAGAAAGGCAAGCATTTCCACGGCATCAGTTTTTATCCACGCCCTGTGGAGCACCCTCATGCCTTCTATATTGGTGAATTTCACCAGATCTGACGTTATCTTGTCAGTTATGTACAATTGGAACGCATCAAGAGGATGGTTCACATTGCTGCATCCAGGGATTTGAGTGGGAGGGGTTTTATATACATTACAGGCAGGTGTTCTGCCAACCTGGACAGTTGGAGTCTTGGCCCACAGGGTCCCGTCCTTCGCCTTCTCCACTCCAGGGGGGGGGGGGGGGGGGCAGCTCCTCATCACTGGTGTCATCTTCACCACTCGGGGAAGATCTGGGGCTGAACTGCTTGGATCTTCTTCAGCACCCACTAAAAAAAAAACAAATGTTATGCACAATTTGACTGAAGAAAAAAAAAGTTGCTGCACAATATCCCCTTTTCAATCAGTATGCACTCATCCCCCCACCCCCCTTTTTTTCTATTATTCATGCAGACAACACACAGCTGAAGGCAATTCTGTCTTCAGATATTATAAGAATGCCTTTTGGGAAGTGGGAGGGGTGGGGGGGGGGTCTACCCGACTCTTTCATTCATATAAACACCTACACTTACATCATCACGATCACATACACGTGTTCAACTCATTTTAATCTTTGCTCTCTCTCTCTCTGCGTGTGTGTGTACATGCATGCACACGTGTGTGTGTGTGTGTGTATGTGTGTGTGTGCTTGTGCGTGTATATATTGCTAAGAAAACAAGTTGAAAAAAGTGAAGAGAAGCTCCTACCCTGATGATCTTGTTTGTAGTGTTCTAGTTCCCCGTTGCCTCTCATCTCCCACTATTATCAAGAGAAATGTTCGTCCCAGTAGGACAAACCTTATCTTCAAAATATACCAATAGACACCTCTGTCTACAAGGAAAAAGGCAATAGCTCACAGAAAGACACGAAAAATTGAGGTGAGTGGGGGCTCTTCTTCATTTTTGGCAAAATGACACACATATAAACCTACAAAAATGGATGCCGATGTTGAATTATACTTACGTGCTTCATCCCCATTAGCAGTCATAAGGGCCTCAAAGAGACTAGGTCGCTCCATCGAGTCCATGTCACGTCACCTGGAAATAAACAATATTATAACAAATGTTATGTCTATTTGCTATACTATTATGTTTTTGATAGTTCGTAAGTCAAGATCGTGTACTGCATGCTGTCTATTTTGTTCCGCTCCACAGGAAAAAAAAGCCTAGCCAGGTTTCTTCAATAATTAAGCATACACTGTGTAAAGAAAATTTGTTTGCAAGTTATCATTTTCCGTTGTAATGTACGTTTTATCTCAGCAAAACATTCTTTTCATAATTGTAGGTCGACAGTTTCAAACGGGAATGTAATAGGGATGCAGATATATCAGTTCCTGACCGGGGTGTAAATATCAGGAGGGTGCAAAGCTAGCCGACATATACCAGTTGTTCCAGCGTGGTTCCAGCGTGGCTGTAGGCTATTTTTAGGTAGGCCTACACAGTGTGCAGGCTTCTAGGTTTACGGATCAGATCTGTAGAATGTAAGCGTTTTGATCTGAACTTGCATACGTTTTGGCTACTAAAAAGGAGGATGCAGACATAAATGAAATCTCTCTCTCTCTCTCTCTCTCTCTCTCTCTCTCTCTCTCTCTCTCTCTCTCTCTCTCTCTCTCTCTCTCTCTCTCTCTTTCTCTCTTCGGCACCTCCCCCCCCCCTCCTCCAAGGCATTGCCATTCGGAAGTAGAGGTAGTACACATCTTACACTCAGTGTACTAGCCTAGTATGGATTTAATATTGCAAATGACTGTTCAGATATTACAATACATGAAATTCATTTTCACTTGATTTTATTAGATTACATACCTTTTGATGCTGGATGCCGACAAGACGTAAAACTGTTGTCTGACGTTTCTTTCAGTTCCTGCCGTGGGGCTGCAAGCGTGTGTGCCGGCGGTGATTCCTCAAAAGTGGTTTACCCCACTAAGAGACGCGCGATAAGGAACGGCACACACACTTTTTTCTTCTGTGGCGAGTTGGGGTCTTCCGCGACCCCCGCCATCTCTTTAGGCATAAGCGGCATTCTACTATTTAAATTGTTGGGGTCTTCCGCGACCCCCGCCATCGCTTTAGGCATAAGCGGCATTCTACTCTTTAAATTGTAGGGGTCGTCCGCGACCCCCGCCATCGTTTCAAGATAGTTAAAAAGATGCGTCCTATTACGTCATTTGTAAGTTATACACACATGTAAAATTTTACATACCTAAAGCCAATTACGTATTTGACAAAGTCATTAAATTTCATGAAGATTGCTCAAATAGTTTTAGAGAGATAACCCTTTTTGTGTGTTGTGGGGTCGTGGGTGACCCCAGGAGTCTGGTAAAGGTTAAACAGTAGGGCTGCCGTGGCAACAGTCCCAGCGGTGAAGGCGATGGTGATGTCAATGCTAGTGGTGGTAGTATCAATACTAGCAAAGTATTACTGATGATACTGCTAACAACCATTGTGAAGGTTAAGGTAATAAAAGCATAATACAGAAATATATTTAGAAAATACATTTTTATGATAATTATAATAAATGAATTAGATAAAATAAATAAATGAAACATAAGTTGTAAAAAAAGAAGATAATAAATGCAAAAATAAATAATTGAAAAATAATAATGGTATTAGAATAAATAGATAAAAAATAATAATGAATAAAAAATAACAATATTAATAATAGTAATGATACTGAAGGTATTAATAGGCTTACTAATACTAAGGGAGAGGGGAAAAAACAATAAAAACAACAAAAAACTAAACAAAAAGAAAACAGCAACAGTAACAAAAACCAAGGGGAGGAGGGAGAGGGGAGGACAGGAAGAACAGAAAGGAAATAGAAGATATAAATTATGGGAAGGATGGAATCTAATAGGTATATGAATAATTATATTAATAGTTTTGTTAATAATTGTGATTGTAACTACAGTAATGGTAGTGATGCTATAGGAGGCTAGAAAAGTGGTAAGCTGGAATGTTAGAAATATTGTAAAGAATAATAATTACATTAATGAAAGTAGTAAATATAACATTTATAATAGTTATGAAGTTGTAACCAAAGGTATACTGATTAAATAAATAAATAAATAAAATTAAATAAAAAATGTTTGCAAATAGATATAGATATATATATATATATATATATATATATATATATATATATATATATATATATATATGCATGTATATGTGTGTGTGTGTGTGTGTGTGTGCGTGCGCGTGCTCGTGTGCGTGGATGTGAAGGGGGGGTCCACATAGTTATCAACATCTACACAACATATGCACAGGAAAGAGGGAAGATGGAACAGAAGTTCATGTTGAGGAAATAGTATATGAAATTAAAAGAAAACCAAATGAAGAAAATGGAGTGGACAAGTATCTGAATAAACAATAGACTGATGTGAGAAATAGAGAGAGTGTAGTGAGAAGGGAAAGGAGGATAGCTATAAGTTATGTGTGAGGTGAGTAGTGGGAGATATGGTAGTATGTGTGTTTTGTGGGAGGATATTGTGGGCTGAGATTGCAGTGGTAGATACATGTTACTTTATGGTGTTGATGCTATGAGGGTGGAGGGAAGAAGGGGATGGGTTTATATACTAACTGGGGGAGGGGAGGGGCAACATATTCACACCTATACACAATCTCTCTCTCTCTCTCTCTCCCTCTCTCTCTCTTCTCTCTCTCTCTCTCTCTCTCTCTCTCTCTCTCTCTCTCTCTCTCTCCAAACTATGGAAGATACTACAGAAACATAAAGTATCTACAAAAATGCTCAACATTGTTAAAAGGTATTTACAAAACAGTACAAGCTTGTGTTAGATATGGAACTGAACTAACAGAATTATTCGAATGCCCAGCAGGAGTGAAACAAGGTTGTTTGTTGTCCCCTTGATCTTTTCTCTATTAATAACAGAAGTGGCGGACAATGTCACAAGAAAAGGCAGACATGGTTATCAATTTCTACTGGTGCAGAAGAAATTTACACACTGTATTTGCAGATGACATAGCCCTGGTATCATTAACACCAGCAGGTTTACAAAATCAATTAAAGAACCTACAACAAGCCTCGGATTCCATAGGTTTAACAGTAAATTTACAAAAAACAAAAATAATGGTTTTTAGGAAAGGGGGCTATTTAGGCAAAAAGGAGAAATGGTACTACAAAGACCAAGAACTAGAAGTAGTAAACAGTTATAAGTACCTAGGTTTTACTTGACAACTAAACTTTCAATAGACATTTCACTTTCTGAATATGCAGGTAGAGCGAAAGGGAAAATTATGGAAATAATGAAAACTATGTATAGTTTAGGACATATAGATATGGCTATTTACTTTAAACTGTTTGACACTCAAGTTAAACCCTTACTCTTATATGCAGCAGAAGCATGGGGTCTAACTAGATACAAAGCAATAGAAAATATACACTTGTTCGCCTGTAAAAAATATATGGGGGTGGGCAAGAAAACCCCAAATAATTTAATATATGGAGAGTTGGGTAGATACCCTATATGCGTAGATAGCACAATAAGGGCAATTGGGTATTGGTTTAAGATTATAAAAATGGAACCAAACAGACCCCCCAAACAAGCATATGAAAGAGAAAAGACCGAAATAAATAAAACTCAAAATTGGGCATTAGAAATAAAACACTGTTTAGACATACATGGCTTTTCAGAAGTATGGCTAAATGAAGGGGTAGGAGATGAGAACAGATTTATTTCATTATTAAAACAAAGAATGATTGATTGTCATAAGCAGAACTGGCATGATAAAATAGAAATAGCGAACGTTTTAATACTTACCGCTCTTTCAGATCCATACACCATACTGAAAAATATTTTTACGACATTACGATAGCGAAATTTAGAAAAGCACTAACCAGACTACTTTTTAGGGGTAAACGAATTACACATAAACAAAAGTTTACAGACAAGGATGCAATTACAACATGTCCTTTTTGTCCAACAGAAAACTGAATTACACTTTTTTTAAGATATGCCCATGTTATAGACAATTAAGGGAGAAATATATTTATAAGCATTATAGAAATAAGGATACAATTACACTAAGAAACCTATTACAAAATGAAAATATGGAAGTGACACGTGACCTAGCAATGTATACTTTTTATGCATTAAAATACAGAGAAACACAAATATAAGACAAAGATAAGAGACTTGGTTTTGCTTTTGTGGATTTATAGTTGAATTTAAACTGTTTGTGTATGTGTATCTATATGTATGATTATGTGAATGTTTATGTATAAAACATAAGAATATATGAATCTTCGTGCATAACACATGAACATGGATGTGTGGTGACAACATAATATCTTTAGAGAAGGTTGAATCATGGATTTAACTCTGAAGGTGTTTTTCAATATATGGAAAGTAATATGACTACCTGAATGAGTACGACATTATGATTGGTGTGACGATATGAACAGATTCACGAAAGAGATGTCATTCATGAACAAATGCAATTGTATACTATACTCAGAAGTGAAGCAAGACAGGGACTATGTACATATGCACGATGAAAGATAAATATATAAAATTGAATACAAGGTTGTGATATGAGGGAATGTGAATGTAATATAATATGAAGGAATGGAATTATGGAAATGAATATATCTTGTGGAAAATATGTGTAATGATGAATATGAATATGAATGGAAATGCACAACTATGAATGAAGATGAGGGAGAATGAAGCTATTATAATTGGTTGATGGACTGGAGTATGAATACTTACAAGAACATGAACAAGACTGTAAAATGTGCATGTGTGCATGAATATGTGTATGTATGTATGTGTGTGTATATATAACAATAAGACAAAGAAAAGAGACCTGGTTTTTGCTTCTGTGGATTTATAGCTGAATTCAAAATGTGTTTTACGTGTATACGTGTGTGTGTATATATGTATGTGTGTGTGTATGCATATGTATGTGTATATGTGTGTGTGTATAGTATAAATATGTGTGTATGTGTATTTGTGTACAACAGCCCTGATGTGGCCCTTTGCGGTCGGCTGGGCTATAAGCAACATTATCTTATCTTATCTTTTGTGTGTACATCTATGCATGTGTGTACGTGTGTGTATGTATGTATATACATATAGGTATGTGTGTATGTGTGTATATATATATATGTGTGAGTATGTGAATGTCTATGTATAAAACATACGAACATGATAAGTTATGTGTATAATAAATGAACATGGACGTGTGGTGATAATATATACTATAGAGAAGGTTGAATCATGAATTTAGCTCGGAAGGTGTTTCTGGGTATAGATAGTAACATGAATACCTGAATGAGCATGAAATTGTGATTGGGGTGTCGATATAAACAGATTTACGAAAGAGATGTTATATGAACACAAATAAGATTATGCAAATGTATCCTCAGGTGTGAGCGTGACAAGGTCCATGAACATATTATATGCATGATGGAAAGATAATTATATAAAAGTGGATACCAGGGTGTAATAAGAGGGAAAGTGAATGTAATATAATATGAAGGAATGGAATTATGGAAATGAATATGTTTTGAGGAAAATATGTGAAATGAATGAATAAATGGTTTTGTACAAATGTGAATGTAAAAAAGGGAGAATGAGGCCGTTTTAAATGGTGATGGGTGGGAAATCCTATATGAATGATCAAGGTTGTAAATGTTGTTTGGTTTTAGGTTATTTTTTAGATGTCCAAGAGAATCCCCCCCCATCCACTCCTTCGAGCCCTCTTGGCCCCCCATCGCCCAGAAAATAGTTAAAAATTAGTTTATGTGTTTCAACGTCACAACCAAAACCGCCCCGACGCACTCAAAAAAATTCTCACAGTTCCCCCCTCTAGATCTCTTTTCTTACTGACACTAAATGTTCAAGGTTCCCCCGAGAACAAGAAAACCAAGGGCCCGCGTGCCTTTTTACATGGGCCCCTATAAAGGGAACAGCCTGCCTCCCCATGTACGAATTTAAATTTCCCTGACACGTTCAAAGCTCCTTAAAGGACCCACTTTTCGATCCGCCTTTCCCGCTGTGTGAGTGCAGTGTTGTTTGCACATGTACAAATGTTTTTTTTGATGAGTGTTTACATTTTTGAGTTTCAGACACTTAACCTGTACAGTTGTTACCCTTGTATTTTTCTTATCCCTTTTTTTTAATTACTTTTTGTTTTTGGTATGTGGTTTGTGATTTTTTGTGGTTTGCTACTTTGAGTATATATGCACGAAATGCCTTGTAAACCCGAGTTTTTGCAAAAAGGTGTGTGCTTTAAAAATAATCACATTATTTTTTTAAAATGTAAATATACATATTTGTATGTATTTGTGTGCATGTGGGTGTGTACTGTTTGGCAACACTGTCAACCTCGGGTTATGTTTGGGGGAGGAAGGGCTGGCAAGCCCAAAACCCTCACGCTTGTTCGTCCTTCATATTCATTTCATTCGTCACTCAAACCCCTAGTAAAGCTATAACTTTATACAATGTTCATAGACGAAACATCAAGCATATGGAATCAAACAAAAAAAAAAATTCTTCTTCCCGAATTACAAAAACATTTATCTAAAAAATCATTAACTAACCCGGGTTAAATGATTTCTACTTTACCCGGCCCGGTGATCTTAAATTTACGTCATGTCTTTTCTTTTCCTTTTCTTTTTTTTTTTTTCCTGTCACTTTCACAAGCACGACCCAAACCGTTGGCTTTTCAGGTTAGACTGCTGGCCCGGGAGGTTTGGAAGTGGCATGGTCAGGTTAGACCGCTGGGGGTTTGGTCGGCTGGAAGCGATGAAAGTGGCGCTGGGAAGTATGAGGTGAACCCGGTTAAAATAGAACAGTGACTATCAAATCGATTGTTCTCCCTTTTTCCCTTCCCGCATTAAGCATTGCCCTTCTCTCTCTCTCTTCTAGTCTGCTTTATCAAATGGACATGGTTGCTTTTCTTTTTTTTTTTCTTTTCTTTCTTTTCCTCTTCATTAGTTAGCAAATCTCTCTCTCCACATCTCTCCTCAGTCCTTCCTCTGCAGACTATCTCATGCTAACTCTCAACTTGGTTCTCTTCTCTCCTCCCCTCATCTCTCTGCTTTTCTCTCCTCAGAGATTACACTCAGACCTCTCTCTCTCTGTCTCTCCGTTCGTTCTCCTCCCTCGTTCTCCCGTTCTCTCACTCTCACATCCTTCTTTTCCGTTCCGATCTGTCAAAAAGGGCGAGTACCATTGGTCAGTATTTTTACCGCCTCGTACTCGAAGTTATCTCCCTCTAATTCCATTGGATGTTCAAATCATGCCAGTCATGCCTACACGCCTTACTCTCTGTGGTGGTCAATTGGTCATTTAATTGATTAGCTTGATTTCACCCCCACCACACACTACCTTCCCCCCTTTCCTACTTAACTGGCGCCGTGTGGCTTAACTCGTGGGCACTGGTCACTCTAAATTGGCTAGATGAGTCTGGGTAGGCGCCGCGACGTCTGACCAAACCTACGAGACCTGTCGGTCCAGCCACTCAGACTGTCTGCTGTCTCCTTGCTGTGCTTAATTGGCCGGATGAGACGCATGGAGCCGTCTTCGTGGCGCCAAGATGTCTGCGTTTGGACTTATGTCCAGTTGAAGTGGCCGGCGACGGACCACACTTTGGTTGTGTTTATTTTGACCGTGACAAACACCATATGGGAATAATAATGTATACATGTATATATATATGTGTGTGTGTATGAGAGATTGAGAGGGACTGAACCTGATTGGATTAAGAGGTGTAGTAGAATTGAATGTAAAACTAATAATATGCAGTTATGCAAGAGTATAGACAATTAAGGTAAACAAGAGGAATAAGTGTAATTATAACCTAAATTGATATGAATCAAGAATGCACAACCAAGTAAATAGGAATAGGGAGGGAGGGGTCATGGAGGAAGCAACTGCAGAGACTGGCTAACACCATATGGGAATAAATGTGGTCATGGGGGGTTAGGTTAGGAATTATGAATGGTCTTTAGAAGTCAAATGAGTATGTTAAATGTGTATATAATTTGCAAAAAAAATAAATAAATAAATAAAAAAATTCAAGTATAATATAAGGAAAACATGTTTGGAAGTGGAAGGTCTGAATAAGTAATGAATCCGGTATTTACATACACATGTAAAACTACGAAATGATTACAAAAGGAAACACAGACAAATAATTGACCACATAGTGATGAAGTATACAAATAAGGTAAACCAGGAAATAAAGGTAGGAAAAGGATTTAGTTCAGTAGGTCAACATGTAAATCAGCTGACAGCATGAAGTCGCGTGACCCACACGGCAGCACACACACACAGTCCCTCTCGCGAACTCGCACGTTCCTTCGTTCTCTCTCGCTCTCTGCTTTGAGAAGGGGGGGGGGGGGGGGGGGGGGCGGAGCGGAGCGTGAGGTGGACTGGATCGTCTGCTAAGAAATGGCTGCCCCCGTAGATCATAAGTGTGGTTTTGGACTTTTTGTTCAATGACAGTTATTATATGCATTTTGGTTTTTTACCGACGGCTGCTTTGAATTATTCAATTTTTAATTCTAGGGATTTGACCACTAAGAGACTCCTCTGGCCAACAGGCAATTTAGGCACATGTGTACGAGGCAAGTGTCAACAAGTCCTACAGAACATGATATAACTGGCTGAAGAAATAGGGAAAACTACAATTAAAGTAAAATAATCGAAGGAAAGTACTAACCTGATGCATGGAAAGCGGTAAGGCTTTAGTAATTTATCCATGGGGATGCTAAACCCAATGAACACGAACAACACAAGTCCAACACCACATGAACAGGACCACAGAAGTACACACACTGAGTGTCAAAGGTTATCATGGCAGACCCAAGATTCGGGGTTTTCCTTCTTTTCCACGGTAGATGGCGCATGCGTAAACATAGTAAACATAAGATGCTTAAAAATAGCACGGCCTTCCGGAGAGTTATATACCTATATTATGTTTAAAAGGAAGAACGTACTAAGAAGCATTTGTGTACAATTAAGATGAATTTTGCATGTACATACTGTCATGGAAGGATGTTTTGTTGCAGTCATGGTACATTTTGTTCTTATTGTATAAAATTGTTTTTTTTGTTGTTTTTTTTTCTTGTTGCGTACTCATGTGAATAGGCTGATGGCCTCACATTAAAGTCACGAGTCACGAGTCACGAGTCTCTCTCTCTCTCTCATAAATAAGTTATTGTATCTAAGTATTATCACTATTTTAGTTCTACAATTAACGCTGGCAATGGGATTAGTGATAATAGGACATGATGCTTATAAGTATAATGGTAAAAATGATAATGGCAGTAATAATAACAATGACATCAGTGTTGTTGTAATGATGTAATGATGGTGATGAAGATAACATTAACAGTAAAGGTAATGATATGATGATAGTGATACAGTAATAATGGTTTTAAGTAATATTGGTAGGATGATATTAGGTGGAAAGGAGCTGAAATGCTCAATGAACAACAGCAGACAGTACTAGAATGATGATAATAATGATAGTAACAATGATAAGTGCAGTAACACTTGCGAAAACAACAGCGCCAGGAAAGGGATGGAAACGACCAACGATAAAGGAGCTAGCATTCTATTTATCATGTGTGTATATGTTTGTGTGTGTGTGTGTGTGTGTGTTCCATTTGTAATGTCAGCCTCATTCATTGGTTCCCCCCCCCCCCCCCCCCCCTCCTCCCACCAGTGATGATAATTATGATCATTACGACCTTGACTTACACATTAGTTCCCTTCCAACAGCCTCGTTCTCATTCAACGCCTTCCTTGCGCTGAACTCTGAAACGATCAAAGCTAAGTGAATTTTTGTTGTCCCATTTGTTTGTATCTTGCTTGAAGAAAACCTAAGAGGTCAAAACGCGTCATGTTTTGTCTTGTGACTCGTTTGTCCACGTTTCTCTGGGTGGTTCGCGAACATTTATTTAAGATTTGTTTAGATTTCTGCCTGCAGTCGTCTCACTTTGCAACTAGATCTTTCACAAAACCAGCTTGGATTGTATGTTTTCTCGCAGCTTCTGTCTAGTTTGGCGTTCTGTATTGAGAAATATTATTGTGTTCATATTTTTACTTTGTTCGTCTCATCTCTGGCGTTACTGCCTTGTGGCTCGTGCTGGTTCCATTCTTCACAGCGACACACAGACTAATTCAGTCACAGCTCTTTGTCCACATTCTGTATGGAGTCGTCAGTATTAGACCATCATGCAAAACTCCACCAGATGAGTTACTGGACCTCTGCTGAGTGACTGTAGTGGAGCATGATGCCTGTTCTGATCCAACATGTGGAGGACATGCCATCATATTTGCAACTTTGTGATAACATTTTGTAAGAGTGTGTATATATAATAGGAATGCCTCAAACTATTTTGGGTTGTATTTACTTATTAATAAGCTACTTTCACATGTAAGTCATGTGCTTCTGAGGTTGACTTGTTTCAGAATGTTGATGATAACAGTTGAATGTCAGTTGGTTATAACATTGAAATGGCACATGAAAGTGAATGAAAAACACACACATCCCCCTCTCTCCCTATGTATTAATATATACATACACATATATATAGAGAGAGAGAGTGAGAGAGTCCAGAGAGAGCGAAAGAGAGAGACAGATGTACACTACACTACACACACACACACACACACACACACACTCACACTCACGCTCGCACATACACCACACTCACACAATACACACTCACACATATACACAGGGTTCGTACAGAGTCCTGGAAGTCTGGAAAAAGTATGGAAAAATGAAAAAACCATTTCCAGGGCTGGAAAAGTCTTGGAATTTTGTAATTTGTGGCCATGGGTCTGGAAAAGTCCTGGAATTTTGTAAAAGATGTGCAAACTTTTTCATCATATTGAATTTTGCATTGATGTTTCTTTACAAAAACATTGAAATAGGAATAAAAACAGAAATTAAATCACGCACAATGATCGCGGTTTTCAGATTAATTTTCCTCTGGCCGGAGGTTTAGCAGAGGGAGGTAATTTGTAACTTCATCAATTTTGATCAAATTACCTCCCTTGGTATTAACGCTCGCGACGACGTTTGTAAACTTTTTTTAACTAGTTTTTTTATATATTTTTTTTGTACTTTTTTTCCTCCAACCAGTCTCTTACACACCATGCATAGTCTGTATGTTCTCTTACAAATGGACATATTTTTGCTGATTTTAGTGTTTTGCCATTTAATACAAAAAGTCTGAGTTTGTTAATGTTCTAATGTGTGGTGTACTGGCACACTCACTCTGATAAAAACTGGAAAAAAAGAAATGGCAGTTTGACTTTTCTCTGTTCAGGTTGATGAAAAAATTATTTTAAAACAAACTTTTTTGTTTTCTTTGCACAAAACAAAATTGTAAGTAATTTTTTTTTCATCAACCTTAACACAGAAAAATCAAAACTGCCGTTTCTGTTTTCAATTTTTACGCAAGTATTGTAACCTTGAAATAGAAAAGGCACTCCTTGAAAACTCCTTGAATTTTGTTCTTGGAAGTCTGTAGGAACCCTGTACACACACACGCACACACGCACACGCACACACACACACACACACACACACACACGCTGTCTCTAACGCACTCGCTCTCTCTCTCTCTTCCAAAAAATTATGTCAAAATTTAAATACGGAATTGAATAGAGAGCACATTGGCTTGTAAGTACTCAGCCATGTTGAACATCCAACAAATTAAAATGAAAGGACAGTTGAGAGGCCGCGAGGCCTAGTGTCCTAATTACCTGACCTGACCTGACCATATCTCTCTCTCTCTCACACACACACACACACACACACACACACTCCCACAAAACACACACACACACACTGTCTGCCTCTCACACACCTACACCCACACATGCGCGCGCGCACTCACACTCGCACTTACACACACACTGTCTCTTTCTCTCTCACATACATAGACACATACACTCTCTCTCTCTCTCTCTCTCTCTCTCTCTCTCTCTCTCTCTCTCTCTCTCTCTCTCTCTCTCTCACTCTCTCTCTCACTGTCTCTGTCTCCGTGTCTCTGACTTTTTCACGCATGTGCGTGCACGCGCACACACGCACACACACACACACTAAATTTTTTGGTAAGTATTGAATGCCCTGCTATCATTAAAGCAGTTCTTTTCTGGTGTGTTTAGCATGGTAATCACATACAGAGGTGCACGCACACACACATTCTGGGGTCTGGAAAAATTATGAAAAGCCCTGGAAAAAGTATGGAAAAAGTATGGAATTTTGTTTGGTCACATCTGTATGAACCCTGTATACATTCATACATACATACATATCACACTCACACATACACTGTTTTACGTTAATATTCACTGTAGATGTCGGGTCACATGCCAAGTTCTTGTTCTCTTATTTGGTCTTGGCTACTTGCACTTGTGATGGACATGGTATTTAAAGCTGCATTATTTGTTTTTGTTGTTGTGCAGACCAAGAAGGCCATGGAAGTAGGACGTTCTGGTCGTATTGCTGTTGAAGATATCATCTTCCTCATTCGCAAGGATCCCAAGAAATATTCCAGGGTGAAGGAGCTGCTCATCATGAACGAAGAGCTAAGAAAGGCACGGAAAGCCTTTGACGAGATCAAATATGCCACTACCAAGTAGAGATTGAGGTGTATGTGTAACAGAGAGTAATGTTCTTCTCAAACCAATGGACTGCACTTGTCCTTAAAACAGCACTGGGCATTAATCCTGCAGCCTTCCGTAAACCCTGGCACCGTGCATACATTTGGTACATTTCCTTTAGGCCATATCCTAGTCCTCAGTTTTTGCTGTCTTGAAGGACGTGGCATGTAGTCTGTCTCTGCCATCCTGCAAAAGCATGGTGAGAGGAAAAACAGGAGAGCATTTGAGTTCAAAGAAGCCAAAACATGTGTTTTTAATCCACATGACCTTGTGTGGAGTGAAAAGAAAAAGGGATCTTGATCTGTGCGGCATGTGTATATAAGTTGTAGATTAATGAATACTTTGTGCAAAGTGGTGGTTGTGTTTGGTGTGAAAAAGAAGTGTGTGTGTGTGGCAAATTTGTAGATAGCGAGCGCTCGTGTGAAGCTGTGGTGGTTTTGCATAGCTAAAAAAGGAACATATTCTCTGTGTGTTTGTTTCTTTCTGGTGCATATTAGCAAGCTTTTGTGTGAGGTTGTGGTTGTTAAATTGAAGGAAGAGGAATGTAATGTGTGTGTATGTGTCTTACAGAGATGCAAAGTAGTGGTGGTTAAAGATGTCAGATGGGTTCACCCAGGTGTGTGTTTACATTAGTGAACAAGTTTGTGTTTACATGTGTGTGCAAATATGTATGAGCACATCAGTTTATGTATGACTGTCGACGTGTTTGTGCGTTTGTGTGAGATGAGAAAGAAATGGATGGATTTAGATAACAAAATGTAATAATGATGTTGAAGAACAGCGCAGCAATATAAAATCTGATTTTCAGATAAAAACAAAGAAAACAAATAACAAAAAACTATGGTTGAAGTCTTTGGAATGTATTCTAAGCTGAAAGTGTAATATGTTTTTTTTAACAGAAAAATGCAAACCATTTTTCTAATAAATAAAGATAAATTCATCTTTTTGGACGAAGACTTCCATTTTGTTTAATGATGATTTGAAGACTGCCTACATATCATTTGTGTGTGAAATAAGTGAGTGTGCTGAATTTTGAATGTCTATGCTGAAGACACTTGTTATACCATCCTGATTAAACCAAAAGCAGTATTAACTGATTGTTTTTTAATGTGAATTGAGAAGTACTTCAGGAGTGAATCTTGTGTGTGTGCATCTACATGTAACGGATTGAATAAAAAGAAAAAGAGAGAAAGAAAATGATTTTGCATATGTTGTAGCTGTTTTTCATGCATAATGCCCTTGAAGGTCTTTTGAATGTCCCAAAGACTTGAGGTTATATTTTCAACACACCAAACTTATTTAGAAATTGGACATTTTGTCCCAGAGTGCAAGAAGAGTCTTTCAAGTATACTAACATGCAAAAGAAATGTGCAATATCCTTGCAAAATCCATATTAATGCAAAATTCAATCTGACAAAATTTGTCAAACTCCAGATATTTCATGGACATGTTGACAAAGGAGAGCAAACAATTTTCAGGAAAACAAAAGGTAATGTCAGTCACCACAGCCCAGCCAAAGGAATGCTTGTTCACCTTGTAACCTAACTGGCCACAATTTGCATCGGCAACTGCAGAACTTCCTGTGCATGGAGTGGATCAGCTGATTCAGAAAGGCCATGGTGATTTCGTCCCACTTCTGAACTTCTGCAGTCAGTAGTGTGGCTGGGCCAAGGTGGCATCTGTAGATCCTTTTGACCTCCTCCCACACGTGCTCTGTGGGGTTCAGGATAGGACTGTAGACTGGCCAGGGCACAATGCAGATGTGGTGGTTCTGCAGGAAGCTCCCTCTGACCTGGACAGTGTGTGGTCTGACATTGTCGTGCTGCAGGATCTTGCCAGGATTGTTGGCAACAAAGGGCAGAATTCAGTGCTGCAGGACATGATTGATTTGCAGCAATGCTTCATCAAGACCTGGATCCAGATTCAGAAAGATGGCATGGTCAAGCTTCTACTGGAAACTGATGGCATTCCATGCCACAGTTGTTGGGTTCTTGGCAATGCTCCATCTCCAGCATGTTGCCATCAATGTAACAGGTGCTACTACATTTCCATATGTGTTGCCTGCCATCCTTGAAGCTGATGCAGAAACTGCACCTTAGTGAAAAGCTGTGTCCTCTCCATTGATGATGATGATGCCAATTCAGCCACCGCTGGGACCATTGCAGGCTGTTCCAGGGACAGTCTGAGACTCTTGCTGGGATCTCTGATCATCAGCTGGTACCGTACCGTACCATACCGTTCCCATGCTGATGGGTCTATGGCAAGTTTCACTCTCAGTGGTCTCTTTAGCTATTTCCAAGGCAGATCGAATTATTTCCTGGATATGGAGCAAGACAGCTTGCTCGTCTACAACTCTCTGTATTGTCTCCAAACAGTCTTACAAACAGCATACATTCAAGATGTGGTAGTTGAAGGTTGAAGAAGTTTTCCACCTCCATTGCTAACTGGCTAGCTACAAGTCTCTCAGCTGTTCTTTCTCTCAAGACGTTCTTTCTCTGTCCTGGCTGTTAAACATGGCATGGTCATAGCAATGAAAAGCGAAGGGTTTATGGCTTTCTTCATGTGACGTTTTAGAAGGTTGAACCTTGGTCACAATGTGATGACACAAAATGTTTGTCATGTGGAAGTGGTTCAACGTTAGTATCTTTACACATCCATGCCGTGAGCTAACTTGGCCTAATGCTTTTCTTGTTTGCCATGTGGAATTAAGTCACCGAGTGCCTTCATTAACAACCACTACAAAGTTGAGTTTTCACATTCTTCTGTTTGCGTATGTGATGACTTGACATTTTGGGGGCCGGAATAGCTCAGTTGGTAGAGCGCCTGACTCGTAATCTTGGTGATCCTGGGGTTGCGGGTTCGAACCTCCGCCGGGGCATTTCGGTACAGGGGGGTTTTTCCCTCGGAGTTAACATTGGTTCTGACTCCATTTCCCATACAGTCCTTCGAATGAGACTATAAACCGAGGTTCCGTGTGTGAACGCATGCATAACATCTTGCACACAAGTAAAATCCCATCACCAACTTTCGGAAGAGTAGGCCAGTTTGGCCGTTGGTATGGATGACACGTTACACATAGCATGCACCCTGCGTGAGAATGGAAAGAATGAAGGAAGTAAGGAAAATGAGTGAACGATATTGAACGATACTGACTGGATGACACGGGAAACGACTGAATGAGCACCAGCTGGCAGCTCTTCAGTCGGCACTACCCAGGTAGGCAGCCCGTTGTGTAAACGAGTGTTGATTGTAAAGCGCTTAGAGCTTGGCCTCTAGCCGAGAATAGGCGCTATATAAGTATTCATTTATTATTATTATTATTATTATTATTATTATTATTATTTTTTGCCTCTCTCGTGCTTGTCAGTATATGTTGCTGTGCCTGCCTGGACATCTTTTTTTTTTCAGAAGAGAAACAAAAGCCTTGGTAGAAAACTAGCCATAAATTCAATGGACATTTTTGAACAAATTAGTATTCCAGCTGACTTTTGTGAGGATAAAGAAAACCTATCCTATATATTATATTCAATTTGAACTGGCTGTCAAGTGCATTTTGGAAGAAAGCAAAAAAGAAGCAGAAAAGTTGTTAAAAGAGGAGAAAAGATACAGAACAGAGGGCAACCCTCAGAGACGCCATAGAAATTAGCGAAATTGCTAACCTGCACCAACACATTAAATTACAATCGGTCTATGACTCACTTGTTGCAGAGTATGTGTGTTTTAAATATTGTTGTGCTGATATCAGTGCAAGTGTGTGTTTTTTAAACAAAATTGGAGTGCTTGAAAACTACATGTAGGTTTGCACAAAATATCAGCAGAAAGGTGTGATTCACATCAACAAAATGCAGACAATTCAGAAATGTTTATCTCCATTTGAATTCAAATTTTAATGGTAAGTCGTTTTCACATTTTTTAATGTTAGAGACAAAAAAAGGTGCACAGGTAGCAGAATCATTCACGCATAATTTTCAGCAATTAGATTCCCATTCGACTCATTCCTAAGGTTAAAAGATTCTAGTATATTTGCTCATGGCTCACCTTTTCAGCACAAAAGAATGAAATCAAAATTATAACTAGAAATCACCAGATGCAGGAATCGCATTATCAACAAAGTTTTTTTTTCTCTCCAAGCTTTAGCATTGGAAGTAGAATGCATAAAACGGTAACTGCTTTTTTTTTTTTTTTTTTTTTTTTTTAATGATTTTCCTGCATCAGTATGTGTTTGTCAACAAGAAGTGGTCAGCCTCATTGAGAAACTCCCATGATCATTTAAGATGTATAGTGAATTAAATTAGCACAGTCCTCTCTTTGATAGTGTGAATGCCTTGTCTTGAAAGAAAGATGTCTTGTGAGAAAGATATCTTCTCAGAGCTGGATATGTGTTGTCTGAATGATAGATCTCCACATAATATCATTCTTCCACTGGAACGCTTTCATACATAGATTTGTCGAGTGGGATCCCTTGATTATCCAGAAATGTGGGTGACATTCATGACAATCTGCCTTGAAGTGAACATTTTCTCATTGTTTTAACACCTTAAACTACAGAAAGCTGCACGTGACCTGAACACTTCGAGTTTAGAAAAGCGAGCTAGTACCATTTTATAGGAAACGTCTGAAAAGAACCGATAGAAGAAGAAGTTCTGCAAAGTTTGGTTCCCACAGAAATCATGACAGACAGAGAACAGGAAAACACCGATTCTAACTCACCCTAGCCCTCACCTAGGTTCGGGGCTAGGGCGACCTAGAATCGGTGTTTTCCTCTTCTCTGACAAGTAAGACTTCAATAACCAAAAAATAACGATTATCTACAAACAAACATACTGTGTAGGATTGTCCGTTTTTAATACTAATTTACTAAACTTTTCAGATTTCAGTTTTGCTTAATCCTGTGTTTTTCAATAACATCATTTTCACGCAAACATTCATCAAATGCATCTCTGTCTTTCATGTGAAATAACACTACAGTCTTTAATTGTTCTCTAAAGTCTTTTAAAACTGAGTTATATTTCTGACATAAAATCCACACACTTATTCCAGCATGTCTTCCACTAAAGGCTAGTTTTGACAAAGTTTTTCTTTTTTAACTATGTCTCTTTCTGCTGAACAGTCATCTATAATAAATAGCGTCTGCGTTCCCTCAAACAATCTATAAAAGTGTTCTAAACATTCACTCAGTTTATTGCTGGGATCAACTAAAAATATGTTATCATCAGTCCATATAAACCTTCTATCATGATATGCTTTGTTCCATTTAAGTGTTGGGCAGAAAATCACAATGTGATCAAAATTATAGCGATAAACTGTTTGTAATAGGTCTAGGACAAATATTGTTTTTCCACAACCAGTCTGCCCACAAATCAATGAGCAATGAGGAGTTTTTGTCATAAAGTTTAACTGCTCCATAGTTTTATGACAGAATTTAATCTAATCCAGTTATTATATTTATCATACTTTCTGTCAAAACCTGTTCAGTATAATAAAATCCTATGAGGCCTAAATGTGTAAGATTAATCCAATTCAGTTCTGTAAGATTGTTTCTATTTAAGTCAACATTGATTTTGTTGCTTGTTGTTATGACCTTAATATCCTCACCATTGTGAAGAACGACGATGGTAACTTTAAGATGTTTAACGTCTAAGTTTTGCCAGCTAATATTAATTCCTTTTATAAGGACGTCACTAACGCCCACAACCCCATCCCTTTCTTTATCTTTTAAGACAGAAATTTCAAATATCATTGTGAACGTGTCTCCTAATTTTCTGTGCGGAAAGAACTGTAATTTTGTAGAAGCTTCCTTTAAAACCGTTTCTTTTCTGTGGAGGATGTACTGTTTTTTCCCATACGGCGTTATTTCAATCTCTTTCCGACTATTGTCCTCTGGCATAAGACTTACATGTAAAGGACCAGAGTTGAATGCTTTTCTGAAACTTTTTTGGCGGCTAAAAAATGTAAATGGGCTTATGAATTCAAATTTTATTTCCCATTCTAAATATGGTTCTAAGTGCCATTTGAGGTCAGTTTTCGAACTATTTTATATTCATACTGGCCAACATTATTTGCTTCTAGATTGCGCAGCTGTTCTAGTTTAGGAAACTTTTTGTTGTCGCCAACCTCTTTGCGTTTATAATCGCCATCTTTAGTGTACTCAAAACCATACAAAGCGCCTATCTCACCATTCTGTTCAAAGTCCGCAACGTCTGCAAGGTCTTTTAATTCTAAAGTTATACACCTCACAGGCGCTAATGTAACTCCCGATTCTTCTGGCCCCGCGACATTATTTTTTAGTACAACTTATAATTTTATTTCCAAAACAATGTGCAGGTTATCACATTTTACAACTTTCCCCGTTTTGTCTTTGATTTTTATATTAAATGATCCGACCCTCCCACAAACTAATCTTTTAAACTGTAATTAGGGAATTGTATAATTTCATAATCGCAATATGCAGCTTTCCCTGATGGAAGAGCTCTTAAAACAGTTGAGGGCCTTCCATCATATAAGTTTTCATCAGTGCTCAGCTCATCCAAATGAACATAGAGTAATGAATGTAATGCAAGATCGAGCGGATTTTCTCCCTCATAAGTAGTTTTGGTTGGTGTAACTCTAAATCTATAATTGTCAGCTGCAAAGCCTAACATTTTAGCTAGCTCTTTATCAAAATAGTAACCTCCTTCTTCTTCAGGCTTGAATGTTAACATTGTTTTTAGATTTGCATTGTTAAGTTTGAGAGTAATGTTGAAGTTACTCATTGCTTCTTTTAGTGAGCAAAACCCGTAATAACCATCAGGTATTGTTAACTGGCTAACTTTGGCCCCTGTTTTGTCACTTTTAGAACCTATTATTCTTCTTGGTTTCAGTTATATTAAACCATACGACTTTGTAGAATATTTCATGGAGTGCGACCATTTTGGTTCCGCAATCGTTTTTAACAGCATGTTCTAAAATCGAAGGACGGTCTTGGGTTGTTATTGTTACAAACATTTTTTAAACGAAATAAAAATGAGCGCATTTAAATATACTGGTGCAAAATATTCTGTTGGGCCGCACTACAATCTTAAAAATATAACAACTGATACTCTTGACATTTCTGTGACCCAGACTGACACCTTTCAAGTAAAGGTGAGTACTCCATTGGACAAATATCTTAACCCTCCTATTAAAAAAGGCTAGAGAACTGTAATATGCCGCTTTTGGCTCACCCGCTCTCAACCGGCCTTGGCCGGTCTCGGCGGGCGACTCCAAAAGCGGCATATTACAGTTCTCTACTAAGCATGACTTTAATAACCAAAAAAATAACGACCCTACAAACAGACATACTGTGTTGGGTTGTCCGTTTTCAATACTAATTTACAAAACTTTTCAGATTTTAGTTTTTGCTTAATCCTATGTTTTTCCTGATCATTCTCAATAACATCATTTTCGCGCAAACATTCATCAAATGAGTCTCTGTCTTTCATGTGAAATAAAACTACAGTCTTTAACTGTTCTCTAAAGTCTTTTAATACCGAGTTGTATTTCTGACATAAAATCCACACACTTATTCCAGCATGTCTTCCACTGAAAGCCAGTTTTGACAAAGCGTTTCTTTTTTTAACTATGTCTCTTTCTGCTGAACAGTCATCTATAATAAATAGCGTCTGCGTTCCCTCAAACAATTTATAAAAGTGTTCTAAACACTCACTTAGCTTATTGCTGGGATCAATTAAATATATGTTATCATCTGTCCATATAAACCTTCTATCATGATATGCTTTGTTCCATTTAAGTGTTGGACAGAAAATCACAATGTGATCAAAATTATAGCGATAAACTGTTTGTAATAGGTCTAGGACAAATATTGTTTTCCACAACCAGTTTGCCCACAAATTAATGAACAATGAGGGGTTTTTTGTCATAAAGTTTAACTGCTCCATAGTTTTATAACAGAATTTAATCTAATCCAGTTATTATTTTTATCATGCTCTCCGTCAAAACTTGTTCAGTATAATAAAACCCTATGAGGCCTAAATGTGTAAGATTAATCCAATTCAGTTCTGTAAGATTGTTTCTATTTAAGTCAACATTGATTTTGCTGCTTGTTGTTATGACCTTAATATCCTCACCATTGTGAAGAACGACGACAACAACTTTAAGACGTTTAACGTCTAAGTTTTGCCAGCTAATATTAATTCCTTTTATAAGGTCGTCACTAACGCCCACAACCCCATCCCTCTCCACATCTTTAAAGACAGAAATTTCAAATATCATTGTGAACGTGTCTCCTAATTTTCTGCTTGGAAAGAACTGTAATTTTGTAGAAGCTTTCTTTAAAACCGTTTCTCTTCTGTGGAGGATGTACTGTTTTTTCCCATACGGTGTTATTTCAATTTCTTTCCGGCTATTGTCGTCTGGCATAAGACTTACATGTAAAGGGCCAGAGGTGAATGCTTTTCTGAAACTTTTTTGGCGGCTAAAAAATGTAAATGGGCTTATGAATTCAAATTTTATTTCCCATTCTAAATATGGTTCTAAGTGCCATTTGAGGTCAGGTTTTCGAACTATTTTATATTCATACTGGCCAACATTATTTGCTTCTACATTGCGTAGTTGTTCTAGTTTAGGAAACTTTTTGCTGTCGCCAACCTCTTTGCGTTTATAATCACCATCTTTAGTGTACTCAAAACCATACAAAGCGCCTATTTCACCGTTCTGTTCAAAGTCCTCAACGTCTGCAAGGTCTTTTAATTCTAAAGTTATACACCTCACAGCGCTAATGTAACTCCTGGTTCTTCTGGCCCACGCGACATTTTTAGTACAGCTTATTATTTTATTTCCAAAACAATGTGCAGGTTATCACATTTCACGATTTTACCTGTTTTGTCTGCAATTTTTATATTAAATGATCCGACCCTTCCACAAACTAATCTTTTAAACTGTAAATTAGGGAATTGTATAATTTTCATAATCGCAATATGCAGCTTTCCCTGACGGAAGAGCTCTTAAAACAGTTGAGGGCCTTCCATCATATAAGTTTTCATCAGTGCTTAGCTCATCTAAATAAACATAGAGTAATGAATGTAATGCAAGATCGAGCGGATTTTCTCCCTCATAAGTAGTTTTGTCTGGTTTAACAATAAATCTTTGAGCGTCCTGACTGTCAGTTGCAAAGCCTAACATTTACTAGCTCGTTATCAAAATAGTAATTTGCTTCTTCAGGTTTTGAATGTTAATATTGTTTTTAGATTTGCATTGTTAAGTTTGAGAGTAATGTCAAAGTTACTCATGCTTCTTTTAGTGAACAAAACCCGTAATAACCATCAGGTATTGTTAACCGGCTAATTAAGTTTCTTCCCCGCCATATTTTCTAATCTTATTATTCTTCTTTGATTCACTTATATTAAACCATACAACTTTGTAAAATATTTCATGAAGTGCAACCATTCTGGTTCCGCAATTGTTATCAATAGCATGTTCTAAAAACGAAGGGCTGTCTTGAGTTGTTATTGTTACAAACATTTTTTAAAACAAATTAAAAAATGAGCGCGTTTAAATATACTAAAGATGCAAAATATTCTGTTGGGCCGCACTACAATCTTAAAAATATAGCAACTGATACTCTTGACATTTCTGTGACCCAGACTGACACTTTTCATAAAAAGGTGAGTACTCCATTGGACAAATATCTTAACCCCCCTATTAAAAAAGACTACATCCCGAAAGTGTGGTTTAGTCATCCGATGCAGTTTTATCAGAACCAGTTAAACTTTGCTGTGTTTTGTGCATCAACTGGGTGTGGAGTGTCGTATGCTGATCACTTAAATCATCCTGATCCTTTGGTTAGGTCAGTGTACAGATTTCATTTTTATTACACCTTTAGACGTATTTTGACTGAACTGCAAGCACCATTACCTAATGACAAACCGTTTAATCCATTTAGCAACAGAATAGACATGAAGGTTTAAAAGGGATCTGTAACGAATTCAATTTAATGTTAAGGAAGACTTTAGACAAAGTTGGATCTTAATCATGGTCTAGGCACCCCTTATTTTGGGGCATGTATGAGTCGGCCGAATGTTCCCGAACATTTAGCAAATTAGGGTAGTTGCTGTTGTTGAGAGCACGTTCCTTGGGTCTTCAAGTGTGCGAATTCAGGCATCACCAGGGGGGGATACCCCGAGTCGTATACTGAAGGAGGGAGAGTCCCGGGGAAGAGTTTCGCATGTCCGAGGATAGTGAAAAGGGAGTTGGCGACCTGCCAGTCCTGGGTAGAGAAGAGTGTCCACTTTGAGCACTGGCTATTCACTGGACTCTCCCGTGGGCCTGAAAGGAAGGCAATCGTGTCAGGTGACCGTCACGGTTAGGTGACCGTCAGCCTCCCGGCAGAGTACAGCGACCATTCAGTCGCCCCTGTTCTGAGGAATGAATGGAAGGCGGGGGGCCTATCGAGTGGTTTGCGCCTTGTTGTCTATAGAGGTAGTAAATACTTGAAGCATCAGTCATGGCGGTAGAGAGGTCAGGCTGTTAGTTCAATGGGTAGCTTGGGGAATCAAAACATGAGTTTGAATAGGAGGTTATGCATTAACCACTGGGTCCCCAAGTCTTGTTGGCGCTAGCAGCTGTGGTGTGTGGTATGTGTAGGTGACTAGTGATTCCATTGGTGGAATAAAAATAACTTGGGGATTTATTGGTACAAATCGTGTGATGTGTGTGTGCCAGTGATTCCATTGGTTGAGCCATTAAACTCGGTTCTCTCTTTCTTTGAGAACGAATATAAGGTGTTTGGGAAACCAGGAAGTGTGTGACTCGCTTAAGGGAAAGTGAACTCGCCGTCTTGCGAGGGCTCAAAAAAATACACGTGAAGCAGAGGTTAGCTGTCGCCTTGTTGTCTCCTGGGTGGGGACGTAAGACAGGGGAGGTTGCGTAGCCTCGGACCGACGACGAGAAGAATTGTCTCCCGTGTGGGGAGGGTCGACAGCAAGACGTGTCAACCTGTGGAGCCTAGACGGGGAGCTGCAGACAACGGTGGGGGTGTTTGCAGCAGAGAAGACCTGTGGGAGAGGCCGACAGGAGCCCTTTCCGGGAGAGGGCGAATTTACGGTGGATTTCCGGGAGACCCCGTGTGAGAGTGCGACTCAAGCTACGTTCCCAGTGTCCCCAACGGGGATTTGGCCAATCGGGAGGACACAACATTGTGGTAGCTTCAGCTCGTAGTCGCACAGTGGATGAGAGAAACTGACGGTCAACCAAGAATGCTGGCAATTTTACGGACGTTTATTTTTTTCTTAAGTTATAAAGTGTGCAAACAGAATTGTGGAATATTGTCTTTCCTGGTTAATGAAGAGTAATTGAAGGAAAGGGGATGCAATTTATGAGATTGTCTGATGATTTTACATTGTTGTATGATACAGAAGTTGTGTTGTTAGTGAGGGTGGGGGCTCGGAGTCAAGTTAAATAAAAGTTGATTATTTTCTATGAAATGTTTTTGGGTTTTCCCCGTCACCTTTGTGCGGGCCCGATGTGAGTGACAGAGTGTGTGTCCCTATGCGAGAGCGCATTTTGGTTGTGAAAGCGTAAATACTTCTGTCATAACCCCCTGCATCCCTGAATATGGAAATCATATTTTATTAACGAGGGGAGCGTCGGACACCCTTTCACAAATTGGGGCTCGTCCGGGATGAACAAAATGAGCCAAAAGTGATTTTGATTCTGGGTTTTGTTCAATTGCAAGGATTTGAATTTGTCGTAATTGTGGAAACCTAGATTTTTTTTTTTTACCTGGAAAGACTTAGTCATGTTTTGATTGTTTTGATCTTTTTTCCATGACGGGGCCTGTTGTTTGAACTTGCTTGATTTGGTTGCTGTTGAGGTTGATTGTGTGTAGCACAACTATTTGATCGCTTATTTACAAGTGATCGTGTGGATATCTCGCTTGTTACTGTGGTTGTATTAACTAGCTGATCGAAGGTTGGGATAGCTTCAAAATGTCGACTGAAGAGGGTGCTGAGACAATAGGTCCACTGAAAAAGATGGACCTCATAGAAGAAGGAAAGCTTTAGGACTAAAGGCCCGGGAACTGAAGGCATATGTAGATGAAAAACTGGCCCCGTGTAATCGGGGCCCAGAAAATACAAAGGGAACGGAAAGGAGAGAGAAAAAAGAGAACGGGAAAGAGAGGAGAGAGAAAGAGAACGGGAAAGAGAAAAGAGAAAGAGAACGGGAAAGAGGGGAAAGAGAAAGAGAAGATAAGGCAGTTTGAGTTAGAAAATTAAAATTGGAGAAAGAACGGACGTGGACGCAAAACCTCAAGTGAACTTTGCACCACATGTCAGTCCCTTGATCAATATGCCAAGGTTCGATGATAATCCGGACCATTTAGAGGATTTCATTTCGCAATTTAAAAGGGATTGCCAAAGATCAGGGCTTACCCGAAGAACGGGGGGGCCACAAATTTGTCGGCGCTGCTGAAACCCAAAGCTAGGATGTTTTTTTCTGCTTACCACCGGAAAAACAGACAGATTATGAGTCGGTGCGCGATGCTTTGTTTCAGAGGTATCAGGTAACCGCCGATAGATATAGGAAATTGTTCAGAGAAACCGTTCGAAATCAGGTGAGACGCACGTACAGTTCCTTTATGGGCTTAGGGCTCTCTTTGACAAATGGATAAGGTTAGGGAACATCGAACAAACTTTGAATCTTTGAGGGAGGAGATCGTTAAGGAGCAAATTCTCTCACTTGTCGGAAGGATCTCACAGAAAATTCTTGGCGGAAAGAGAATTAGGAGTTTAGGGGAGTTAGTGAAAGTTGCAGACAGGTATGAATCTGCCCAGATCAGCGTAATGTGGTAAAGGGATCAAACCAGTCGTCCCATAACCCCAAACCCAAACACGGTCGGGGAGTAAAATGCCGACTCCCTACAACAAAGAGTGGAAACTGCGATCGGAGCAGGCCCCTGGGCCCCCTAGGGAACCAGGGGAAACCCAAAGACGATGCCAAGAAGGATCGCTTTTGTTTTAAGTGCGGGCGAGAGGGTCACATCGCTAAGGACTGTAGGCGAGGACAGGTACACTCAGTGTTGCGTGAATACATTTCAGCAGGAAGATAAAGCGCCGCTACCAACCACCAGGGCAGTGGTGAAGGGGACGGCAGTACATTTTTACTGGACACCGGGCTAACACTAGCGGCAATGGTAGCCCCCAGTCTGGTTAAACGATGAAGACTACACAGGGGAGCCAATCTGTGTGCGATACGCAGATGGAAGAATCAGTCAGCTCCCTTTGGCCTATATTAGGGGGAAATCGATTTTGTAAGGGACACCATTATCGCAGGAGTTCAAAGGGCCCTTTCCCCTACCCAATTTACTGGGGTGTAGGTACATTCTCCCAAAGCCCAGCCAGTCGGTTGACCAAGTAGGAGAGGTAAATGTCGTGGAAACAAGGGCAACCACCAAAAAGCGGGAACCGCTAGACGCTGTGGTTATCCCCACCACTCTCATCCGGGAGGAGATCCGCAAACTGCAGCAGGCTGACGATACCCTGACTGCCATCGGGAAAAGAGAGTGAATGATGGAACATCCTGCGAGAGGCCAAAGGGGAAGACGCCTTCACGGAGCACAAGGGCTAATTGTGCGTGAATTTAGGAGGGGGGCGAAGTTATCTCCCAGGTATTAGTGCCAAAGGGAGAAACGGGAGGCGGTGCTCCAAAAGGGGACATGAGAGCCTAACAGGAGCCCATCTAGGACAGCAAAGACCCTAGATAAGATCGTCAGAGAATTCCATTGGCCAGGGATCAATGGAGATGTTAAGAGGTAGTAAGGTCATGTGACAGGTGCCAACGCTTGGGTCCCAAGAATACGAGCCCCGCTCGCTTGAGACCTATCCCGCTCTTTGACCAGCCATTCCGCCGGGTAGGGGGGTAGATATTGTAGGGCCAATTGTGCCAGCATCCAATAAAGGGAAAAATCGCTACATCATCACAGCGATTGATTATGCGACACGCTATGCGGATGCGGTGCCGGTGAAGAATGTCCAGACAAGGGCAGTAGCAGAAGCTCTCCTACGGTCTGGACCAGGGTGGGCGTGCCAGAAGAAAATCTTGACGGACCAAGGCCGCAGTTTATTAGTGGAGTCATGGGGTGAAGTCAACGATCCTCTCGGTCGCCATCTGACGACCACTCCCTACCATCCTCAAACCAATGGCTTGGTAGAGGGGTTCCCCGCCACTCTAAAGACAATGTGAAGAAGTGTTGTGAAAACCACCCCAGAGACTGGGACCGTTATATCCCAGCCATTTTGTTTGCATACAGGGGGGTGCCCAGGCCAGCTTAGGGTTTCTCCATTCGAGCTATTGTATGGGCGGACCGTACGGGGGCCCATGGCAATACTCAGGCAGTCTGGCGGATGATAAGGTGGAAGACCAAGTCCAGACCACGTACCAGTATGTAACAGAAATGAGGGGAAAGGGCCCGGAGACAGCTAGCAAACTAGCGCAACAGAATCTGGCACAGGCGCAAAAGAAGCAGCAGACTTCTATGATCGCCGTGCTAGGAAAGAACATTTGAGCCCGGAGATGAAGTACTGCTCTTGCTGCCAGAGCAGCATAACAAATTGCAGTTGTCCTGGAAGGGGCCATTCATGGTAGTGGAAGCAAAGGCGGGGGTGAAATTACTCTATCCAGTTGCGTCCCAAAATGCGTTAAAACTTACCATGTGAACATGCTTAAGAGGTATATGAGACGTGCGGAAGCCGCTAATTCCGTGGTAGCCACCCCTTGTGAGGGAGGAAAGTGAGCAGGACTGTGAACAGTCCGGAACAATCCCAGTCCCCCTCTGACGGCAGCAGAAACGTGTGAGGACTGCATGTTAGATCCGCTGCTCCAAGGGGGCAGCAGCAAGAAGTTCGCGATTGCTTGCCGAATTCCCGGACACACTGACTGAACGACCGGGACTCACTCATCTGGCAGAGTTCCAGGTCACACTGCTTGTGAGCAACCATGCGATCTAACCCTATCCTTTCCCCCCCGCCAGGCAGGAAGCCGTTAGGGAAGAGATTAGAGAAATGCTGGGATTAGGGGTGATCGAACCAACGCAGTCACCATACGCTTCACCGGTCGTACTGGTACAGAAGAAGGATGGATCAAACCGGGTTTTGCGTAGACTATCGCAGGCTGAATTGCGTCACTGCTTTCCAAGCAGAAGCTATGCCAGATCCGGAGGCCATCTTCGCCAAAATCGCCAATGCCAAGTATTTTTCTAAGTGGACCCCACCAAGGGGTATTGGCAGATCCCTGTTAAGCCGCAGACCGGCCGAAGCTGGCGTTCATCACCCAGGACGGGACATACAAACCCGGGGGTCATGCCGTTCGGAGTGAAAAAATGCTCCTAGTGTTTTTACGGGGATGAAGAGGAGATTATTGGAGCCACTGAGGGGGAAACCAGTGGACAATTTCATGGATGATCTCCTCATCGCGAAAAGAAACATGGGAAGAGCATTTTGGCAGTCTGGAGAGCTGTCCTGGAGAGACTGACTGAAGCAGGACTGACCGCTCGCCCCTCCAAGTGTCATGTTTGGGGTTCCGGACACTTGACTACCTTGGACATCGTCTCAGCTGTGGCCAGCGTCACTAGAGGATGCCAAGGTGAGTCAGCTTAAGGAAGCGGAGGACCAACAACAAAGAAGGGGGTAAGGGCTTTTCTGGGACTGGCTGGTTATTACCGCCAGTTTGTGCCCCATTTCAGCACCATAGCAGGACCTCTCACGGACCTGCTGAAGAAGAGTGCACCCACAAGGAGTGTGGACAGAGGAATGCGAGGGGCATTCCAGTCCCTGAAAGGACCATCCTAATTCCGGCTCTGTACTTAGGCTGCCAGACTTAACAAGGACTTTATGCTGAGGAAAAGATGCTAGTGATCTGGGCCTTGGGCCGTCATACTCAAGCCCATGATGGAGTGTTACATCCCGTAGCATAGCCCAGTCGGAACTGAACAGAGCGGAACGTAACTACGCTGTGTCCGAAAAAAGGAGTGCCTCGCCATAGTGTTTGGGGTGTCCGGTTTCAGAAGTACTTGTATGGGAGACTTTTGTCCTCGAGACGGATCACGAACCCTCTGTCGTATTTGGCCCAAGCCAAACTGACCAGCAGTCGTCTCATGCGGTGGTCACTGTACTCCAGGAGTATTCTATGAGAGTTCGCTACATCCCGGGGAGCCAGAAAAGTAGCAGCAGACTTCATGAGTAGAAGCATGGGGAGGGTGGTCGAGTCAGGTAGCAGCCAACCTAGCTGTGGGGTGTCAGATCAGCCCTGTGGTAAGGTATCTGACCTTTGGGTACATGAAACTGGTGATTTGCCAAAATGATGGTTTATTTTGATGTTATTTGCCCAGTATAGGGCGGGGGCGAGCCTATGTTCATGTGTTATTTTTCATTTTCTGACATATGTTTCTGTATGCATTGCTTTGTTCATTGCCAGTATAGGGCGGGTCGAGTCTATGTTCATGTACATTTTTGTTTTTTTTTCATTGATTTTATCTGTCAATAGTGCTTGTTCATTGCCCTTTGGTGGGGTTGAGTACATGCTCACGTGTTATGATTTATGAAATTTTTTGGTTGATATCTGTTTGCTCATGTTGTTTTGTCACAGCTCGGTAAAGTGTGGAAATGTCCTTACGTTGCGAAATCAGGATACATGGGTTTTATTTGCATATTGTGTGTGTGAACCATGTAAGCGATTGTGGCCACACACCCGAATTTGATTTTGATGTTTACGTAGGCTGGGCCACACGCCTGAAATTTTGGGTGTTGGGGTAATCAGGTTGTGCTATATAGAAGTGAATGGAGTGATTTAAATTAATATGTATGGACATGCTGATAGCTAACGTTATAGAGAGAGTTCTTGATTATATGTGAGCCAGTTTATGACTGAGTGGGTTCAATGGACTATCTGACTGATTATTATTTTATTGGGTACAATTATCCATGTTTGGATGTTGAGGAAGTGATGTCTTGAAGCATAGGGGTAGTACTGTTATATCGACCCATGCAACTGAGTTTGTTTTATCCAATTGGAAACATTCGTCCTGGAGGAAATGTTGATTGGAACAACATTCTTAGGTTTCGGGGTGTAATGAGTCGGCCCGAATGTTCCCGAACATTTAGGCAAATTAAGGGTAGTTGCTGTTGTTGAGAGCACGTTCCTTGGGGCTTCAAGTGTGCGAATTCAGGCATCACCAGGGGGGGTACCCCGAGTGTATACTGAAGGAGGGGAGTACCGGGAAGAGTTTCGCATGTCCGAGGGATAGTGACAAGGAGTTGGCGACCTGCCCGTCCTGGGTAGAGAAGAGTGTCCACTTTGAGCACTGGCTATTCAATGGACTCTCCCGTGGGCCTGAAAGGAAGGCAATCGTGTCAGGTGACCGTCACGGGTAGGTGACCGTCAGCCTCCGCAGAGTACAGCGACCATTCGTCGTCCCGTTCTGAGGAATGAATGGAAGGGGCGGCCTATCGAGTGGTTTTGCGCCTTGTTGTCTATAGAGGTAGTAAATACTGAAGCATCAGTCATGGCGGTAGAGAGGTCGAGGCTGTTAGTTCAATGGGTAGCTTTGGGGAATCGAAAATGAGTTTGAATAGGAGGGTTTTTCATTAACCACTGGGTGCCCAAGTCTTTGTTGGCGCTAGCAGCTGTGGGACTAGTGATTCCATTGGTGGAATAAAATAACTTTTGGGGGGTTTTTTGGTACAAATGTGTGATGTGTGTGTGCCAGTGATTCCATTGTTGAGCCAGTTAAAATCGGGTTCCTCTTTCTTGAGAACGAATATAAGGTGCTTGGAAAACCAGGAAGTGTGTGACTCACTTAAGGGGAAAATGAACTCGCCCGTCTTGCTGAGGGCTCAAGAAAATACAGCGTGAAGCAGAGGTTAGCTGTCGCCTTGTTGTCTCCCTGGGTGGGGACGAAGACAGTGGAGGTTTCTGTAGCCTCGGAGCCGACGACGAGAAGAATTGTCTCCCGTGTGGGACGGTCGACAGCAAGATGTGTCAACCCGTGGAGCCTAGACAGGAGCTGCCAGACAACGGTGGGGTGTTTGCAGCAAGAAGACCTGTGGGAGAGGCCGACAGGAGCCCTTTCCGTGGAGAGGGCGAAGTACGGTGGAGTCCGGAGACTCAGTGTGAGAGTGCGACTCAAGCTACGTTGCCAGTGTCCCCAACTGGGGTTTGGCCATCGGGAGACACAACAGTGTGGTAGCTTCAGCTCGTAGTCGCCACAGTGGGATGAGAGAAAAATGACGGTCAACCAAGGAATGCTGGCAAGTTACGGACGTTTTATTTGTTCTTAAGTTTATAAAGTGTGCAAACAGAATTGTGGAATATTGTCTTTCCTGGTTAATGAAGAGTAATTGAAGGAAAGGGGATGCGATTTATGAGATTGTCTGTATGATGTTTACATTGTTGTATGATACAGATAGTTGTGTTGTGTAGTGACGGGTGGGGGCTCGGAGTCAAGTTAAATAAAAGTTGATTATTTTCTATGAAATGTTATTGGTTTCCCGTCACCTTTGTGCGGGCCCGATGTGAGTGACAGAGTGTGTGTGCCTATGCGAGAGCGCATTTTGGTTGTGAAAGCGTAAATACTTCTGTCTATAACCCCCTGCATCCCTGAATATGGAAATCATATTTTTATTAACGAGGGGGGGCGTCGGACACCCGTCACAGGGCGTGCACAGAAAATATAACTATGCTTGGAATCCTCCCTACACATCTTTCTCTTCAGGCACAGCTGTTCACCTAGGGTCCATAGAGCAAGAGCATAAAACAGCATGGACAACATTTATCTTAGACACTTCTAAGGGCCTAACTAAAGCAGGAATAGAACGAATAAACGACTCTATTCGTACTTACGTTGGTGTTTGCTAGGTTCGCAAGCACAAACGAGATCGAGCATAACTGATCCTTCTACTGGCTTTGACGCACAAAAACAATACTTAGCAAATTTAGAGGACGCCATTAATTCTACAGTTGATTTACCTTCAAGTATAAAAAGGTACCAAAATGTTTTACAATACGCAAGATCGAAAGTAGACTTTGCTGTTGGCACTGGTTTATACATGCTACCTTCTGACCTCAGACTCCAGATAGGAACAATAATAAACTACAATAATGAAATCCTTGTGGCAGCAATGAACAGAAGGTCGGGAAAAAACGAAATAAATTCTGGGCCAGTAATATTACAAACAATAAAAAAACACCCAAGAATAAGTCATCCAATCCTAGTGGCCCAAAGCCCGAAGACTGTTGAAGAAGTCAAAAAAAATCATGACCATGAATATGAAAAGACAGCGCTTGTTTTTGGATTAACTGGCCTAGGATTACTCCTTCTTTATTTTACTAAAGAGTAACCCAACTATTAAGAGAACTAATGCCCATAAGTGCTCAGCCATAAAGCCAACTACTTTGCTTGCAGTAGACAAAAGCCAGCTAACAACACCCCCTAATATACCAGGTAAAGAGTCTATAGCTTTACTGGCTAATTTTTTTAATAAGCCCGCAAGATGATCAAGCTGTTTTTTACCCATGATTTATCAGGCGGAGGCGATGGTGGTGGAGGCACTGACCCGGTACCACCGCCGCCTGTAATAGCTATCACCAGTGTACTTATTGCAAATACTAAGGCTGTTATAACGCTTGCTAATGTGACTCCTTGCTCTCTAAACAGTGTTCGTATTCGTTCTGCTAGCGTCGTGTCTTCATATAAAATTCTTTGGATAGTTTCTCTTATTCTGCTCACTTGAGTTCGTAAGTCTTCTCGGTTAGTAGAAAAACACTTCTAGTCTTGCGGATCTCTCTTGTTCAAGATCTTTTAGTCTTTGGGTTATTCTTTCTTTAATATCAGGCCCTAAGTTGGCGTCATCAGCCTCAACGATTTTTCTTTTTCTCTTTTTATATGCTCATCTAGTTCACCTAGTTTTGCTAAATTGTTTGTTAATTCGCCTCTGATGCTTCTCAAAGCATGATCAAGGGCCCCTATTTCTCGCATGGGTAGCGGGAATCATTAATTGTTTTTAACGCTGTTTCTTCGGAAAAACGGGTTTTCTGCTTGCATTACTTTGTCCGCTGTTTGACTTAAATCTTGAAGTTCCATGTTTTGTATTTGGTTATCTGTTGGGAGTTCTTGTAGCGTGTTTTGAAGTTTAGCAACTGCCTCCCCCCTTAATTTTGGTTTAACAATGCCAAGGCGACTTCGATCGCTCACACTGAGTCTTTGTCTAATTGTATTCATGCCTACAAACTTTGATGGGTCTCGTTTAGTTGTAAGCTGAACAAGTTGTCCTTGGTCGTTTTCACATACAATGGTCATCTTTTACTTCAAATCATCAGGGTATATAGTTTCGGGAAGTTCTTGTCCTAAACTTTGGTATAATGATCTGACCTTACTTTCTGTTAATTTATACCGACTTGTTGGTAATGTACTCCCGATTTCTGCTGATTCATCATGCAATGAGAGCCCGAGCGATGCCGCTCCCAAGGGGAATCACTCATGTCGTCTCCAGGATCTAAAACATCATAATCTTCTTCACCCTTTAATTCCTGCCATGTTTTTAAATAATTAACTTTTTATTTTGTTTTATAAAAAATGTCACAAACATATGGCTCGATTCTTGACCCGCATAGAAGACTGAAAGAACCCTTTGGCGTGAAGGGAAATAAGCGGAATATTACTGTTCCAAATAATCCATCTACTATTGATTGCGGATCAAATTCTTACTGTTAAATTTCCAGACCTAGGAGCGGATGAAGTGATTGTGCCAGGCTCTGCACGTCTTACTTTCAAAATAGAACTCGCTTCAACAACAGACCCAAACAGGACAGTTGTGCAGAATCTGGGCAGGCAATCGTTAAGAAAAATTTTCTATAAAACTTGAGGGCAAGAAATATTTTCTTTACATAATGCAGACATATTTCTAACCTATTCTGATCTATGGCTAACCGGGAATGAAAGGGCTGATCTTGCGTTTCAAGGAATCGAAATGAAGAAGCACTAAAACATAGAATAGGCGCCGCAGACGCTAAAGACGGCAAAAGGTTTGTAGCCGTAAGTTATGCGTATGGAAATCGCTTTTTCATACCCCTAGATTTTGAGTTGTTAAAAGTGCATGCCCCATACTTTCAAGGAGCATTAAAAGACAGATTGTCATATGAACTAACTTTTAATGACCACAAATATGTTATTATATCTACAGACACCGAAGCAAAGTACAGCATTTCTGACATCTCGTTAGAGTTTGACGTCGTTAGCAACCCTGACTTAGCGAGGCTGATCCAGCAACAATATCAGTCAAAATTAGCAATATATTACGAAAGAGTGATTCATCATTCTAAATATCCTAAAAGCAAGGCAGACACTATATGGAATTTCAGTTTTAGTGCCACACAAGATCGCTTAAAGGTATTTTATTGCTGTGTGAAGTTTGAAGGACCATTCGAAAGACAAACTGAAAATTTTATTAATCCTAAATAACAAAAGTGCAATGTACAATGAGGGTAGTCCTAACCAAATCTACGCTAGCGGCTTAAACCGTATCAGCATTTTGATGAAATAAGAAAACTGTTTGGAGCGGGAGGTGTAGAAATCCGACAGTTTGACCTTGTGTCTAAAGATCTGCATCTTCACAGTGTTAGACTTGATCATTATTTAACAACGAAATACGGTTTATGGATTGACCTAAGGTCACGGAGGATAATAATTTTACATGGAAGCGGGAGAACTGTTAGAGACATAATAAACATTCAAATTGATAAAGAAGAAGAAGCCGATAAACCACTTAATGTGTATTTGTTTTTATATATATGATGCGCAGCTGAATATTCAAGATAACAGATTAGAAAATTACATTACTAAATTATTTTTTCATTTTTAAAAAAGCATGTCTGTTCAGCATTATCCGAGAGTACCTACAAAACCCGGGAGTCGCCAAGAGAAGAGATAGCCCCCGGCATAAAAACCTTTAGATTAACAAACATTACACAAATGAAAACAAAAACTAGAGCAAGATCTTTCAAATACAGCAAAGCCAAACGAAGGTATTCTGCTGCCTTTAATGCTGTTACCTATGTTAATACTGGAGCATCGACAAATAAGCGCTGTATCGGCAGGAACGAGTGTAGGCCTCTTAGCAAGGGGCATAGGCGCACCCGCAGCTTTACCTCCAGGCGGTTTGTCTTTAAAGCTCTTGGCCTATGTTCATTAGGTGTAGTGCTGCTAGCAAAAAATAAAAACTAAACCCCAAAAAGCACACAGCTATGGTTCAACTAATAACAGCTAAACTTAGTTCCTTTAAGCTGATAATAAATAAAGCGCTAGCTGACTCAAACATCACGATGAAGAATTAATCGTTTACAGGCCGATTTTGATGACTACAAAAGACAAAAGTTTGATCTTCAAAGAAAGGCGAGGACAACTTTTTCTCAACAGCCAGACCCCGAGCAGATAAAAAAGGAATGCTTAAAAAAAGTAAACGAAACATTAAACTCTGTTCTAAACAGCTCACATTAACAACGCCAAAGGGTGTTTATACTTTAGTTTTTTGAGTCTAAACACAAAAAGACCGTTGATATTGATTAATTATTTTTTTTTAATTTAAATAAATATTTTGAGTTAGAAAAGAAACTCAGCATGGATAAATTATATGAAGGACCGGGCGAATTGTTTGAAGCAATGTTTAAGGAAGAGCGTTTGTCAAGAGCACTGAATGATATTGATTTAGAAGTCATTAATCCAGCAACGTACAGGCCCAAATGTTGCTCATGCTATTTCTCAAGTTCCGGTAAACTAACAATAGACCGCCAGTTAAAGTAATGTTAGCTGTTTTAATCGACTTATGTAACAATAAATGAAGAAAATCTAGAAGTCTGGGTCTCAACTAAACAACAGGTTATTCTTTGTAATAATGACTTAACACCCGGTTGGGCAGACCAGCTGCTTACGCAGTTTGACGCTGCCGCCGAAGAAGCCAAAATGAGAGGCTCTGGTTGGTCAGAGGGCGAAGTCTTAGAGATTAGATTAAAACAGTTAAAATATGCGCCGATTGTTGGCAAGTCTTACATTCCACTGCCTCCAAAATTAGTCGCAAAAAAGCGGTTCTAAACATAAAGAATTATTCAGACAACAAATGTTTTATGTGGGGTGTTCTCGCAAGGCTGCATTACGTCCGCAAAAACGCAGAGAGAGTGTCTAACTATCACCCTTACATCAATGATCTTAACTTTAGCGGAATATCCTTTCCGTTAGCGTGGATTCCATTGATCAGTTTGAAGAACAAAACAAACCAATAAATGTTAATGTATACACATGGGATGAGGAAACAAATCTACTACCCATTAAAGTGTCCAAGAACAGCCCAACAATAGGTGATCCAGACAAAAATCATGTTGACTTACTGCTGATGTTTTCACCAGCGGGGTACCGCATTACACATTGATACGAACAATGAAGTAGATTTTTGGGCTCATACTTCAAAGCATTCCCAAATAAACAAGAATTCTGCAGAAAATGTTTAACAAGAATTCCATCTGCTCAAGCCGCAAGCGAACATAAGAAACATTGTATCGGCCCGTTGACTGTAATACAGAACTAATAACGCCCCCAGAAGGCAGTAAAGTTAGTTTTAAGAACTGGAAACGACTGCAAAATTCTCCATACGTAGTTTACGCAGACTTCGAATCACTCATTGTTCCTTATGAAGGGCCAGCGCCACAAAAACTTCGAAAAACAGTCTTAATGAGTAATCATCAGATTTGTTTCATTTGCCTTCGTTATTGTCAGGTCGGATGGCGCTCAATTCAACACCAGAATTATATAGAGGACCAAATGCTGCAGAATACTCTTAAAACGCATGCAGCAAGTGCGCAATGACTGTTCTAATAATCTGAATTTATCTGAAATCATAATTGACACCTGAAGACCAAGAACAGTATGACTCAGCCACACATTGTTGGATTTGTGGTTTAGAACTCAGTGAGGAAACAAATCCGACAGTAAGGACCATGATCACATTAGTGGAAGGGTTTTGAGGAGCGGCGCATAACAAATGCAATCTTCAAATAAAGTTTGAACCAAAGACATGGAAGCTGCCCATCTTCTTTCATAACTTGCGAGGTTATGACTCTCATCTTATAATGAAAGCAGTAACCGACTCTTCAGGTGTCATGTATTGCACAGTCATCAGAAAGTACATGTGTTTCACTTTAAATAACATGTCTTTTTGTGACTCTAAGCAACACATGATGGGTTCATTGAGTCGCTGCTATGTCCTTAAAGTCCTGCCCAATAACGGAAGAATATTTTGACCCAACTCTCGTTAGAAAGGGCGTTTACCCTTATGAGTACATGAACAGTTGGGAAAGGTTTTGACGAAGATACACTTCCACCTAAAGGCGCGTTCTTTTCTAGTCTTAGAGGAAAGGACATCAGTGATTCTGATTACCAACATGCTCAAGATGCGTGGCAGAAGTTAGAGTGTAAAACGATGGGAGACTATCATGACTCATACTTTATGGCTGATACATGTTTGTTGGCGGACGTTTTTGAAAATTACAGAAAGACCTGCATGAAACATTATAGCCTGGATCCCGCGCATTACATTTCTGCGCCCGGGATGAGTTGGGATGCTTTCTTAAAGTTTACTGGAGTACAGATTGATTTATTGTCAGATTTACCAATGATTCAGATGATTGAAAACGGATTGCGTGGAGGATTAGTATGGCGTCGCATCATTACTGTAAAGCAAACAACAAATACTTGGACGACTATGATCCGAGTAAAAGGTCTAACTATCTCATGTATTTAGATGCAAACAATCTGTATGGTTGGGCAATGGCGCAATCCACTTCCATTACGCAACTTTAAAATGTACACAAGCGGTGGTACGAATAATATTCAAAAGGCATAAAGTGGTTGGGCAGTTTGACGCCGGGGCAACAGCGTGGATACATTCTAGAAGTTGATTTAGAATATCCTCATGAACTCCATGACCTGCATAATGACTATCCATTAGCTGCAGAAAGCCTAAAGATGGCAAAAACAGAACCACCTAAACTTGTGCCTAATCTTCGAGGCAAAAAAAATTATGTCTGTCATTACAGACTTCTACAATTTTATTTAAGACATGGTTTGAAGTTGGCAGCAGTTCATCGTATAATTGCTTTTGATCAAGAACAGTTCATGAAACCATACATCATGAAGAACACTGATCTCAGAACTAAATCCACAGATGCTTCAGAAAAAGACTTTTTCAAGCTGATGAACAACAGCTGTTTTGGAAAGACTATGGAGAATCCGCACAAGCGCAAAGATGTCAGATTAGTCACCAAAGAGAACGAAGCAATTAAGCTGACTTCAAAACCTAATTATCAGGACTTTAGAAGATTTCATGATCACCTTTTTGGCATAATGATGAAAAAAAAGAAAGTCAAATTAGACAAGCCTGTATTTATAGGGTTTACCGTTTTAGAATTATAAAGCTTTTGATGTTAGAGTTTCTTTATGACTACTTTAAGCCCTCGTATCCAGAGTCCAGAGTACTTTACACAGATACAGATAGTTTTGTTATAAATATCCCTACTGAAGACATCTATAAAGACATGGAAACCGAAGTGGCTAAAGGTCATGCGGGATGGTATGATACATCTGATTACCCTAAAGACTCGCCTTTACATTCAATTACTAATAAGAAGGTTTTAGGAAAGATGAAGGATGAATTATCTGGAGGGGTGATTAAGGAGTTTATTGGTTAAAGTCGAAAATGTACAGTATTTCGAGCCAGGAGAAAATCATTAAGAAAGCAAAGGGAAATATCTCGCAGTGTTGTGCAGTCAAACATATCACATGACAACTACAAAGAAGCATGTTTGGCAATAAGACTTTTCATCATGACAACGTAAAACTGCGATCTAATCTACATGAGATCAACACAACGGTTGTAACAAAGAAGTCATTAGATAGAACAAACACAAAACGGGTGTTTGTTAATCCAGAGTTTTCATATGCAATTGGGCACTGGAGGACCGCATAAACAGGGGGTTTATATTTTTCATCAACTTTTATTATAAGATCAATCATAGCTTCATCCAATTCATTTAAATCTTTTCTCATGTTTGCTTGATGCGTTCGAATTTTTTTTATTATTTCAAGATATTCTTTTTCCCAATTTGGGGTTTGAGTTGTAGGTGATCTGGATGATTTAGCAATGCATTGATTAATCCCCGAAAATGTTTCCTTAATAGCATTGCACGCATGAAATGATTCCCGTATCATTTTCAAGGTCTCTTCCTTTACCATTCTTGTTTCGTTCTGCACTTCCTTCTGAGCTTCCATTTTAAACTCAAATATATTTACGTAAATTAATTAAAGCGGAACTGTGTCTGGTGGGATTATCTGCAGTTCTTCCTTCACAAAAGATCTTTGAGGAGCTGTTGTTTTGTTGTGTCAGTTTCTCGTAAATAATACACGGGCGGATTCATTTTTACAATTCTTTTTATTTCATATGGATCAACACTCCAAACTGGATCGGTTGCCCTGATGCGAGTGTCCCCTTCCGCTTCCCCCGGTAAATAAAGGTACCTTACTTTCAAACCAAACGGTAATAGTTTGCTGGGTGTACTGGAGTCTTCAGCAACATTTATTGTTTTTCTTTTGATTGCTTGTACTGGTTTTAGACCTTTAAATTCTTCATTATTCATTGCGCGCAAAACTGAGGGCAGTCTTCTAACCCATTCTGTGTTGCGAGAATTGTCAATCAGCTCTCTGTGATACTGGTAGGAAAAAAGTCTTTCGGATAACTGTTTGTTAAAGTTTTCAACTAAAGCCTGTGATTCTGTGAACTCCTGGGATGCCTCTTTTAATGGTAACTCTATGTTTTAACAATAATTGATTCACTTGGCCTTTAAATTCTTTCCCATCATCAACTTGAATCATGCGAGGATAAGTTAAAGGGCCCCGTTGATATATCAGTTGTATAGCAACAGCAACAGCAGAAGCACTCTTTTGTGTTAATGGTTCTGCATCTTTGTATCTTGAAGCTATGTCAATGACTGTGAGTGCGTACTTAAATCTTTTTCGTCTAATCGTATCAGAGGGTAAATATAGAAGATCCATTTGATGGGTGTCGTTTGGAGTTGTATTCACAAAGTGTGGTCTCTGTATTCGTCTAGGCGCAGGTAAATAAATTTGCCAAATAGCTTGTTTAGATAACCATTCCTTTGCTGTTTGTTCACTGACTCCTGCCGCTTGGCTTAGCTTTTTTATTGCTGTGATTCCCTTCCAATATCCTTTGGGCGAATAATAGATTTTGTTCATTTTTTATTCAGCCAATATTATGCGCGACAAAATAGACAACAGTCATACCAACGACAATAAACGCGATTTCTTGCATCTTTTGTTTTTCTGATGGTTGATAAAAGTTGCTGAATTTTGGTGGGGCAATGCCTCAATTGGTTTGCCTGTAACAAGATAATATTCTTTTATTGCTTGATCAACATCTTTAAATGTGTAAGCTGCATGCCCCTGTTTTTCAGTGTGTCATTAATAAAATCTAACTGCTCAATTCTCTGCTTTTCATAGCGATCTTGTGCTGCGGCTAGTTGCTCCACAGCTTTGTTATGTCTTTTCCTCTCACCGTCATCCCGCAGTTTACTAAATGCGTAATTACTTCCGCTAAAAGCAAGCGCATTCACCACAGCGCCACCTATCATCATACGAGTGAAGCCATTTTTTATAAATGTATTTTTTTTACATATTTATACTGTCTGGAATTATTCCTTGCTTGACTAGAAAATCTTTCGTAGCAAACGAAGCTGCAACAATAGCAATCAGCTTGCTGAATCCTCAAAGTCTAGTTTGCCAAGATCTGCTGGTTTAATTCTTAACAGGCTTTTACCAAGCATTGAGTATCCTACACTTAGTCCTCCAATAACAGCAGAATGGTATACAAGGTTGGCAATAGTTTTTTCAGTGCTCATTTTAAAAAATAAAATAATTATAATTAATAAAAACATGAACAGCGATGATCTACTACAGCTACAGGGCGGCCTAAACCTTCCTGAACTTATGAATGACCAAGTGATGACCAAGCTATTATGCCCAAAAAGGAAAGGTTGTATTCTTTGGCAGCATGTGGGAAAACAAAACAGTTCCTCGGAACTGAATTCAGCACAGAACAGATTCAACAGATGTCGCCACAAGACATTATAAAGTATCATAACAGGTATGAAGTGCAGCTGGGGTCTAGAATGGTGAAAAGTGTGGGGCAAACGGTTCTTAGTTTGTACACTAAAACTAGTCAGTAGATTTGCTCCCATTGATTCTGAACAAGATCTTACGTATGATTTAACGCAAGATCCAGTTTTAACAAAGTCATTAGAGTCTCTAGGATGTGATTTATACTATAGATTGGAACATTGTTATCGCCATTAATCATGGGATTAATAACTTTTAATCATATAGATTTTATTTCCCTTCAAAATGACCGAGCCAGAAAATCAGCAGAACCAGAATCAGAAAACATTGAATCAGGTGAAAGTGGTCACTAAAACACCTCATCCAGGACGCATTGCGGCAGGAAAAAAAATTAGCTGAGTGGAACAAACAAAAAAATTAATGTTTACAATCACAAAATATAACTCATAATGAAAACATAACACTGCCAACGCCAGAACAAGTTGGTTCAAGGCCAGCTATAAAAACTCCATGTGATTCAAGGCCTACAGCGCCAAAGTCTTCATGGAATATTGAACTTAAAACTGTTGCCATTTTTGGCGCCCTTGCTGCTGTGGGGGTGGTTATTACGGTTATAAAATATATAAACAGCAACGCCAAAAACCAAAGTCCAAACAATCTCAACCATTAAATGCAAAAGACGAACACAACAGCACGCCAGAACCGTCAACAACAAAAGATCATTTTGATCCATTTCAGATGGAATAATATTTTAAGAACTTAATTTTAAATTTTTTTAATAAAAATAGATCATGGCGTATTATAAAATGATGGAGTCAATAAATAAAGACATGGAGTCTATAAAAGACATTTCCATAGACCAGAATTGTAATCAATGCGGTTGCTTAGGATGTAAGAACTTCATTAAGATCTATGCAGAGAACCGCTGAGCAAGACATCCTCAACGATGACGCGTTTTTTGAGGCGTGTGTGTACTATATTAGACATTTACTATTTAAGATAAAAACATAGATTGTCTTGTTTTTTTTGATAATTATAAGATAACTTAAATAAGAACTTGGTTGTACTTAGAGGATGACTTAATTACAATCTTGAGGTAACTTGAGTAAGAACTTGAGGATGACTTGAGGACGACTTGAGTAAGAACTTAGAAGTGACTTAAGGATGACTTGAGGATGACTTGAGTAATAACTTCTGGATGACTTGAGGATGACTTGAGGACAACTTGAGGATGACTTGAGGACAACTTGAGTAAGAACTTAGAAGTGACTTGGAGTGACTTGAGTTAAGAACTTAGAAGTGACTTGAGTGCATGCGTGGGTGGGGTGGGTGGGGGGTGTGCATGCGTGGGGTGGGGGTGGGGTGGGGTGGGGGGTGTGCATGCGTGGGGTGGGGTGGGGTGGGGTGGGGGGTGTGCATGCGTGGGGTAGGACAAACACACAAACACCAACAAACAAACAAGAAGCGGAACTACTAGGGCCACTTCTTGGGTTGTGACTAAACAGGCTGTGTCCCGCGCGCAACCTCAATCAACTAGGCCAAGTGATCATATGTGATCACTTGGCCTAGTTTGCCGCTGAGCTTTGCAGGTACTGCCGCGCTTTGCAGGTCAAGTGATCATATATGATCACTTGGCCTAGTTTGCCACCGAGCTTTGCTGGTGCTCCGTGCTGACGTCATTGGCGGCAGACTGCCGCGCTTTGCAGGTCAAGTGATCATATATGATCGCTTGGCCTAGTTTGCCGCTGTGCTCCTCTTTTCTCAACCAGGCTTGCAACTGGCTTTGGCAGAGTTACAGCAGTTACTGCTGTAGCCGAGCTTTTATGGCGGCTCTAATCGCCAGTAGTAGTACACCCGTCATTGTATATTTGGAGCATTTATATGAAGATAGTGCTGGCCACACACTACTCCTCTCCATACTGGTAGATGTACTAAGGTCTGCCTAGCCCTATCTAGTTTGTTTGCCAGAACATTCGAAAATCGTTATCCAGTTGCATAAGTTTAATAATGGTTTGGCGTTTGCTACACAGTTCATTTATACTGATTCCTAGCTTATGAAATTTAGGATAGTTATAAAAACACATAGAAATTTGAATAAGTTTTCTAGCATGCGAATCAGCCATGTTTACCTGCGTCTTAAGAAATGAACGCCATGTTTGATGCGTTTTTTGTTTTTTAAACATGACTTGGGCTGTCTCAAGCCAACGCCCAACAATCAACGCATGATGGATTGTTTTGCTTTGGCCAACTTTCAACAATGCAGCGCCATTTTTTAAAAAAGGAACCATCTTATCGATAGTCAAACGCGCATTGAAATTGGCTGTATCTTGGTCAACATTTATTGCCTTCATTTCCTTGAACCAACAAACCTTGAAGATAGTCGTGCATTTCCAAAGCAGTCGGTTCACTTTTTCTTTTTCTCCACCTTCTAGGAAAGCAATACTTCTTTTCGGTTTAACTGGTAAAGAAAAATGCTTCACCTAGTTCCTTTTTTGACAATACTCTAACATGCAGGTATAGTAAAACTTGTAATCTTGAATAGCGAGAGCCTGTTCTTCAGTGAACATGTTAGCCATTTTAAAATACCACAACACAGCACAGCACACAGCACAGTAAACGCGTCCTGCTAGTCCGGGAGTCAGTGGGGGAATGTTGGTGTTCCTAGTCATGTGAGCGCCGTAAGCAATGCACTTAATTGTAAACGCCTCGCTGATTGGTCCGCTGTGACATCAGCCCATCGCGTGTCAACGTGGCAGCCTTGACGTAGCAGCCTAGAATGTTCCTGATGCAATCGTTGGCCTGGGAGAGAAGAAACGCAAGGCGTGTTTTATTGATTTTTTTGGTTAGAACATAGGGAAAACACAGTTTTGTAAACGGGCCGCACAGCCTGCTGACTTACTACGTCGTTATAATTGTGTTGTCTTGGTCTTGCAAAAAAGGTGACAGAGTAGATACAGACTGTTTGAGGGAACGCAGACACTATTTATTATAGATGACTGTTCAGCAGAAAGAAACACTTTGTCAAAACTATCTTTCAGTGGAAGACATGCGGGATAAGTGTGTGGATTTTATGTCAAAAATATACACAGTATGTATGTTTGTAGCGTTTACTAACAAAAACTAATAAATACCAATTCCTGACTCAAAACCGGCCAGAATTCGTACAATATTACCTTCCACCCACCCACCCTCCTTTTTGTCTCCTCCCCTGCCCTTTCCTCCCACCCCTCCGCCACCCGCCCTCCCCTAGACTATCTTCAACGGTGGGAAGCCAAGCGCCACACCCCCAGCCCCGCCTTATGGTGGTTACAGTTAGTTAATTACAGGTATCGCATGAGCCACCCAGGACCGCTGTGCATGGTACTACCTTCCACAAACCCCAAGCCCTCTAATTAGGGTTGTTCGCATAGTGTCTCAGCCAAGTCTTAGTTTGGTGACTGTCTCGCAAAAATGATGTTATTGAAAATGACTGTCTGCGCGAAAATGATGTTATTGATAATGATCAGAAAAAACGCGGAAAAACTGAAATCTGAAAAGTTTAGTAAATTAGTATTAAAAACGGACAATCCTAAAACAGTATGTTTGTTTGTAGATAATCGTTTTTTTTGGTTATTGAAGTCTTACTTGTCAGAGAACAGGAAAACACCGATTCTAGGTCGCCCTAGCCCCGAACCTAGGTGAGGGCTAGGGTGAGTTAGAATCGGTGTTTTCCTGTTCTCTCAGACGTTCTTATCTTAAGTGCTGATGAAACCATCCCAGCATGATCTAACAAACCACAAACGCCCAAGCATCATGATTTAACTCTGCCAACAGATTTTAAAATCAACACAGACTTCTTGTGTGCACCACAGTGACAGACTTGCCAGCGCCCACAATTTGAGCCCATCAAAAACAGAACCAAATGAAGATACATTTTCATAATTAGCATATGAAAGTCTTGAGATTTGTGCTCCATGTTGACGAGAGAAAAAAAAAAGGGGGGGGGGGGGGTTAAGAGGAAGACACCAACCCTTCTATCTTCTCCATAAGTCCGTGGGGAGTCATTGGGACACCACACTGAAGAACAATTCACCAGGTTCGTCCAGTTCTGCCATCTGCGTTAGGCCTGGGTCTCTGCAGATCTTTTTCCTATCCACTCTGCAATGTTGTAAGCTCAGTTCATCATTTCTTTGCTGTCCACCCCTCCGTCTCCCTCCTTCAACAGTTCCCTGGAGTGGAGGTGTTTGTTTGGCAGGTAAGGTAATGTTGCTTATAGCCCAGCAATATCAGGGCTTCACCATGTTGATGTCAACTCACAAGTCGTAAAAAAAAAGAAGAAAAAAAAGGCAGAAGAAAAAACCTCATTGACACAACCCATTAAAATACACCTTCTAAAGACACAGCTGAGGTTTTGTTAAAAAATCTTTTTTCTGTAAATTCTTGGATCAGATGAAAAATTTTATCTCTTTCAGAAATTCAAAGATCTCATCCGGTGTGACATCTCTGACCAAAGTTTTTACGGAGTCTGCTGTAAAAGGTTTATGTCTCACATCATGCAAGTCCAACACCCAAAAATGAACATGTTTCACTGTGAGTGGTACATGTGGAATGGCACCACAGAGCTTCTTCACCTTTTAAAATATAAGAATGGGTGTAGGGGTGGCCTTATAAGGCTTATGCAAACGGCACTAGACTTTCTTCTTTATGGGAACATGGTAAAATCTCTTTCAGGTTTGGATGGATTTTGAATAGTTTGTTATCCATCTGCGAGTTCCATTTCTCTTGCCAGAGGTCTTTGATGTAAGCCTGGGCTTTGGGTTTCAGATCAGTGTGAGGAATAGACAATTTGCTCAACTCTTTCTTTGTGGCACTCTCGGCAAGTTCATCAACCAACTCGTTGCCTTGAATGCCCACATGGTTTGGAACCTGAGCAAAAACTATGTTGTATCCATCTGATTCAGAGAGGTGTACACTTCGAATAATTTCGGTAGTTGAGGGTGCCTGAGGTTACGGCTGACAATGGCCTCCAAAGCTGATTTTAGTGACGAATTCTAAGAGAAGGACCAAAGCTGTCAACTCAGCTGTCAGTGGGAATTGTTCAGAACATGGAACTGTCAGTGGGAATTGTTCAGAACATCTCTGAGAAGGACCTGTTGCACAATACACAGCCGAGGCAATCCACTTCCTCAGATTTGGAGACCGTCGGTGAAAATTCTTCTTAAGGATGGAAACTTCGAACACAGTTCGGCGAAAAAGGACTTGTACGCCAAGGAGCTAGTGGTATCTTTACACCAGGCTAAATCAAACCCGATTTCCGGAGTGAAGAAAGTCCATGGTGGGTCATCAGGAAACTTGGATAAATCATACACGACTCCAATCTGTATTGTTCACATGGGGAAGAATACGAATTCCTAAGGATGGAATAGAAATGGGGTGGTCATCGAATTTTTTTGGAACTTGAGGTCAAAAACAATCATATGCAGGGTTTGGGTTCAGACGAGAGATTCAAACGATAGTTTAAGGTAAGTTTCAGCTGACCTATCTCCCTGTCATCTCACTCTGGAACGAGAGAGCTACAGGGTACTGCAGCTGGGATCTGTCTGCCAACCACGCAGGGGTAGCGATTGATACACTGGCCAGAGTGTAGGCTACTCTACATACAAGAGAT
>CM031610.1:21011358-21048350 GCA_018398815.1 Conus ventricosus
AACTGGCCAGAACAATCTAACCGTATAAAGTAACGGTTATTTATTATGAAAGGTTATACATCCATTACAGAAATAGAAACAAGCGAGACACTCTCTGGAACATACATCTAAATCAGTCTGAAGTCTTTAAAAGGAATTTTGTTCTTGTTTTACTGAAGAAACAACTCCTTTTCATAGAGAATCAGAAGCGTTTTATAATCCAAAAATTGAGAAGGTTGACTGTGCAATAAATGGCAAGTCTGATCAGTTGTATTCGGGTCGGGACTTTTACCTCACCAACACTTTGATGAAATAGAAAGTTGTTCGCTGGAGGTAGGCAAAGAGATCCTGCAGTTGATCGTGTATGTAAAAAACTTCCCCTTTTTATGATGTAAAAACTCGAAGCTACTTAATAACCAAATATGGGCTGTGGCTGGATTTTAGATCCACTTTTGACAACAGATTGTTTGGAAGTGGAGAAAGGTAGGGCAAGATGGTATAAAAATAAATATTCACAAGAAAGCAGACGGAAACGCCCCAATAAAATTGCATGTTTTATGGTTTGTGATCCCTCAGTAAACATTGAAGGAAAACAGGCTAAAAGACGTGGCTTATTAAAATGTAGAAGAAAAACTATTTAATAAAAACAGATGGATAGTTTGAAGTTTCTGCCAAAAGATCCGCACTGTTCTCTTATTTGCGGGATTACTGGGTGTGGGAAAACTGTCTTCGTACTTGATTTGTTACAAACAATATACAGTTTCATTACGAGTACATTGTTATATTCTGCACAACCATTAAGCACAACAAGTCTTACAAAGAAAGGAAGTTTATTTGGACAGACGAGATATATTTTTAGTTGATCTAGCGACAAACTGAGCGGACTGTTTAGAACATTACTATAGACTATTTGAGGGAACTGAAACACTGTTTATTATTGATGACTGTTCAGCTGAACGAGACATTGTTAAAAAAAGAAAAGCTCTGTCAAAGCTAGCCTTTAGTGGCCGCACACCTTAGTTTCCTGTGTGGCTCTTAACTCAAAATACAATGCTGTCTTAAAAGACTTTAGATCGCAGTTAAAATCGGTTGTATTATTTTACACTAAGGACAAAGATAGTTTTGAAGAATGTTTAAGTGAAAATTATTTTAATAAGGGACAAAGATGAGCTAAAAAAATAAAAGAGCAGTTAGAAAAATCTAAGCACGCTAAGCTATGCTTACGGACTGACCCCCCAGTTCAATACGTTTGTTTATTTAGTTGTTTATTATAATTTTAATATTAAAAAGAATGTCTCGAGGGCCAGAATCAAAAGCGCAGCTAGCTCCTAAATGCGTTGCAGTAGAGCTAAAAGACCTAGCAGACACAGCCGAGTTTGATCTGATAGGGGTGATAGGAAATGTTTATGGTTTTGAATACACAGATGATGGGGTTTACAAACGAACAGAAATTGAAGACAAAAAACGACAGCAATATCCTAAACTAGAACAAATAAGAAATCTAGAAACAAACGATTACGGCAAATATGAATACAGGTTTTATAGACAAGACAATAATGGGTCTTGCGTCCTGAAATAACTGGGATTTTAAATTTGACTTGCGAAGCCCCAATGTATATTTTGATAAAAAAACACAATTTTAGAAAAGCTTTAAAATGCAGGCCCCTTCTTGCTAGTCTTGTTCCAGGAACACAACAGAAAAGCAGATTGAAAAGATACATATAAGCGTGAATATGTGCTGAGCAGAAAGAAGTCCTTAGTTGAAGTGGGGGATGACACAGTAACCCTAGAATTTATCCAAAACCCACCAATGCCTAGCACTGCTACTTGATTTTGTTTTATTAATTACTCCTGGGGAGTCAAATTCTAGTTTGCCAGAACATGTGTTAGCACAGGGAGTACAAAAATGTCTGAAAACTTGGATGCCTCTTAAGCTCGTTATTGCCATTACTAAAAACGGGGATGAAATAAACACTTTCTTATCATCTGACAAGGTTACTGTGAATGGGTTGACAAAGACAAACTAACAGTACTCGACTTTATTTTCATAAGTATGTTGATTTTATTGCGTTTTACTCTGTTGGTGAAGTGCTACCAGAAGGATTAAAGAACATTTTAAAAATTAATTTGATTAAAAATGGAGGTTCAACAGTTAGGTTAGACAAATAACTGAACTTCAAAGGAAAAAAGAAAGCGACTTTGGGTAAGTATAGGGGTACTAGAAAGAAATATGCTTTAAAGCTTTTAAATACTCTTTCTTATGTAATTACTGGCTCATCAGTGTAGCTAGGTAGTGGGGGCTAGGTTGCTTTTTTAGCTATGGGTTGGGGGCCCTTTAGCATTAGGGAGTCTGGGTTAGGTTTAGCGCCAGTCTATGATTGTAAGTGCGTTTTAAAAAAATTAACCCTAAATTACAAAAGCACATGCCATTGTAGCCCTAGCATCAGCAAAATTTGTTTATTAAGATTAAGATAAGCAAATCATTACAGGATGAAAATTACGACGAAGAATTTCGAAGCTTATGGCTGGGTGGTGAGGATTACAGACGACAAAAAATTGAACTTTAAAAGAGTGGAGAAAAGGACTTTTACTTACACAGGTAGACACTGATGCAATTAAACAGAACATTGAAAAACAAACACATGATCAGTTAAACCCAAAATAGGCCAAAAAAATTAAGTTTAACAAAAAATAAGTTTAGCAAAATAAATACTATTTTTTTTTAACTCACTGTGTTTGGCGGACAACTTGCAACTCTTCCGAACAAAGGATCTTTAGGGGCAGGCTTTTTAGAAGAGAGAGTTTCTCTTAAATAATACACGGGAGGGTTGTTTTCATAATCTTCAACTTTCATTTTACATCTACGCTCCATATAGGATCTGTGGCTCTAATTCTAAATCACCTTCTGGCCTCTCCAGGAGCATACAAGTATCTTACTTTTAGTCCAAACGGCAAGAGTTTTTGAGTCCCTTGCACTCTTCAGTAATGCTAATTTTTTTTAATTTGATTGCGTTTACTGGTTTAAGCCTGTTGCTTTAAATTCTTATTGTTTCATGGGACGTAAGACTGCTGGCAAATCTCCCCTAACCCATTTCTGTGTTGCGTTTCCTATCCAATTTCTCTGTGATTATGGATAGGTAAACAACCCGGTTCAGGTTTAGATTTCCTTTATTAAGTTTTTCTACTAGGACTGTGCTTGATGGTTTTTGCCTGGGATTTCCCCTCTATTAACTGTAAACATGATGTTTTAAAAACAGCCCTGGTTTACAGAGCCTTTAAAATCGTTCCATCATCAACTTGAATCATCCTAGAATACTGTTAATGGGCCCCGCATGTATATTTGGGGGGGGGGTTGTAAAGCCACAAGCCACACATTTTGAATTTTGTTGTAATCTGTTAAAGGGTTCAGCTCCCCTTTGTATCTATGCAGCCATGTCAACAACGGTCGAGCATACTTAAATCTTTTTTTCATCTAACCTTTGTCATGTGGAAGAATACAGCAAGTTCCCATTTGGTGGTGTCCATTTTGGAACTGTGGTAACACATTAGGCCTTATTATGTCTCTTTTGGGGCCAGGCAAGAATAATTTGCCAAAATTGTTGCCTTTTTGAAAGCATCTTTCGCCATCGGATCAGACACTCCTAGCACTTTACATTAGTGTTTTTTTCATACAGTCTTTCCTTTTCCAATACCCCTTTAGGAGAATATATATTTTTGTACTTCGTAATTGTCCATATTTTTAAATGCCCAATTTTAGTTTAACACCAGGAAAGGGAGCAACAGAAGCGAGGTCATGCCCAACAGCAATAAAAAACTAACTCTGCAGTCTTCTGTTTCCTCAATTGTTTCATAAAAGACAACAGTTCTGGCCGGTGGTGATGTTTAGAAACTTTCTTTCACTGCACTAAGTAAGACTCACTCATTTGCGTCCATCAACGCCCTGTAAATGTGGTGCTCAGCATGTCCCTGTTTGTCTCTTAATCCTTTTTATTAATAAAGTCTAAGTTGAACAAAAGTCGCCTTTTCTCGTAAGGCTCCTCTTGCTTTACTAAAACTCTATTGCCTATGTTTATGCCGCCGGTTTTCTGCTCTCTTCATCGGAACCGCAAATTTAATAAACAGTTATAATTGCCTTCCAGAGAATGCTAAAAGGATTAACAAATAGCTCCTCCCACCACAAAACCAATCCAAGACATCTTGTATAAATTCTATATTTCTAGATTAAACTGTCCTAGCAGTAATTTTTTTTCTGGGATAATCCCCTAGTTAACAAGAAAGTCTTTTGAGGCAAAAAGAAAAAAAAATCCCTGGCCAAGTAATTTACAACTATAACCTTTAACAATCTCCTCAATGTCTAAACCTTTCCTAATCCGGCTGGGCCACATTTTTAAAACATGTTTTTTTGCTACCAACGCTATCCCCATACGAAGAACCGCTAATTACAGCAGAAGGGTAAATCGTATTGATGGGGGTGAAAAACTGTTTTTTCGACGGAGGGAGCGTTTGGCTTCCATCTTGTATAAACGAAAAAAAAATACTTAAAAGAATCACAATGCGAAAGACTGTCTATTGCTTTTAAATCAGATAATCTTTATGTTGTTATAGCTAAAAATAAAGGTGCAATAGTTTTTTTGGGAATCTGTCTATTCTTTTCCCATGTTTGGGGGATTTTATTCCTAACAAACATTTTGCAAGATTTGAAATAGACAATAAACACAACAATAGGCACTGCAATAATTAACCAACGATAAACTTCATGATTTTTAAAGTATTTTATATTATTTTTTTATTCTTTTAAAAATGGATTGTGACGAACTATTAATGTGTGGGAAGCAGCAGACTAACTGACAGCAAAACCACTGCCATAAAGAAAGAATTAATACTCTCTGGCGGCGTGGTGGGAAAAAACCTAAACCCTAGCACTAAACATTAGGCCACTGAAACTAAGTGTTGAACAGGTTTTCAGCAAATTGTCTACTTTTCCCAGACGTTGAAAAAGTAACTACGCTAGGTACGAAAGCGCAGTTAGCCTCAAAAAGTAATTCGGTGGGGCAGACAATGATTATCTTATGCTAAGTTTAGTAAGTAAGATTGGTGCCGTTGATTCAGAATATGATTTAAAATATGACCATATCACAAGACCGTTTTAAACAAGGTCCCTAGAAAACTCTTGCATGTGACATGTATTACAATTTGGGATGATGTTATGCCCATTCATCATGGAATTAATTACTTTTTAATCATATGAATTTTTTGATCATATTAAATTTATTAAATTTTTAATCGCACTAAAAAAAAAAAAATGAGCGAAGAAAGAAACCGCCGCCAAGGAACCGTCCACAGGACAAATGTACCACAAGTGAGTGGCCCCGCAAAGTGGAATGTAACCACAAGTGAGTGCTCCCCAAGTGAATGTACCCACAGGTGAGTAATGTTACTAAGAGAAAAATCCTGGACGTGTTGAGCTGGGCGTAAACTGGCCTGAATGGAAACCGACCCTCAAAAAAGCAAACCAATAACCAATCAGCACAACAAAAAAATGTCTAATAGTAATTACAACACTCGCCGCCAGCACCCGCCATCGCAATTAACAACAACCAACACAATTAAAACGATAAGATAATTTATTATAGTATTTGGAGCTCCCGTTTTGTGGGTGTTGGCGGGGGTTGGTGGGGGGGGGGGGGGGGGCATAACACCAAACCTAACACAAAGGCACTAAACCCCCACTTAAAAGAAAGAACCTACTTCTGCAAAAAAGGTAACAACCTCCTTCTGTAGACCCAATTGTCTATGGAATAGCTTTAACAGAACTAGATAAAGTACAATTAAGAAACACTAAGACAAGTAACAAGTAATTAGTTTAATAGAAAGTACTTTTTAAGTTTAATGCAAGTAAATTAAACAATTTAAGTGCAAAAAAATTATGTTTCTAGTATTTTTAAGGACTAGTTTAGGTTCTTAAAGTAAAGTAACTAGTTTAGGTTCTTAAGTAAGTTCTGTTAGGTTCTTAAGTTAAGTACAAGCAAAGTCAGTCAAGTTAATCTTTGAGCGTTCTCCAATGCCCCTACAGCATCTGAAAAACAGGATTGACGTAAGTTCGTCTTGTTATGTTAAAGACTAGTGATTTCCTTGTTTAACGAGCATTGTTTACTTGATGCAGAGTAAGCGCAGATTATATTGGTGTATGAAAACTTTGTTTTCAAAGAGAGCTTGCTTGTAGTTGTCGTGAGGTTATATTTTTTTTGACAACTTCTTTACTTATGCCCCCCCCTTTTACCTTCTTCCATTACAGAAGTCTGGCCTGGCAAAACGCTAATACATCTTTGACCGAAAACCTTATAGTACCTTTGAAACTGTCCCATTAAGGTTCATCCCTTTCATCTTTTCCAATCACTTTCTTGTTCCACGAGTTTGACCGGTAAAAGGCGAATCTTACGGAATAGTCACATGGTCGGACCATCCATCAGCTCCTTTAGCTACTTCTGTTACTAAATCCTTATAAAGTCTTCAGTTGGACGTCTAGAAATAAAAAGAGTCAGGGTCTTGTTAAAGGACTCTTGCTTCGGGGTACAGTGTTTTTATAAGTAGTCCGTACAGAAAATTTCTAACATTCAATAACTTTGACAAACTCCTAATACGGTAAAGCCAATAAACACCGGCTTGTCCAGCGAACCTTGCCTTTTTCTTCATCATAATGCCCAACCAGGCTGGCCGTTGAAATCTTCTAAAGTCCTTGAGAGTTGGGTTTAAGGAGGGCCGCCCACTAAATTGCTTGTTTTTCTTTTGTAACTAATTTTCCACATTTTTTACGTTTGTGTGGATTTTTTCCATAGTTTTTTTGCCAAAACAGCTGTTGTTCATCCAGTTTTTTAAAGAAGTCCTTTTTTTCTGAAGCATCAGTGGCTTGGGTTTTTCTACGATCAGTATGCTTCTTGATGTATGGCCCTCATAAAGAGCCTCCTTGCATCACAGATAATTATTCCTGTGAACGAGCTCTTAGTTTTTCAGTCAGTGTGTTGTAAGTAAAAACTGTAGGAGTCTGTAATGGCCACACATATTTATTTTGTATGCCTAAGAATTTAGCCACAAAGTTTAGGAGGTTCTATGGGACTTCATCTTTAATCGTTCTGTGCTAAGTGTAATCGTTGTGGTAAATTCGTGTAATTCTTTTAGGATAATCTAAGTCTACTTCCAAGATTATCCCTATTGGATTTAATCAGGTTTAAGCTGTAACAACAACCTTACACAGTATAAACATCGTGAGGTCCCTTTTATCATTTTAAAAAGTTCTCAGTGGAAAGCGGTTTTTACTCAATGGCCCCTCCATCACAGATTGTTTGGCGTCACCCTAACTACATTAGATATTGGATGGTTTTTTGGTGGGGTCATAATCTGTCAGAATACGTTTGAGGCTCTTGCAGTAAGGATGAGAGCCATGCTAAACCTCCCAATCAGCCCACTTCAATCATCCTGAAGTGTGGGTAGAACAATTTTAAGGCAATCTTGATGTTTGTAACTTTAAGAAGCGTCCCAAGAAAGGCCTGGTGGCAGAGATGTTATGTGATGAGTCCTAAGCTGTAATGTTTTCATGCCAAGTAGAATCTGAAGTTTCTGAAAGACGTCCCCCCTGCCAAAAACCACACGTCAAGCCAATAAATTATTGAGTCAGATAGTTCCTGATTGTTTGGCCAGTGAATTTCGGTATCCATGGCTTTCTGAGCATATTCAAATCCACATCAGATTTAGTCCTTTGCCTCTAAGACTAGAAAAGAAAGCGCCTTTAGGGGAAGCGAGTCTTCGTCAAACGTTGTCCCACGAGTTCATGTATTCCCAGAAGGATAAACTCCATTTTGCCCACTAAAGGATGGTCACAGTATTGTTTTTAGTGATTGGAAATCCTTGTACCGATCCCTGGCCTAACTTAGCAAACTCACCCCATCAGATTGTTGGGCTGAGTCTAAAAAGGATAACAGTCCAAGAGTACAGTCATGTACTTTTTCTGAAGACTGTGCAAATGCAGGTAAACCCCTTATATTCAATGTCCACTGCTTGGGCAATGAAAAATGAGAAACGTAAGCCTCGTAGGTTTATTGAAAAGAAATAGGCAAGTGTTTCCCCCCATATCTTAGGGTCAAAACCCTTTAAGTTGAAGATTACACCGTGCTGGGCGTGGCCCCTCTGAACTTTCCATAATGTGACGTGGTCTCCTTACTGCACTCTTTACTGGGTTAGGTGTTACTCCTAAAGCCGCAAAAGCCACAGTGCGTAGATGAGTCATAATCATTCTTGTCACCTTCAAAGTCCATAAAACAATGTTCTGAAAGGTTCAGTTCATTGGAATAACTGATTGCGAAGTTGTTTCATCTCTAGTTTCTAAAACATCTACTAAGCTGGCATTGGGACCGCTGTAACGCTCTGGGTGGTGTGTGTGACCCCTTCTGACCTAACAACAATAAACGCATAAGAACAGATCTAATGGGGGGTTAAATAAGGTTTGTTTTTTTGTTCGTTTGCTGTTGGGCTGCAGTTAACAGTGGCAAGATTGATTCAAAGGCAGCATATACCAACGTTACGGCTTCATTTGCATTTTGCGTACATTCTTTAAAACTAACTTTAGACCCTCCTGGTTAGTGGGTGAGGAGTTCGGTTCACAGTCCTACAAACTTTTACAATGTTTCCGTATAACTGCAGCTGCTTCCTATATTGGGATTCTGACCAAAACATCCTTCTCACAAGCTCCTGGGTTAGATATATGCTTTGAGTATATTCTAGCATCTGCTTATTGTTCTAATTAAATACATAGTGGCTCTTTTAGACCGTCTTAAACCTGTATCAAGTCCGACAACATGTTTGAAAAGTGGATTCACCTAAAGAGAGCGGTTTGGAGAAATCCCTAGAGGCACATAGATTTTGTCTACTACAGACCCTATGTGTATACGTTTAAGGTGATTGGTTTGTTTTGCTTCTTCAACCTGAAATTTACTTCTCGCTATACTTACTCCGAAAGGGTAATGTTCTCAATAGTCTTCGCTTGCTTATATTTTTTCATAATAGATACACGGTGTTGCATGATTTTAACAGGATATTAAATGTGCTAAAAACACCACATAAAACACAAGTTTCTAGAATTAGTATGTTTTAGACTGGCTCCGTTTTAAACTCTAATCTCTTTTGGAAAGGAAGGTAGAAGGCCAACTACAGGATAGAACTTGGTTTGTCGTTAATCTGATTGTTAAGGACTGGTCCCTTCAACCGAGGCCAGAACCCCTTAACTTTTGCCCCTCACGTTCTGCAATGGTAAACTGTGGGTAAGCATGTAGTCAGCCCAGTCTGAATTAAGGTCCCGCGATACTAAGAACTTCTTTCTGTTTAGTTGAAACCCCAACGTGCATGTTACTAACACAGGCGTTATCTAATCAATCAGACAGCCCAACTCAATTTTTACTGTGGCTCCATCTGAAGGAAACGCCTGGGATTTTTTAAGAGATAACGTGTGACCACGCTTTCATGAACGTTTGTAGGGGTAATAATAATCAGTCTACTTCCACTAAAGCTATTGCTTAATTGTTTTTGTCACTACCATATTTCTTCCATTCGTAATCATAGTGGTTCTATCCTTCAATTTAACCTGTGGTTCGCATTTTTAACAGAAGAAAAAGAAAGAAAAAGAAACACCCGACAGGTGCTGGGGAGGACCCAAAGAACAGCAACTTCCTTCACCCTGCCTTTAGAAGCAGTCCAGTACCACCCCTTGGTGGCCTGCGCGCTGTACCATCGTCCAACACAGCGCAGGCCTCCAAGGTGGTACAAGGACTGCTCTAAAGGCAGGTGAAAGACAGTGCTTCGTTGGGTCCTCCCCCAGCACCTTTCGGGGTGTTTCGTTTTCTTCTTTTTCTATCCTCGAATTTCTTGTGGTCGTCAATGTTTTAAAGCCACAACTATTTACGTAAATTAAAAAAAGAAATGTAAAATAAAAGTAAGTAAGAACACGCTTTTATTCTTCGCCCAAGCGTTGCAACACTTCAAGACATGTTAACCTTACAATAACACCTGCTAATATTTTAGCTTTTCTGAATCACTACAGTCAATGTTCATCACTTTGATTGCTTCGTTAAATAGTTCACTGTCACGACCGACCCCTGGAGGTCTGCCCTGACAGGATCGGTCTAGGTGGGAGTGAAGGGAGTGACTGACCTCACACGCTCCGCAAGAGACCACACAATAAAGATTACGATACAACACCCCATTTATTCACACCAGCAAAATAAACATTCCAACACACGCACCATGCACGATCACAATAAAGCACTCCAACGCACACAACATGCACAATCACGATCAAGCACTCCAACGCACACAACATGCACAATCACGATCAAGCACTCCAACGCGCACAACATGCACAATTATAAATAAATATTTCGCCATACGACGTACACGATCACAATTACAGCATTCCAGCACATATGACATGTACACAATTATAAAGAAATATTTCCAGTATTGACCCTTTCTCACACCACGGAGTGCGTCCACATCCCTGCCCCTGTCAAGTCCGCAGGGAGCACCCTGTCGCACTAGGTGCTCCGAGCCGGGTTGGTTCTCGCAGGGAGTCGCCCAAAGCCGACACCCTCGACTCCCAAGCGGGCAGTGAAGAGCGTGTCCCGGGGGGGGGGGGGGGGGGACGTAGCTGTTACTGGAGGTCCTGGACGGGGGTCCAGGCCGGCCAGTCGAGACGGCGGGCTCCCCTAGCAGTCCACGGTCCCGACCAAGGCGTGGCCCCGACCAGGGCGTGGCACCATCTCGTCCGTGGTCTCAGCCAGAACGTGGCCTCGACCAGCACGTGGCACCATCCAGTTCGTGCTCCAGGTGAAGCCCCCGGGAGGGGGGAGGACGTAGCTGGGAGGAGAGTCGGAGAGGAGGAAAAGAAGAAGGAAGGAGGAAGGAAGAAGGGTACTGGAACCCTGCCGTCAGTACCGTCTGACCATTGCTGTCAAGTCTTAACAGCCACTCGCGTGATGGGCGAGGGGAAGTGTATTAGACGCACACAGTACACCCATTGAATCAAGTCTTCTCACACGATGCAGGTAAAAGACTGCACTAAATCAACAGGTTATAAAACAAATATGAATTATCTTCACCCTTCTCTCACTCACGCTTAACGTTTTCCTTCCTTAGGAAATAAATCAACACAGCGACCATCGCTTAATAACTGCCACCACATTGCAAATAGTAATTCAATGGCATAATTGTCACATTTTATAAACACATTTCAAAATAACACAAATCTCCAGCCATGCATCCGAACGACAAATCACGCACGCTCGTGAACATAAAACTCGTTCTCCTTGCACACACAAACAGACGGTGGCCGAAGGATAAAAGTCCGGCGAATGTGACAGGGCGGACGAGCGAGACCAAGCAAGTTCCAACCCTGAATCACCAGGTTCTCTCCCTTCCCCACCGACTACCGCATCACCAGATACATAAACAGGAGAAAGAGTTTTGGAAATAATTTAGAATGGCCAGGTTAAAGATGGAATTAACCAGAGAAAAGGTCTCACACAATATTTCTCTTACAATTTCGAAAACAAAAGAAAATTGCGCAAAAGCGAAGACTAAGCCGGCTAACAACAACAAATCAAAATAAACAGACCACGAAACTGATGCTTACCAGCTACCCGTGGGTGACCCCGAAGAGGCGGGTCAAAGGACTCTCTCTACCCTCTGTCCAGTCGAGAGGACAGAGGCGAAGATGCGGAAACAGAAGAAGCGATGTCCCTCTCCTACAGGCCGACTGCAGGAATTGAAAGTACTGACTGTACTCTCGATGATACGGTAAAGAACCGAGACTGGAGCAGGCGCTCCCAGAGACATCTTCCGCTCGAGTGAAGAGCTAACCTCCCTCAGTAATGGCGGCCAACATGCCATGCTGCGTCACAGAGTGAGCATACTTCAAACTAAAAGAAACAAGCAGCACAGTGCCGAACAGGTAAAAAGACAGCGAGAGGCGAGAGACAGAAAGTTCGAGAGAAAGGCACCGCCACAACCCTGAACTTGCCGATGAATAGCAACGGGCGGTGGAAAATAGAGAGAGAGAGAGAGAAAGCAAAAACCGAAGTGACTGAACCCACACCAAGGTGCAACTGCACCACAAGGCCACCCTAAGGGACGGATACACGACAACAGCAACGACAATAAACAAATAAGTAATTCCGCCACCCTAGTGGGGGTCGAACGCCCGTAGGCCACGGACAAACTCGTGGACAAACCCCCCTTCAAAAGCATCTGTTTCTCTGAGATACAGTGCTCCTTTAGAACCATTGTCGCATGTGCAACTTCACAACAATGGGACCGAACCCAACTCTCCAGTGATCGACAGAGGAACGCATGAATCAATACAAAACATCCACGATAGAATCACACGGAAAATACCTAAAACTACATGTATCAACATTAAGCAACCTTCCAACCATGAAAGTACAATCCGAACCATTGGTGATTCACTATACCGTAACCTCACTGAAGTGACAACTGTCACTACACCTGATACAGAGACCCAAAAGGGAATATAACCCTGGTTGAAGGGGAAGTGTCCCTCTGACTGATTTTCCATTATGCTAACTACGGAGCTCTCGGCTAAATAGTCAGCATCCGTATTACAGGAACCCTTGATATGACGGAAAGTGAAACGCATGACTTGCAGTTTACCACTGCCTAACTCATGAGTCGACGACTGACTGGCCGATCCGTCCAAGCACAGAGAGGAGATCATCAGCTCTCCAGTACAAACTGTCCGGCCGTACTTCTTCTTGGCATACGCCAGTGCGCGTTCCAAATCTGCCTGAGAGATTCAGCAACATGGAGGTGCATCATAGTCCTAAGACGGGACAGCCTCTGGTATCGACTCGCAGAATCTACCACTACCGGAAGTGTAGCGGAGACCGCGATCGGATGAGGATTAATGGGTCCCACCAGTCGACCCCCACCCTTGCAGAAGGCCTCCCCCACCCTGCACCTGACCCTAGGTAACACGCATCAAGCGACCCTTAGGCGTTGTCCGATGGCAGACCTCGCACCTGCGGCAGTACTGCCTAACCTGTGAGTTCTATCCCTGGCCAAAAGAATCTGTCTTACTACCGCGCTCGAGGTCCGCTTGGAGCCCATATGACCTGCATGGGGAATCATGGGCCAGCCGAGAACAGATTCTCTCAATCTTATGGGAACGACAAGCGTTTGGACCATACCGATTCTGCCTGAGTGAAAACCCTAAAATGATCCCCTTGAGGAGCTTGAAGCTCACCTTCGGCGTGTCGGGCCGACTGGAAGCGGGACGAATCCCCCATTCGACGCAGGCGTTGGACATCCCAGTCCTTTGGCCTGAAAGACGAGCGCTGAAGCAGGATCGGTCTTTTGCAAAACCTCGTTAGAGATCGGCTGAAGAACGGGAACTCAATTCCTGTCCACTTCAAAGCTTTGGCGCGTGGTGGTACTCCCACACACGCCTGTACGGGCAAAATCCGTAGACACGGACGACCGCGTCCGTGCTGCGAAGGTGAGATTAGTATTCCCTTATGATAAGGGGAATACAGAGCGCTCCAACGCGATAGCCCATACGTCGCCACAGAAGTAGGGGAGGAGATAGGAATAAGTACAGAAGGACGGTGGAGGTTAAAACCAGCCTCCAACCCGCACACATCATAACTAGCGCCCCGCCGGGCCTTAGGGGAAACAAATCCTTCTCCACAAAGAGTGTTGATGCTCCCGAATCCCTGAATGGAGTCACCAAGGAGGAACCAACAACAGAGAGAAACACTGGCACTCCTGAATCACCAAAGCAGGATGGAACCCACGTTAGCCGAGGCGCGAGGAGCGGAAAGGACTAGAGCCCATGACTACCATCGCTCTAGGGCAATCTTTCCTATGTTGGCCCAGGACGACCACAAGAAAACAAAAATCGAGGTGCTGATGTCCCCGATGGACTGCCTGCCATGTTTACCACCCGCTAGCAGTTGTCGGCGCCTTATTGCTACTAAATCCTGTGGAGTGCTTTTCCACTCCCCGTATCTGGCATGCCCATAAGCCCGGCTAGCTTCAGCAAAACACTCAAGCCAGTGTGAATCCAGACCGCGAAATCCTGAGTGCAGTTCGCTATCCGGACTCAACACTGGGGACACCGTGTTGGTGAGCGGTTCAATTGAGGATCAGATCCTCCAGCTCAACTTAGCTAACTGACGCCAGACCCCTCTAGCGCTTGCGCACCTATCACCAAACTGCACGAAGTCTCATCAATATCTTATCTGGACCTTAAACTTCCTCCTGTAGTCTCTGGTAAGGTGGAAAACGCTTCCGCAGCGGCCAAACTGCATGTCTTGCATAAAGACGCACCTTCATTTAGAGTGACACACACTCCCATTGCAGCACCAATAAATCCAGAAAAAGGTGCATAGCCTTTTGCTCCTCAGCACAATGGGTATAACAAGCAACCTTGTCGAAATGCTCTAAGAACATATCAATGTCCTCACTAGGTCCGAACTCTGGAAGCTTAACTTGGGCTCTAACTCTATCACCCTGCCTGGTGATTAACCCCTGGTTTACAGAAGCGTGAGGGCCGCGAAAGAAGTTGTTCATCCTCCTCCCAACCAGAGCCTCCATCCTGTCAGTTCTTCCCTACGGAGGGCTTTCCTGCCTGTCAGCCTCTTCCTAAACGCCGATCCGCCTGTCTGGCAGCCTCCTCTCTACGCTGAATAGCCTCTTCCCTTATGCATAAATTTCCTGTCTGTCATATCCTCTCTGCCAGAGCGCTCCTGCTAGCACCTCCTCTCTACGTTGATCCAACTCTTCGCCCGGAGCTTTGCCTCTTCCCTACGAAGAGCTGCCTGCCTAGCAACATCTCCCTACGCAGATCATCCTGCCTAGCAGACCTCTTCCACGTACGCTGCGCTCCAGAAGACAGAAGGATCAGAGGTGATACCTGAAGCGGGGATTCACCACATCTCCCGACCCGGGAGGATGATCCTCTGACCCCGTCCCTTGGGTCTCCGACTTTCCCGTAAAGAAAGTCTTCTGGTCATGCCCCTTACGAGGGAAGCCTGGAGAGGAAAGGTATTTTCGTCTCTGCGACTCAACAAAAGCCCACCCGTGCTTCACTATACTCTGACGCTTCCGAGCGGAAGTGCAGTCGGGGCCTCGACAGGGAGACCCCCCAGCGAAAGTGGTAGTGAAAAGTACTCACTGGACTACCTGCTACAGCAACTGGAATGGTAAAGTACCGTAGTCGAAGTACTGGTAACTAATAGTAAGGGACTACAGTAACACTTGAATACCCTTTCATCTTCGACGCCCCGCGACGCCATAGTACCACCACGCCGGACGTCGCCATGAACAACAATATCCTTCAGTTTTTCCAAATACAGGGGAAAAACAATATCCACTAGAGAAAAGAAAAACAAATATTTTAGGCGTGTTATATCGTGTATGTGTGTGTGGTGCGGTGGTGCGGACAAGTTCCGGCTGCACCCACTCTGGCAACACCGCGCTCTAACAGCACGAGAACATGCGTGGGTCTCACCGAAAAAAAAACAAACAAAAACTAAGTCCGGCTGCCCCCACCTCTGGCACACCGCGATCATAGCACGACAACAGTGCGGTGGGGCTTGCCGAAAAAAAAAAAAAAAAAAAACAAGCAACGGATCCGGAGATAGGAAAAAAGAGACACTAGCGTCCGATACAATCCCCCTGTCCTCACAACCCGTAGAGAAAAAAAAAACAAAACTGGCTAAATACAAAACAGGAATGGAAGACGAGCGGCAAAAGAAGGGAAGACTTACGGCCGTACCTGCGTGAGTTACCCCGCGAAGAGGTCTGACCGGTCGACTCCCCTTGGTCCTACCTCGACTCCGAGTCACGCCGGATGTTCCCTCAGGCCACAAAAAGACTTCCCTTCAACGCTATAGTCACCCAGCCAACCACCCACGAACAAACACGACAAACTAGGACTAACAACATATACAAAACAGACAAACTAAACAGTACTCTGGCCGAACGAGAGAGAGACAGCAGAGCCCTTCACATCCCGGACGAGCCCCCACAACTGTCAAGACCGACCCCTGGAGGTCTGCCTGACAGGATCGTCGATAGTGGGAGAGATGGGAGTGACTGACCTCACACGCTCCGCAGAACACACAATAAAAGATTTACGATAAACACCCCCATTTAATTCACAACCAGCAAAATAAACATTCCAACACACGCACCATGCACGATCACAATAAAGCACTCTCCGACGCACACACTCACCTGCACAATCACGATCAAGCACTCCAACGCACACAACATGCCCACAATCACGAATCAAGCCTCCCAACGCACACAACATGCACAATCGCAATTCAAGCACCCCACACCCACAACATGCACGATTATAAATAAAATTTCACCATACACGTACACAACACATTTACAGCATTCCAGCACATATGACATTACACAATTAAAAAAGAAATATTTCCAGTATTGAACCCTTTCTCACGACCCACGGAAGTGCGTCCCACATCCCTGCCCCTGTCAAGTCCGCAGGGATCACCCGTCGCACTAGTGCTCCGACCGACTGGTTCTCGCAGGAGTCGCCCAAAAGCACGACACCCTCGACTCTCCCTAGGCGGGCAGTGAGAGATGTCCCGGGGGGGGGGGGGGGGACGAGCTGTTACTGGGGGTCCTGGCGGGTCCAGGCCGCCAGTTCAAGACGGCGGCTCTTTCTAGCAGTCCACGTCCCCCCGACCAGGCGTGGCTCGACAACGCGTGGCACCATCCCGTCCCGTGGTCTCAGCCAAACGTGGCCTCGACCAGCACGAGGCACCATCCAGTTCGTACTCCAGGTGAAGCCCCGGGAGGGGGAGACTTAAGCGGAGGAGAGTCGAGAGGAGAGAAAAGACGAAGAAGGAGAAGTGACGAAAGGTACTGAAACCCTTGCGTCAGTAACGCTGACCATTGCTGTCAGTCATAATCAGCCACTCGCATGATGGGCGAGGGGAATGTAATACACGCACACAGTACAACAACCCCATTGAATCAAGTCTTCTCACACGATTCAGGTAAAAGACTGCAATTAAATCAACAGTTAAAAAACAAATATGAATTATCCTTCACCCTTCTCTCACTCACAGCTTTAACGTTTTCTTCCTTCCTTAGAATAACTCAAGCACAGCGCCCACCGCTTAATAACTGCCACCACATTTGCAAATAGTAATTCAATGGCATAATTGTCCACATTCTATAAACACATAGCAAAAAAACACAAATCTCCAGCCACGCATCCCGGAACGACAAATCATGCGTACGCACGCTCGTGAACATAAAACTTCGTTCTCCTGCACACTACAAACAGACGGTGGCCAAGGAAAAAGTCCCGGCGAATGTCTGACAGGGGCGACGAGCGAACCAACCAAGATCCAACCCTGAATCCACCATGTTCTCTCCCTTCCCCACCGACTACCCCCGCATCACCAATACATAAACAGAGAAAGAAAATTTGGAAAATAATTTAGAATTGCAGGTTAAAGATTGAATTTAATCCCAGAAGAAAAGTTCTCACACAATATTCCTCTTACAATTGCGCAAACAAAGAAAACATGCGCCAAAAGTGAAGACTAAGCCGTCTAACAACAACAATCAAAACAAACAGACCACGAAACTGATGCTTACCAGCTAAACCGTGGGTGGACCCCGAAGACGCGGGTCAAAGGGACTCTCTCTACCCTCTGTCCCAGTCGAGAGGACAGAGGGCGAAGATGCGGAGAACGAAGAAATGATGCCCTCTCCTACAGGCCGACTGCAGGAATTGGAAAGGCACTGGACTGTACCCTCGACATAAGGAAAGAACCAGGACTGGAGCAGGCGCCCCCAGAGACATCTTCCGCTCGAGTGAAGAGCTAACCTCCCTCACAATGCGGCCAACATGCCATGCTGCGTCACAGAGTGACACATACTTCAAACTTAAAAGAAACGAGCACGTGCGACAGGTAAAAAGACAGGCAGAGGCCGTAGACAGAAAGTTTCGAAGAAAGGTACCGCCACCCGTGACACTTGCAGGATGAATAGCACGGGCGGTGAATTAGAGAGAGAGAGAGAGAAAGCAAACCGAAGTTGAGCTGAACCACACCAAGGTGCAACTGCACCACAAGCCACCCTAAGGACGGATACACGACAACAGCAACGACAATAAACAAATAAGTAATTCCGCCACCCTAGGTGGGTCGAACGTCGTAGGCCTCGTGACAAACTCGTGACAACTACAGACATTGAAAAATACGTCACAGCATGTCCCATCTGTAGCTCCAAAGCCAAATCCAACCCCAAAGAACCCCTCTTACCTCACGCTGTTCCATCTCGTCCCTGACAAAAAGTAGGAGTTGACATCTTCACGTGGGACAGGAAAAACAAACCTGATAACTGTCGTTTACTACAGTAGATACTTTGAAGTCGATGAACTACCATGCATGTCATCTTATACTGTCATCAGGAAACTGTCTGTGCACTTCGCCCGACATGGCATACCCGAGACTGTCATGAATGACAACGGTCCCCAATTCTCAGCAGAAGAGTTCAAGACCTTTGCCACAAAATGGGATTTCCAGCACATCACTTCAAGTCCTGGATACCCACAATCAAATGGCCTTGCTGAAAAGACGGTGCAAACATTCTTGAAAAAGGAAAGTCTGATGGCAAAAATGCTCTACTTAGCATCCTGGAGTATCGCAACACACCTGTGGACAACTTGGCTTCTCCAGCTCAACTATTGATGGGCCGACAATTACGCTCCATCCTTCCAACCACCACACACAACAGCTGAAACCAAAAACCATTGACCCTAAAAAAACTTTTCTCAGGCGTCACTATCTCCAGTCCACACACAAAAGGTATTACTACAGAGGTGCACATTCCCTGCCTCCCATGAAGTCCGGTGATCCTGTCAGAGTACAACTCACCAGAGGAGACGATTGGAAATTGGGCACCATCACATGAACCTGCAACGAACCTCTGTCTTACACCGTGCAAACTGAAGATGGCTCAGTTTATCAACGCAACCGGCGGTTCCTACGTCGACCCAGAAAACATCCAGAGCAGCATCCAGGCAACTCGTCCCTTCATGGACCTGAATCTCCACAGCCTGCTGCGGATTATGTCCAAGAACCAGGACCACTCAAAGACCACCACACTGGGCCTGCCCCATATGTCACAAAAGTGGCCGCAGTGTTTGCCCCCCCCCCCCCCCCCCCCCCCCCCCCAATGAGAATGGACAATTAATGCAAACGCATTGACAATTGCTTACATCAATCTAAAATTATACGTGCATATATATACTGTTTTTTCTTTTAAGAAAAGAAGGAGATGTAATATTTACCGATCGATTCGACACGGCGAGACAATTCTGGTTGCTAGATGCAAGTACTTCCCTGGACGTTCCCATGGAGAGAAACGGCAGGAAAACAAAAGAAATGGCAACCTGTTAACATCGTCACCGCTATTGATAGTCAAACGATGAGTCACAGTATATTCTAGATACACCTATCGACAACGAAAACAAGTTACACAAATGAATTTCTCAACACATTAACAATCTATAAATAAGTCTACAATCCAAACATCGCCTACCTCAGGCAATCTTCCCGAAATGGTTGTGGAATTCTGGCTGGTGCTGGCCGCTCTGGCCCACACCAACCCTAGCAATGGTACGTCCAGCCTCCAGTCCCTTCTGTGGTGGATCGCATTAATGGCCCAGCTCCCCTTGGTCTGCGGCTGTCTCTTGCTCTTCGCCAGATTACTGAACCATTCTCCACGCTAGCGTGCTGTAGCCTTCTTCAGTTCAGATCTTCCGCTAATCTGCTTGAAACGCTGGATCGTTGCAGAGTTTGATCTTCTTGCTGTCACCTTTTAATGCCTGCTGCCCGTTGTTCCCGATCTCGCCGAAGATCAGTTTGCTCGATGACGTTGAATGTTTAGTTTAGTTGTCAACGACAAAGGCAGTTCATTTGACTTTATGTAACCTCCCCAATTGATGATTAGTAGTTACCAGGGATATTAATTCTTTGAGGGAAATAACCCAAATTTTACCATTTAATAGCAGAGTCAAAAGGGATTGTTTCCCTTTTGGAATGAAGATCCATGTTTTTTGACAGGTCGGAAAAAGTTGAGATTTATTTGTTTTAGATACAGTTCTAGAATAATTGATTATTGAGAACAGGTAGAACCTCTGTTTAGTATTTCCTAAACAATGATGCTGAGAGGTTGCTGTTTTTTGTTTTTTTATACACTGAATAACGATCCATGTTTTTATTGTAGCTTGTCCGTTGCATCCTGGTCTAAAAAAGCCCAGATCTAAAGGAGCGTGAACTGCCCCCCCCCCCCCCCCCCCCCCCCCCCCAAAATAGGGAAAAAAACGTGTTTCCTAAACCAGGTGAGGTTTAATATTATTGTGATTCGATATTTTGATGTTTGGGAGAGAGTGAATTGGTAGTTAAGTTTTTGCGAGTGTTTGAATGTGTGAAGGTGAGAAAAATGTGCGATGTGTTTTGAAGGGTGGAGATTTTGATGTTAAATGTCAATGAAGTCTGTTTGGGATAAATTGTCCTTATGTTTTAGATAATGAATTAATTTGAGTAAGAAACTAGTGTAAGTTATTGTGGACAATTATGAACGTTTTGTACGTAGAAAGATGCGAAGGTATAAAGATTCGTTGTTTTCAAAATGGATCAGAAGTCCCGCGACGGATGTAAGGTCCACGTGATCGATGGTTTATGAATGCGTAATGACTTGGTTGGTTTTTGTTTTTTCCGTTACTACTGTTTCATGACAATTGTTGTAAATGATGATTTTGCAACCTGTTATAATTATCGTTTATAATATTTTGGAAATGCTAGATAATAAATATTTCAGAATACATGTTTTTAGAGAACAATAGTATAAGTGGGCAAGATTGCTGAAGATGGATAAAACTCAGAGGCTAGAGAATGTTGCGGGTAGGCAAGCATGGTTTCTAGTGAGTTATTAAATGGAGTGTCTTCTTGCATAGAAGTACTGCAGCTATGATGAGATTGGTACTCATGTGGTTACATAGTAATTGGTCATGTTTGTGCTGATTCAAAACTAGTTGTTATAATGAATGGTGTCATTCATCATGGAGAGTAGTATAGTTTTGCTGGGTGTCTACTGGAAGTCACCCCAAATTGAACAAAACATAACTAAACTTTTCCATTTTTTTGTGAAACTGGAACTGGGATATTGGGTGGCGTAACCTTAGGAAAAAGGGTCCAGTGCTGTGGTTTACTCAGTATAATCATACCTCGAGTGTGTGATATTCCTGTGTAGGTCACACACAGAGGAGTGTTTGTTGTTTTTTTAATAGGTCTTAGTATGAAATATTTGAATATATGTGGTTTATTGTGGTTCTACCGCATAATCCCTAGGTGATGGAATGTGAAATGATGGGGAGTGTAGTAGTGCATAGAGAATGGGAATAGGGATATTGTGTTGCAAGCTGTTTCACAATCCTGTAATTTATAAAGGTTATGGGTTTGTATGTTCCAGGGACACAGATTTATTGTTTTTGCCTCTCACCTCACATCCCATTTTGCTGCACTATATCTGTTAACAAAGATTCGTGGTACCATAAAAAATAAACATTTTTTAGGGTTATTTGCATAGTTTACATATGAATTTCTGTTAGGAGTTGTGACAGTAGTATCAAAGAAAGAAAAAGTTGGAATCCTAAAAAGAAAATTAAAGAAAAGAAAAAGTACTTGGTGTGGATTTTATTTTCTGTGAGCTTGTTCAGGGTGGCATTAACTCGAACCCCATAACCCTCGATTCAGAAACGCCATCTAAAGAGAGGTTACACAAAATGGCGCCCAATGTGGGGCCCGAGTGCCTGAAACATAGATAATACATGAACAAGCACAGAGATTGTAAAAAAAAAAAATATATATATAATATTATATTATAGTAAATAAAAAATAAAATAAAATTCAAAAGCATTAGGGTAAGTGTACCACGTGCGTGTTGACAGTATAGTCGACAATAAGTTGAGGGGGTGAGAGATGGCAACTGGGGCAAGCCCGAGGAAGGGGGCCTGCAACTTCCAGGCAACGAGCTGACTGAGGTGGAACAGCTGAAGAAGAAACTGAGTGAACTCACATTACTCCATGAAAGAGAGATGGGGAGTTGAAGCGGCGGCTGTCAGAAGGGGAAACGGCTCACAACTGATCAACTTGCTGAAACCCGTTACGCCAGTTAACGTAGAGTGAGCTTCCATCACCTGATCATTTGAAGATTTTCACAGGAAGACCACCATTAGGGGGAGGAGAAGTGGACATCGACAAGTGCTAGAACAAGCCCAGTCATTTTTAAAGAACCAGGATGTACGAGAACTGGATACACGATTGTTAGCAAGTTTACGGGAATTGCATCAGAGACGGTGAAAGACTGTCGTACGAACAAAGATGTTGTAAGTACACTGCAAAAGGTTTTCGGATCTATGGCTGATCCAGAAGAGATGCTTCTGACATTCGCGAGTCGAAAAATTGGCCCAAAAGAACTCCCCTCAGAATTTTTGGGGCGATTGTATGCTGAATTACTGAAAATCGACCAATATGCAGATTTGACTCGCACAGCCTTAACACTAAGCTTACCGTACTTTCTGTCATGGTATGCAGTCGACTCATCCTCTTCGGTACTCGAGCTGAGAAACTTTTTCGGAATTCCAGGGTCAGCAAAACCAGAATTTGCAGAAGTGCTTCAGAGAGTGAAGGTGATAGCAGAGTTGATAGCTGCAGGAGTGGGAAAGCAACCGCAGCACACCAACAAGTGCTCCAAACTGGAACTGAAATCCCTGATGAATTCATACCAAGATCGCTGATAAAGTAGCAGCACGACTGTCGGAGAGGTCACAACCTTCCCCATCAGAAAATCCACAACGGAAAAGAACTCATTGTTTTCATTGTGGCCAGCTGGGCACCATCAAGCTAAGTGCGCAAATCCACCAAATCCGGACCTTGTCGCAAAAAGGGAGGAGGAAAGGCGCAAAAGGCTGCAGTGGAAATCGGGAAACGGAGGACAGCTGTAGGTAGGGGACATCCCGCGGCTGGAGGCGACTCTCAGTCCCACGGCACAAGCAGTTCATGCAAAAATGGAGTGGACATTATAGACAAGGGCTTTAACCTTGAAGTCGGTAAGGTTGCGGCCAAATACCAAGATTGAACTACCACCGGGAAAACTAGTTGAATTGGATGGACCGGTCATTAAGGCTCTTCCAGACAGCAAGCTCACTATTTATCCTCGGTCTGGGGACAACCCTTCCAAGAGGACTTCAGGTGCAGTCAGCTGTGGTGATGGTGAGAAAATCCGCGGGTGCATTTGACAGTGAAAAATGTATCCAAGCACTCAGTTCAACTACAGCCGGACCATGTGTTAGCGGAACTTGAAAATTGTGGAACGGAAGAAACCAGTGTGTCCATGCACATGGAAGCACTGGTGGGACCAAGTTGCAGACCTCCAGTAACGGTGAACGGGGTGTCAACGAACTGCCTCCTTGACAGTGTTCGCAGGTGACAGTAATTTCAAGATCCTTTTATAATCAGCATCTACAGTGTCTTGAACTTCAAAGTATGGACCAAATCGGGATGGACTGAAAGTGACCGGGGCAGGGGGGCAAGCTGTATCTTATCAGGGTTTGTGAGGGTTACAGTGGCGCTGCCACTCGACGTTGTGGGTACAACAGATTCAGTAGAAATTGTTGCACTGGTATGTCCAGACACTGATTTTAGCATTCACACTCCAGTGATGTTGGGACTAACACTCTTAGAGTATTTGCTACACATTGTCAAGAACATTCTGACAAGTTTTTTTATTCACGCATTCCTATTAGGTGTGAGGTGGCTTTCATGTATGCCAACATGCAGAACACTGACCAAAATGGAGAATGGGTGTGTGAAAGTGCGTCAGAAAGTGCTGATCCCTGCAGGAGAGACTGGGATGTCAAAGGGTGGGGAGGGAATAAATGCACAACACTTAGTTTCTGTTTTGGTGCAAGAACCTGAAGTAATCTGTTGAAGAAGGTTTAAGGATTGTTGCATGCAAGGTCCCAGTTGAAAATTTGTCTTTTAATGAAACTTAATGTGCAGAATGTTTCAGATCAAGACAGAGTTTTGCTAAAAAACCAAGTTATCGCTGATGTGTTTGCATTTGAATCAGAATATGCTGTTGTGGATGCTTTGCATGTTTTAAACACATGGGATGTTGACAATGAAAAGGACCAGGGAGCTGATGCGCATGTGAAGGCAGCTCAAGAAGATTGTTCTCCACATTCTGACCATCACCTACTGTGTTCCATTTGGGGAAGACACCCCGCATGAATGAACAGCGTTTTGAAACACGGTTGCAGTCATTTCGTGATGTATCATCCAACCGATTTGATGTGGGTAATGTGGATGAAGCAGTGTGTGACATTGACCTAGAGCCTGGACCTCCTATCCGCGAGCGACCCCGGCCGTTGCCAGCTGCAGAGTTAGAGGAACTACGACAGCATATCAGAGGACTACTTGATGCAAAGATTATCGTACCTTCAGTAAGTGACTACAGTTCACCTATTGTGATCGTGAGAAAGAAGTCAGGCGCAATAAGGATGTATTTGATTACCAAAGGATCAATAGCCGCATAGTTCAAAGATACTTATGCAATACCTAAGATTGAAGACCTATTCCTGACACTTAACGGAGCACAATATTTTTCAACAATGATTTGTCAAAAGCTTATTACCAGGTCCCTTTAACAGAACGAGCCCAGCGTTGTCAGCATTCACAACGCCTATAGGAACCTACCAATGGTTACGTATGCCCATGGGTTTGAAGAACTCTGAAGCTGTTTCCAAAGACTTATGGAAAGGGTGTTCGCTGATATGAACCTAGTGGATCTGATTGTTTTCCTCGACGACATTCTAGTGCATGGCCAAACACTAGAAGAATTGGAGGAACGGACCATTTGGCACTGGGAAACTGAGAAAGTTCAAACTTAAACTGGATCCTGAAAAATGCCTTTTTGGAGCTTCAGAAGTGAGGCATTTGGGATTCATCATATCGAAGGACGGTATCAGGCCAGACCCAGAAAAGATAAAAGCCCCCAAGAGTGGCTGGTGCCAAAGACAGTGAAGGACGTCAAATCGTACCTTGTGATTCGTAGGGTTTACCGACGTTTTGTTCCGCAGTTCGCCCAGATCGCCCGACCGCTTTTTGATCTGACAGCACAGATATATAACCAGCTAAAGCAAAGAAGAAAAAAAAGAAAGGAGACCAACCAGCACTGACTCTATCATCTGACATATCACATTTGTGGGAGAGTAAGCATCAGGAATGCTTTTGACAAATTGATGCAGATACTGTCTACAGAACCATTATGGGTTTAGCGGACAAGTCCAGGCCTTTGAATTGCACTGTGATGCCAGTGGATTTGGTTTGGGAGCAGTCCTTTATCAGCAACACCAGGGAAAAAGAAGTTATTGCGTATGCAAGCCGTGGGCTTAACAAGACCGAAGCCAATACCAGCACATAAGAGAGAGTTTTGACTTTGAAGTGGCTCTCTCAGACAAATTTCATGACTACGTCCTAGAAGTAAAGTAACAGTATACACGGACAATAACCCACTATGCTACGTCATGAAGTCAGCGAAGCTCGATGCCACGAGTCATCGATGGTTGGCGGGTTTGTCACTGTATGACTTAGAAATCCTCTACAAAAGGCGTTCCACCACCAGGACGCGGATGGTCTCTCACGAATACCAAGGGGCCCGAGAAGAGGATGAAGAGTAAAGAAAATGCAGAAAAGATCAAGTTTCTGGTTGACAAGGCGAGGGAGATAGACAAAGGGGAAATGCAGATCAAGTAAATATATCTCGGGACATACTACATGCGATCTCCAGCAAAAGGAGTCCAGAGGCCGTGCGTCCCGCAGGCAAGGAGTGTGCTTGGAAATGGAGGAAAACAACAAGGGGCCATCAAATTTCTTTATACCAGCAGTAGATCAGCTGATAAGGATCCAAGTGCGATATCGGACGACATATTGGAGCCATGTGAAACAGATAGAACGCAAGGAAACTTTCAGTTGACCATTGGCGAAAATTTCAGTCTGAGGACCCGAATCTAAACTGTGTGATTCACCATGTGGAGAAAGGACACAGAATGGATCCTAAGAAGATTACCTACTTGAACCCCGAGCTCAAGTATACACCGAGAACAAAACAAATTCTGCTTGAAGAATGGGGTGATATACAGGAAGACAGTCGATTCAAATGCGATGAAATCGAGCAGTTTAGTTATACCACGTTTCCCATCGAAAAGAAGACATGAGGGGTGTCCACGAAGAACTCTTTCACACGCATTTGAATAATGCATTGCGACAGGCAAGGAAACGTTTCTTTTGGCCTTTCATGGCCACTGACCTCAAAACGGAAGATTGATCACTGTTTGCGTTGTAAGAAAAGCAAGGTACAGCCACAGAGAGCCGAAATGCAAACTTTAACATCAACATACCCATTGGAACCCCTGTCTATTGATATTTGACAATTGAGCTAAAGGGAGTAAAACAGAATCTGTTAGTCGTCATGGATCATTTTACAAAATTTGCTCAAGCTTCCTACCAAAGATCAGACAGCCAAGACAGTTGCAGCTACACTTGGAACAAGTTTTTTATGATGTATGGTTTCCCCAGCAAAATATTGACAGACCAAGGAAAGAATTTTGAATCCACGATGCTGAAGGAAGTGGTAGGTTAGCAGAATTGACAAGGTAACGCACATCATCATATCATCCCCAAAGTAACCCTGTTGAACGTTGGAACCGTACTTTGATCGGCATGTTACGCACTTTGGAGGATGACCAAAAGAAAGACTGGAGGAAGTTTTTGCAGCCAGTTATCCATGCGTACAACTCTTCTGTTCATGAAAGCACTGGTTACAGCCCCTATTATTTGTTTTTGGACGGCATCCAAGGCTACCTATTCACCTGGTTTTCGGCATGGAACTCAACAAACGTGGTCAAACGACCAAACAGTATGTGAGGAAGTAAAACAGGCTTTGGAGAGGCATACCAACGTGCAAAAGAGCAAATGAAAAAACGGCCCAGCAAAACAAAGTACGGTATGATGCCAAGGCACATGCTGCAGATTTGGGACAGGGTATTGGTGAGGAGATTGGGACCCAGGATGGATTCCAAAGTTTGTGACAGATGGGAAGAGATGTATATATTGTGGTCTCCCAAAAAGGACAGTTTACCAGTGTACACAGTGAAGCCGGAAAAGGGGTCCTGCACCGTGCGTACTCCTGCACAGAAATGTGTTACTGCCTATAGGAATGCTAAGTGAGGATCTTGAGGAAGAAAAAACAGAACAAAAGGGAGCGAGAAAAACGCGGGAGAATCGAAAAAAGGAGGAAAGCAGTTCGAACGACTTGGAGGGTTGGGAGATTGCATAGAAGTGAAAGTGGAATTGCCTCACACCAAGTCACTGCGACCAAATGCCCCTGTTTTTGTACCGAAAGGAACAAGGGGGAACCGGAGTTGTGTGTCCAAGAGACAGAGGAACGAAAGCCTCAAATGACAAGCAGCAAGGTGCAGGATGCGGGCATGAGAAGACACAAGATGTTGGTGAGGATGAGAAACCCACAGTGGGTAGGAGAAACAGAAGGGGGCCGGGTATCAGTGGATGCATCAAAGGAAGACGCAGCAACGACCTGATTGTGAGTGAGGAAGATGTAGTTCCAAGAGGACTTTGGGTAGGGAAGCACAGATGCGTTTCCTACAGAGTCAGAAAATAGTGAGTCAGGGAGGGAGGGTTTCTCAATCCGACAATACCCAAAGAGAATGGGAAGGAGAACCCCAGTTGAGAAGGTCAAGGAGGATCCGTAAACCTGTAGATCGTTTGAATCTCACACACCATTGTGAAGGGGGTGGTGTTGTTTTGACACATTGGTTAAGGTCAGAGAAGAAATGGACCAAATCCTCCATAATGGAAACGATTCAAATTTCCCTGTTTCATATTGGACAATAGTGGCTGTAAAGATATATTGTGAGTATTTCTGAGAAGTGCAATGGCAGAGTAAGAGCCATAACTGTCCACAGTCGTGGGTATTGGTTTGTTTTGGGTATTTCTATCCAAACCATTTATACATGTGTTTGAATACTGGATTTTGATAATATGGCTGCATGGAACACATCTCGGATATAAATTCACAAATTAGTGGTGAAAATTACTAGTGTTTATATTATGTCATTAGATAGTTCCATATGTATATTTATGCCGGGGATCAATATGTGTTGTAGATGTTTCAATTTTATTCTAAAATGGAAACATCTCATTTGGAGGGTGAGTGCAACCTCCCAATTGATGATTAGTAGTTACCAGGATATTAATTCTTTGAGGGAAATAACCCAAATTTTAACCATTTAATAGCAAGTCAAAAGGGATTGCTTCCCTTTTGGAATGAAGATCCATGTTTTTGACAGGTCGGAAAAAGTTGAGAATTATTTTGTTTTAGATACAGTTCTAGAATAATTGATTATTGAGAACAGTAGAACCTCTGTTTTAGTATTTCCTAAACAATGATGCTGAGAGGTTGCTGTTTTTTTTTTTTTATACACTGAATAACGATCCATGTTTTTATTGTAGCTTGTCCGTTGCATCCTGGTCTAAAAAAGCCCAGATCTAAAGGGAGCGTGAGCTGCCCCCCCCCCCCCCCCCCCCCCCCCCCCCCCAAAATAGGGAAAAAAACGTGTTTCCTAAACCAGTGAGGTTTAATATTATTGTGATTCGATATTTTGATGTTGGGAGAGGAGTGATTTGGTATGTTAAGTTTTTGCGAGTGTTTGAATGTGTGAAGGTGAGGGAATGTGCGATGTGTTTTGAAGGGTAGAGATTTTGATGTTAATGTCAATGAAGTCTGTTGTGGGATAAATTGTCCTATGTTTTAGATAATGAATTATATTTGAGTAAGAAACTAGTGGTAAGTTATTGTGGACAATTATGAACGTTTTGTACGTAGAAGGAGCGAAGGTATAAAGATTCGTTGTTTTCAAAATGGATCAGAAGTCCCGCGACGGGATGTATAGGCCCACGTGATCGATGGTTTATGAATGCGTAATGACTTGGTTGGTTTTTGTTTTCCGTTACTACTGTTTCATGACAATTGTTGTAAATGATGATGTTTGCAACCTTTATAATTATCGTTTATAATATTTTGGAAATGCAGATAATAAATATTTCAGAATACATGTTTTTAGAGAACAATAGTAATAAGTGGGCAAGATTGCTGAAGATGGATAAAACTCAGAGGCTAAGAAGTTGCGGGTAGCAAGCATGGTTCTAGTGAGTTATTAAATGGGAGTGTCTTCCTGCATAGAAGTACTGCAGCTAGTGATGAGATTGGTACTCATGTGTTACATAGTAATTGGTCATGTTTTGTGCTGATTCAAACTAGTTGTTTAAATGAATGGTGTCATTCATCATGGAGAGTAGTATAGTTTTTGCTGGGTGTCTACTGGAAGTCACCCCAAATTGAACAAAACATAACTAAACTTTTCCATTTTTTGTGAAACTGGAACTGGGATATTGGGTGGCGTAACCTTAGGAAAAAGGTTCCAGTGCTGTGGTTTACTCAGAATAATCATACCTCGAGTGTGTGATATTTCCTGTGTAGGTCACACACAGAGGAGTGTTGTTGTTTTTTTAAATAGGTCTTAGTATGAAATATTTGAATATGTGGTTTATTGTGGTCTACTGCATAATCCCCCAGGTGATGGAATGTGAAATGATGGGGAGTGTAGTATGTGCAGTAGAGGAATGGGAATAGGGATATTGGTGTTGCAAGCTGTTTCACAATCCTGTAATTTATAAAGGTTATGGGTTTTGTATGTTCCAGGGACACAGATTTATTTGTTTTTGCCTCTCACCTCACATCCCATTTTGCTGCACTATATCTGTTAACAAAGATTCGTGGTACATAAAAAATAAACATTTTTAGGGTTATTTGCATAGTTTACATATGAATTCTGTTTAGGAGTTGTGACAGTAGTATCAAAGAAAGAAAAAGTTGGAATCCTTAAAAAGAAAATTAAAAGAAAAGAAAAAGTACTTGGTGTGGATTTATTTTCTGTGAGCTTGTTCAGGGTGGCATTAACTCGAACCCCATAACCCTCGATTCAGAAACGCCATCTAAAGAGTGGGTTTACATTTACTTAGAGATATCCGCCAATAAACCATGGAATCAAGGGACGTAACAATGAACGAAACTTACGTATTTGTTAAAGACGTCACGAAATATTTTTCGTTCTATTATTTATGAGCTTGTTCCGTGACACACACACACGCACAAACGCATGCACGCACGCTCGCATTCACACATGCACACACAAACACAAACACACACACACACACACACACACTGCGGATATGTCTCACACTTGAGTCTCGAAAACACACACATTGCGGGGACATGTTTTGCAGGCGTAGGCAGAACATGGAAAGTTGCAAGTTGGGTCTCCAGAGGTGGGAGATAAGACGGTGGATGTCGGGTTGCCAGAGGTGCAGATGGGTAGCTGGATGTCGAGTTTCAAAGATGAGACAGGGATATAGCTGGATATCGGGTCACCAGAGGTGAGGATGGGAATAGACCCGTCTGTTGTTCCAGGCATTGTAGGTGGCTGTTAAACCAGGGACAGGATGGAGTTCTAAGAAGCTGCTGTGGTAATGAACACCAAGTGAGACCAGTGTCTCTTTGGTGTTCATATCGTAGCTGGGAGTCCGGGGGTGTGAGGACTGCATCCAGCTCTCGCCACATGGTCTTATAATGGGCGTTTCTCAGCAGTGATTGTCCTGCAGTATTTTGGGTCGGCGTATTTGAGGCTGTATGCCAACCTGTCTGTGCCTTTGGGCTGGGGTGGAGGGGATCGGTGTACATGTCCTTTCGTGGAGCTCCGCTTTTGGTGATGAAAATGGAAGTGTGGTCGGCAATACAAAATATTTCTTTGGCACACACTTTTGCGAGGGTCAAGTTGGAGAGGTGGACGGTCTTTTTGAGGGGTGCTGTCCCATTGGGGGGATGATGGAGGAAGCCAATAGTCTAGCCTGAGGGAAAACATGTTTGATGTTTTTGATCAGTTGTGTCCATGTGTTTTCAGTGATTGATGTATGTTTGCACGCGTTTATTCTAATGTGTAGCATGATTTGCTGTGTGTTGTTGTTACGTGGAATGTGTTTAAGCCAATGAATAAGATCATCGACAGTGAGACCTGGAACACTGATGACTTGGCTCTTACCTTTGTAGAATAAGAGGCTTGGGCAATGTTATGTATGGCCGAGTCACCTATAATGACATTTGAGATATCGGTGTCATCCCGTAGTTGTGCAAGAAGCTGACGAGATGATAATGTGTTGTTGCTACTAGTCTGACCCCGACTGTTTTGACTTGCATCATTAACCACTATCTTTGACTGAGTGTTTTTTGTTGTTCCTGTGGTGTGGTTTCTGTTGTGGACTGTTTTCCAGCCCATTGTGTCAGTTGCCTTAGTGGTAGTGTCTTTATCTGAGATAATATTGCTGATTCGTGTAGACTATGGGAATCATTTGTAGTGGTAGACTGTGTCTGCATTGTGCTTGATCAGAATCTCTGTCAGTATCTGAGTCGTTCTGAACCTCATGCTCCCCATTTTCATTAACGTGGAGCAGCATGGAGAACTTGTTGGAGGTGGGGAAGGCGGACAGAGCAGAATCAGTATGGCTGCCAGATGGCATGGTTTGGTGTTGGGTTGGTGCTGGATAGGCCGAGTTTGTTTTAGGTGTTTGAGTTTCAGATTTCAGGTAGTTGTTTTCTGCTTCTAACTGGTGAATACTTCTGGTGGGAGAGTGCAAGAGGTTTGAACCTCTGGCAACAGTTTTGACCAGACCGTTGATTTTTTGTTTGAGGTTTTGTACTGCTGGATTACATTTGTAGGCGTAGGAATGGCGTAGTGGTTTGCTTGATTTTTGAGGACGTAAACTGTGTGCTGGCTTTGTGTTGCTTGTAGGAGAGGGTGAGCGTGTGTTTCACATTGAGTGGGCAGGTGGTTGGATTTGTTTTGTTTGGGTGTTTGCATGGTCATGTTTTGACTGAGCAGAGGTTCGTTTCTACTTTGTTGGAATATGTGGAGTATTTGTGGTGAGTGCCGGGATGACTGTGTATGCATGTTCCCCTCGGGTGACTGTGGTGGAACCGTAGAGGCAGGCTTCGTGCATGGCGAGGATGTGGATTGGGGCAGAGTGGTATCAGAGCTGGGTGGTGGGATGGTTTTGGGGCTGGTCAGCAAATGCAATCTGGCGAGGTGAGGAGTTCCATGGGAGACGGGATGTCCTGGGCGGAGAGGCCACCAGAAGGGAGTGTCTATAGGGAGGGAAGGGAAGGTCAGACAGGTTGCCGCATACAGCCTGGTTGAGGTCGGGATGGGAGTCTTGGCAGGTCAATGAGAAGACTGTTCGAATCACCTGGATAGTGATTCGAACTCATACCGCAGCCATTTCCTGCACATGTTTCCCTGTACAAGAACAGTACCTGTAGAGTAAAATACTGTGTGTTGATGAGTTTTCAGGTACAACTCATCACTGGTAGGCTGGTGGGGATAGAGGACATATCAGCATTGTCGCTGAGGACAAGACGCCGATTAGGTGTGGCGTAGTCGGCCCATTGTACAGTAAACTCAGGTCAGTTGTTGATGTCACCAATAAAACGGTCTTGCTATTGGGAACAGCGTTGTGGGATTTTAAATGTGAGTTCCTTGAGGTCGATTTTAATGTCAATTGGGGAACCCAGTCACAAAGAGCGTCACTGCTATTCATGACCACAGACATGACTGTGAAAGCATGGGTAGGGTTAAGAGAAGGAGTGATATGGGGGCGGAGGGGAGGGGTGTTGCAGAGTGAGGGTGGGAAGGGGGGATGTAGGGGAGTGAGGGAGGGATGAGAGATATCACCGTCAACTCATGGTCAGAGATATTTAAATTACATGGTGCATATAAACAGCCATGCCTGTCGCTGAACCAGTGACACTTGGAGCTAAAAGGATGAAGAAGGGGCTGGGTAATGGAGCGGGAAGGAAACGGGGAAGGGGAAGTGGAGTTGGGGAGGAGTAGGGGGTATGGGGTAGAAAGGGGGAGCTGCCAACGAAACTGCCAATAAATCAAAGTCTAAGCTTCACATATCCTGGCCCCTTTTAAAGGAGGATAAGAAAGTACATACTTGTTTACCGAGGTCCTGGGAGACGAACACCGTGAGAGAAGAAGATGGGCTGAAGAGCACAACAGACGGTTGAAGCACTGATTAACCAGCTTTCACAGCTGGCCCAGGGCTCGCACACACGCACTATCACAGGCACTTAGACCCTTCCATTGTCCATAGGCGAGGAAGGTATCGATGGAAGAGGATGGAACGACGTCTGTAGAAGTGGAAGTGGCCAGATGATGTCACAAGGCACCAGGAACACCACAGCCCTGTTTGGCATCGGGGGGGTCCAAATTACCGGGCTGGGTTGAGGTAAGTGGCCACTGAAGATCACAAACAGTGGGCTGGGTTGAGGTAAGTGGCCACTGAAGATCACAAACAGTGGCTGGGTTGAGGTAAGTGGCCAGCTGAAGATCACAAACAGTGGGCTGGGTTGAGGTAAGTGGCCAGCTGAAGATCACAAACAGTGGGCTGGGTTGAGGTAAGTGGCCAGCTGAAGATCACAAACAGTGGCGCTTGAGATCACAGACACTGGGCGCTTGTTCAGGCCCTAGCAACAAAGGATTAATTAAGATAGCATGTGGCAAGGAGGGCTGTGCCGAGACACCGCGAGAATCTGTGATTAAGGGAAAACGAATAATCATCTACAACTTCCTTTCCGTCTAGAAAACTGAAAAATAATATGAATCCAGGTACAAAAGTAATCCACACACTGTCATTAAAACTCAGCGCTCAGTCACATCAAGTTACACTTGAAAAAGCAACATAATTGCGGAGCTGATCGCTTGCGTCCACACACTAACGACGTCCATCTTGTGAAGAAGAGAGAGAGAGAGAGAGAGAGAGAGAGAGAGAGAGAGAGAGAGAGAGAGAGCGGGACAGAGAGAGAGAGAGAGAGAGAAAGAGAGAGAGAGAGAGAGAGAGAGAGAGAGAGAAGAACATACTCTGATCATCAGGTCCTGCGACCATGATTCAATGTACATTCCTGCAGCTCTTCACTGCCTTGCCAAATATTTGAGCACAAATAAATCTATGCCAATTAGTCCTACTTAGTCATGATCACAAGGCATTTCTCTCTCACATCCAGGCAGGAGGCAATGTCGTGGTGTGCTATTTTGCCATGTATGTGGTGCTTGTTATACATGGTACGAACTGTGTTATACGAAACTGCTCCACCATAATGCGACCGCTTTGCTTGGAGGACTAGAGAATACATCAGCTAGGACTACATGCTCTGAATTGTGTCCATTCCATCACGAATACTGCACCCTATTCTCTTTTCATGGTGGCAGCGGTGGATGGTTCAACGCTTCTAACCGCATGTGAACCTATAAACGCTCGAAAAAGATGTTAAATCGCCATTATTTTCGATCAACGCGCAAACAAGACCCGCTGCGTGGACGCCATAATCTCAATATAAACGATGACGTAAGACGGCGCAGCTATGTCCCCGTCGCCAAGGATTAGGCCTAACCCACACAGTACCAGAAAGACTCAGGGACACAACATTGTGGTTCTCCATTACATGTATCAAGCTATATCCTATGGACATTTGATATTATACATCACTGGCTATAAATATCTCTTTGCAGTCATACGCATACACAATCATAGCTGCTGCACGCATACCTGAAATGAATGGGCTACTGACAATCACGAGGAAGGTCCACAATTGTTCAAAAGCAATATCTGCGTGTACTGTGAAGATGAAGAGATCACGGATGATAGAAAAAAAGCGCTCAAGATCATGCATGGCATAGGTGACGAGGGCACCAGACGACTACAAGTGTCCGCCTATCAGAGGAGGACAAACGCAAACCAGACAAGCTGTGGGAATCTTCGAATCCCAACTTAAGCCCAAGATCAACTTCAGAGTCCACCTCTTGCATCTGATGGAGTGTCGGCAACGTGAGGATGAAACTGTAGACGATTTCATCTTGCAGGTGCGCACTCTGCGATGAAGTGCGAGTTGACCAAACAGAGATGGAAAGAGGCTGAGAGAAACTGATCATAGCTTGAGGACTTCCAGCGTAACCTGCTGGGAAAGGCGAAAGGATACAAGCTGGCAGACGCTCTGGCTGAAGGCAGACGATACCAAGCCATAGTTGCCGGTCGCAGCAAGCTTCAGCAACTCAACCTAGCACAGGGAACACAAGCTTGACCTGCCTAGCGACAAACAGGCTCGAAAAGCCAGATCATGTGGGAATTGCAACACTTCACATGAGCCACGTAAATGCCCAGCATGTGACAGCACCTGTCACCATTGTGGAAAGAAAGGACATTGGCGAAGGGCAGGCAGACAAAGAGAGAAGACCTGCTTCGTGCACCAAGCAGTGTACAAAAGGAAAACAAACGGGAGAAAGAAAATTCACGACATGGCGTCGGAGAGTGAGGACACGAGTGACGACGACGAAATCAAGTACGACACAATCAACATTTCCAGCGTCCACAGTGAAGCGTTCACAGCGATGGATGTTGTGGCCCTGGAAAGACAGGCAAGACACGCTTAAGCTGAAAGTTGAAAGTTGACACCGAGCATCTATCAACACCTCACTCTACAGACATAGAGGAGTCTATACGGAAAGCGTGAGCTGTCAAAAGTTAACACCTGTCAAGAACACAAAGCTGACAGCGTACAATGGGCAGAAGATTCCTTGCCATGGTAGCCTCGAGCTTTAGCTCAGTCACAAGGGAAAGCTCACCAAGGCCAAGTTCTACGTGGCTGATGTGAAGCCCCATGCGTCATCGGTCTGCCTGCCTGTGAGAAGTTGAAGGTGGTGACTATCACTGCAGCGAAATCAGCACAACAGACGTTTCATCAGTTGAAAGCCTAAAGCAGGCTACCCAGGCCAGTTTGACACCCGTGGTGACTTCCAGGATCCAGCCCAGCTATACACCAAACCAGGAGCAGAACCCTCCATCGAATACCCAAGAAAATGCCCTGTACACCTTGAAGAACAGCTAAAAATAGAGCTGGAAAAATGGTTAAGCAAGGAGTCATCCGTAAGGCAAAGAGCACACAGACTGGTGCTCAAGCTATCCTACTCAGTGGAAAAAAGATGGCTCTCTCCGCATCTGTATTGATCCCCAGAAGCTCAACGCAGCCTTGAAGCGATGTCCCCACAAAATTCCTACGCTGGAGGAAATCAACCCCAAGTTTGCTGGATCGTCAGTATCAGCAAGACGGACGCCAAGGCAGGATATTGGTCAGTCCACCTCGACAAGAACAGCCAACTGCTGACCATGTTCCAAATGCCCTTCGGTCGTTATTGCTGGAAATGACTCCCCTTCGGACTGTGCGTATTACAAGACATCTTCCAGGCAAGAATGGATGAGAATACTGAAGACCTCCCAGGCGTGGCTGGCATCACAGATGATGTGTGCGTGCATGGCAAGGATGTGCAGGAGCATGACGACAACCTCAGGTGCCTGATGAAAAGAGCCAAGCAGTGTGGGCTCATCTCAATTCAGAAAAGTGCGACTAACGCAAAGACAAGATCTCCTTTTTTTGGAATATATACTCCAAGGACGGGATTCGCCCAGATCCAGCCAAAATTCAAGGCATCCAGAGCATGCCAATACTTGAGAACATAGAAGACCAACAGAGATTCCTCGGCATGATGACATATCTGTCGACATCCATCCCAAACTCAGCAACGAGCTGCAACTGCTGAGGGAGCTGTTGAAAAAAGACTCCCATTCATCATGTCAGAAGACTGCGCAGCA
>CM031610.1:21049350-21063147 GCA_018398815.1 Conus ventricosus
ACTTTCTTATTTATCATTGCGTGGGTAATGTACATGCTTTTCAGCCTTTAGAATTTCCAGATCAGGTGAAAATATCCCCTGTAAGTTAAAAAGAGAGAGTGAAGAAACCTTTCAGATGTTAAATGAGTAGAGAAGCCCTGCATACTGACTCAGATAATGATAATGGTGTTAACAATGACTATTCTGTAGGTCATAAAGTGTAAGACAATTGACTGGGTATTTGCTGATGGTAATGATGGTATTAAGGATAATGAAGGTGATGAGAGAACTGATAAATGCCAATCCTAGGCCAGCTGCTCCTCAACCAGTTTCGGAGCAGCTGACCCTAGGAATTGGCATTTATCAGTTCTCTCATACTCAGTGGACTTGATTCCACTGGGCATGCGCATTAACGAGGTAAAACCAACCTGCATTACACAGTTTAACCAGTTCGACCGGTTGACTCTAAAAGCCGCCTTTCCCTGTTCTCTGACAAGTAAGACTTCAATAACCCAAAAAAAATAACGATTATCTACAAACAGACATACTGTGTAGGGTTATCCGTTTTTAATACTAATTTACAAAACTTACTTGTCTAACTCACCTAGGTTCGGGCTAGGGCGACCTAGAATTGGTGTTTTCCTGTTCTCTGACAAGTAACACTTCAATAACCAAAACGTAGGGGGAAAGCTGAACATACCCATAGTGTAACGTAGGGGAAAAGCAGCAGCGCTGAACGCACCGCATATACAAACTGGTAAGCCTTTAATTGCTAGTTGACGGCCTACCTAAGGACTCTGCACTATCCGATTACTTACCGCGTGACTGGGCATGGCGATTTTGAACCAACGCCAGTCTTATTAAATTAAGTGCAGGGCTTACAACGCAGCTCTGCCTCGTCATTTCCATTGCTGATGTTGAGTTGTGAAGTGGTATGTGTTTTCTGGGGGACTTTAAAACTTTGGTTTGGATTGGGACAACTGTAGTGTGTGGACATATTTTTGCTGTGTGCGTGTTAATATTTAATATTTTGAAAAAATAATGGCAGCACGCTACAAACATATATATTGCAGATAAATAAAAATACAATTTTTTTTAACATAAAAAATAGCAAAAACCCCCCTCCCTGAGCATGGCCGACTGTTGATTTAATTTTATTTGCAGGCGTCACTTTGTGTCGACCATGCTTTCAGGGGGGAAACCCCAGGAGTATGTTTGCCCTGGGGTTTTTTGGGTGGTGGTGGCTGGCCTCTGGTCGGGAAATTGGCTGACACCGGTCTTCATTCTGGATGGGGTGAACTTGACCCCCAAGACTCTGGTCTCACTCGAAACTCGAAACTATGTGACAACTAATGAGGGAAGTGCAGCCCTGAACTCAGCAACTCCAAACTCCGAAAGTGTGACGCCTGCGGTGGCAACCGACCACAATAGCGAGTAGTTGAATTCTTATATTTAAGCTTACTTTTGGTGGTGGTGCAATCCACGTGTACAGGGAGACCACTCCATTACTACTTTTCGTGATGCAATCGATAAAGCTGCGTGCGCGACCTTAGACAGGTGGCCGTTGTGTGCGGCGCAAATGCCGCGTGTGTTCTGTTTAGCAGGCTGTGCGGTAAGTATGTGTGTGTGTGTGTGTGTGTGTGAGTGCGTGTGTGTGTGTGTATGTGTGTGTGCGTGCGTGTGTGTGTGTGTGTGTGCATGCGCGCGCGTGTGTGTGTGTGTGCGCACGCGTACGTACGTATGTGTGTGTGTGTGTGTGTGTGTGTGCAAGCAACGGCCAAGGCCTAACGCTCAACCTGCTACCGTCCGTGGCTGTTTGATCTGCTTAAAGCTGAAAACACCAACACGGTACGATTAGCCCGGAAGGTAAGCCTGATACACACCCACACACACATACACACAGCGTTCGCTTGCCGCTTGCCGTGTAATTATATGCCCCCTGTCAAACTACCGTCTCATTCTCCCCTGTCGTTCTCTTTCTCTCTCTTTCTGTGTGTGTGTGTGTGTGTGGGTCTGGCTCTGGCTGGCCCCCATAGTAAGTAATCGGATAGTGCGTAGTCCTATCACATGATCGCCCGGGGCTGCCGTACATGTTACATGGGTGGGCATGTGTGTGTGGGGTGTAAGTGTGTGCGTGCGTGTGCGTGCGTGCGTGTGTGTGTGTGTGTGTGTGTGTGTGTGTTCTTTGATTTAACGTCTTTTTACTTTAAAGTGATATTAGACAGTGTAACGTGAGTGTGTGTGTGTGTGCGTGTGTGATGACACACTGTCACCCAGCGCGACAAACACAGGGTTACACATAATGAGACGCAGCCAAGTTCACAATAGGCCACTGAAAGTAACTCGTTCTAACATCCCAAGACTAGTTACAGCGCTTATTTCCTTGGACCATTTTATGGAAGTGTATCCTGTTACCCACTTTTGAACGATTTGGTTGGTAAAGGTTAATTAAGTAACCTTTAAGTTCTTAATTAAGTTACCTCTAAGTTCTTAGTTAAGTTTTTTAATTAAGCCACCCCCAAGTTCTTAACCCCAAGTCACTTCCAAGTTTTAATTAAGTCACTCTAAATTCTTAATTAAGTCACCCCAAGTTCTTTAATTAAGTTTTTAATTAAGTTACTTCAAGTTCTTAATAAGTTCTTGATTAAGTTTTTAATTAAGTTCTTGATTAAGTTACCTCAAGATTGTAATTAAGTCGTCCTTTAAGTACAACCAAGTTCTTATTCAAGTTATCTTATAATTATCAAAAAATACAATCTATGTTTTTATCTTAAATGTAAATGTCTAATATAGTACACACACGCCTCAAAAAACGCGTCATCGCTGAGAATATCTTGCTCGGCGTTCTCTGCGCGAGATCGGTCAGCATAGATCTTAATGAAGTTCTTACATCCTAAGCAACCGCATTGATTACAATTCTGGTCTATGGAAATGTCTTTTATAGATCCATGTCTTTATTTATTGACTTCATCATTTTATAATACGCCATGATCTATTTTTATTAAAAAAATTTAAAATTAAGTTCTTAAAATATTATTCCATCTGAAATGGATCAAAATGATCTTTTGTTGTTGACGGTTCTGGCGTGCTGTTGTCTTCTGTATTTAGCGGTTCAGATTTTTTTGATTGCTTTTGTTTCTGCTGCCATTGTGTATATATTTTATAACCGTAATAACTGCCCCCACAGCAGCAAGGGCGCCAAAAATGGCAACAGTTTTAAGTTCAATATACCATGAAGACTTTGGTGCTGTAGGCCTTGAATTACATGGAGTTTTTATAGCCGGCATTGAATCAACTTGTTCTGGCGTTGGCGGTGTTATGTTTTCATTATGAGTTATATTCTGTAACATTATTTTTTTTTGTCTGTTCCACTCTGCTAATTTTCTTCCTGCTTTAACACGCCCAGGATGAGGATGCTTTTCACTGGGCCCACCAGATTCAGTGTTTTTGCTGATTTTATGGCTTGGTTACTTTCTCCACCTGATTCAGAGTTTTCTGATTCTGCTGATTTTCTGGCTCGGTCATTTTGAAGGGAAATAAAATCTATATGATTAAAAGTTATTAATCCCATGATTAATGGCGATAACAATGTTCCAAATTATAGTATAAATCACATCCTAGAGACTCTAATGACTTTGTTAAAACTGGATCTTGCGTTAAATCATACGTAAGATCTTGTTCAGAATCAATGGGAGCAAATCTATGACTAGTTTAGTGTACAAACTAAGAACCGTTTGCCCACACTTTTCACCATTCTAGACCCAGCTGCGCTTCATACCCGTTATGATACTTTAAAATGTCTTGCGGCGACATCTGTTGAATCTGTTCTATGCTGAATTCAGTTCGAGGAACTGTTTTGTTTTTCCACACACCGCCAAGAATACAACCTCCTTTTGGGGCATAACAGCTTGGCCATCAACTTGGTCATTCATAAGTTCAGGAAGGTTTAGGCTGCCTTGTAGCTGTAGTAGATCATCGCTGTTCATGTTTTTTATTAATTATAATTATTTTATTTTCTAAAATGAGCACCGAAAAAAACTGTTGCTAACCTTGTATACCATTCTGCTGTTATTGGAGGTCTAAGTGTAGGATACTCAATGCTTGGTAAAGCTTGTCAAGAATTAAACCCGCAGATCTTGGCAAACTAGACTTTGAGGATTCAGCAAAGCTAATTGCTATCATTGCAGCTTCGTTTGCCACGAAAGATTTTCTAGTCAAGCAAGGAATAATTCCAGACAGTATAAATATGTAAATAAAAAATACATTTATAAAAAATGGCTTCACTCATAATGATGATAGGCAGCGCTGTGGTTAATGCGCTCGCTTTTAGTGGAAGTAATTACGCATTTAGTAAACTGCGAGATGAAGGCGAGAGAAAAAGACATAACAAAGCTGTGGAGCAACTAGCCGCAGCACAAGATCGCTATGAAAAGCAGAGAATTGAGCAGTTAGATTTTATTAATAACACACTGAAAAAACAGGGGCATGCAGCTTACACATTTAAAGATGTTGATTGTCACGGTCGCTAAGCCGGACGGCCCTACCACCCTACCCACACCTATTACACACTAGAGCAGACAAACAGCACACTAACACAACTTTACAATCACGCGCACCTCTTTATTTCTGTCACGAGTTTGTCACGAGGCCTACGACGTTCGACCCACCTAGGGTGGCGGAATTACTTATTTGTTATTGTCGTTGCTGTTGTGTGTAGCCGTCCCTTAGGGTGGCTTGTGGTGCAGTTGCACCTTGGTGTGGTTTCAGCTAACTTCGGTTTGCTTTCTCTCTCTCATCTCTTAATTCCACCGCCCGTGCTATTTCAGTCTGAAGTTCACGGTGGGACGGTACCTTTCTCTCGTACTTTCTGTCTGTCGGCCTCTCGCCTGTCTTTTTACTGTCGCACGTGCTTCGTTTCTTTTTAGTTTGAATTTTGCTCACTTGTGTCGCAGCATGGGCATTGTTGGCCGCCCATTTTGCTGAGGGAGGTTAGCTCTTCACTCGAGGGAAGATGTCTCTGGGGGCGCCCTGCTCCAGTCCTGGTTCTTTTACCTTATCGTCGAGAGTACAGTCAGTACTCTCAATTCCTGCAGTCGGCTTGTAGGTGTGGGACATCATGTCTTCTGTTTCCGCATCTTCGCCTCTGTCTCTCGATGGACAAGAGGGTAGAGAGAGTTCCTTTGACCAGCTCTTTGGGGTCACCCACGGGTAGCTGGTATAGCATCAGTGTTAGTGGTCCGTTTGTTTGGATTTGTTGTTGTTAGCGGGCTTAGTCTTCACTTTTGGCCAATTTTCTTTTGTTTGCGAAAATTGTTAAGAGAATATTGTGTGGACCTTTTTCTTGGTTTATTTCCCTCTTTTACCTGGCCATTCTAAAGTATTTCCAAAATTTCTTTCTCATGTTTATGTATCTGGTGATGCGGTGGTAAGTCGGATGGGGAGGGAGAGAACTGGTGAGTCAGGTTTGGTACTTGTCTTGGTCACGTCGTCCGCCACTGTCACATTCGCCTGACTTTTATCCTTCGGCTCCGTCTGTTTGTGTGTGCATGGAGTTCGAGGTTTATGTTCACGAGCGTGCGTACGCATAGATTTGTTCGTTCGGATGCGGTGGTTGGAGATTTGTGTTTTATTTTGAAATGTGTTTATAAAATGTAGACAATTATTGCCATTGAATTACTATTTGCAAATGTGGTGGCTGTTATTTAAGCGATGGTGCTGTGTTGATTTATTTCTAAGGAAGGGAAAACGTTTTAAGGGGAGTGAGAAGAAGGGTGAAGATAATTCTTTTTTTGTTTTATAACTGTTGATTTAATGCAGTCTTTTACCTGCATCGTGTGAGAAGACTTGTTCAATGGGTTGTACTGGTGTGCGTTTTAATACACTTCCCCTCGCCCCATTCATGCGAGTGCTGATAAGACTTGACAGCAATGGTCCAGACGGTACTGACGGCAGGGTTCAGTACCTTCTTCCTTCCTCCCCATCTTCTTCTTTTCCTCCTCTCCGACTCTCCTCCAAGCTCGTCCTCCCCCCTCCCGGGCGGCTTCTCTGGAGCACGGAAATGGATGGATGCCTCGTGTGGACGAGGCCACGTTTGGCTGAGACCACGGACGAGGTTGGTGCCACGCGCTGGTCGAGGCAGCCTTGGTCGGGAACCGTGGATGCTAGGGGAGCCGCCGTCTCGGACTGGCCGGCCTCTGGACCCCGTCCAGGCCTCCAGTAAACAGCTACGTCCCACCCCCCCCCGGGACGCGCTCTTTCACTGCCGCTTGGGAAGTCGAGGGTGTCGGTATTGGGCGGACTCCGGGGGCCGGAGATCCAACCCGGCTCGGAGCACCTGTGGAAAGGGTGCTCCCTGCGGTCTTGAAGGGGCAGGGGATATGTGGAACGCATCCGTGCTGTGAGGAGAAGGAGGATAAGGGTCAATACTGGAAATATTCTTTATAATTGTGTCATGTCTCTGTGCTGGTAATGCGTAATTGTCGATTGTGTACGTGTATGGTGTAATTTATTTATTTATATATGCGTGTTGTTGTGGGTGTGGGAGTGTTGATTTTGCAGTGTGCTGTGTGTGCGTTGGAGTGCTATGATCGGGATGTGCATGTGTGTGCGTTGGACGTGCTTGATCGTGATTGTGTTGTTGTGTGGGTTGGAGTGCTTTATTGTGATCGGTGCATGGTGCGTGTGTTGGAATGTTTATTTTGCTGGTGTGTGAAATTGATGGGGTGTTGATATCGTATTCTGTTGTGTGTGGTCCTTCGGTGAAGCGTGCTGGAGGGTCAGTTCCACTCCCTTCACTCCACTAGGACCGATCCTGTCAGGGCAGACTCCAGGGGTTCGGTCGTGACAATTGGGGGGATCGTCCGGGTGTGAAGGGCTCTGGCTGTTCTCTTCTCGATTAGCCAGGAAAGTAACTGTTAGTTTTGTCTGTTTTGTATTATGTTTAGTCAGTTTGTATAGAGTGTTTGTTCGTTGGGTGGTTGGCTGGGTGACTCTATAGTGAAGGGAGTCTTTTTGGTGGCCTGAGGGAAACCGGCGGTTGACTCGGGGGTCGAGTGTGAGACCTGAGGAGTGTCGACCGCTTCCGTGACCTCCTTCCGCCGGGTACTCACGCAGGTACGGCCGTATGTCTTGCCCTTTGTTGACCGCCTCAGGTCTTCCATTCATGTTTTGTATTTTAGCTATTCTTGTTCTTTTTTTCTCCCTTACCTGGGTGTGAGTAAGGGGGGTGGTAGCGGACGCTAGTGTTTTTTTATTCCTCTCTCCGGATCCGGTCTGCTAGGTTTTTGTTTTGTTTTTTTTTCCGGCCAGACCCACGCACTGGTGTCGTGTGTAGAGAGCGGTGTTGACAGAGTGGGGGCATGCCGGACATTAGTTTTTTTTTTTTTTTATTTTTTTTAGGTGAGCCCAAGCACTGTTTGCTGTGCTGTAGAGCGTCGGTGGTTGCCAGAGTGGGAGCAGCGGAACTTGTCCGCAACTCACGCACACACTCACATACACACTTATACCCATGCCCCTAAAATATTTGTTTTTTTTTCTCTAGTGGCAAGATTGTTTTTCCCCTGTATTTGGATAACTGGTAGGATATGTTGTTATGGCGACGTCCAAGCGCTGGTGGTTGTGGCGACGCGGGCGTCGAGCAAGAAGGATATTCAAACTGTTACTGTAGTTCCTACTATTAGTACACAGGTACTTCGACTACGGTAAACTTCTACCTATTCCAGTGCTGTAGCAGGTAGTCCAGTGAGTACTTTTACTACCTCTTCGCTGGGGGGTTCTGTCTAGACCACCGACTGGCACTTCCGCTCGGTAAGCGTCAGAGTATTGCGAAGCAACTGTGGGCTTTGTTGGAGTCGCAGAGCCGAAACCTTCTCCTTCCAGGTTACCCCTCGTTAGGGCATGCCCAGAAGACTTTCCTTATGGGAATGTCGTGACCCAAGGGACGGGTCAGCGGATATCCTCCGTGTTGGGAGTGGTGAACCCGCTCAGGATATCACCTCTGTCTTATGTTTCTGAGCGACAGCGACGGGAGGATGAGGCCTCAAAGTAGGGATGAGGTTAGGGAAGAGGCCGCTGGAAGGAAGCTCTGCGTAGGGAGAGCGTAGGAAAGAGGCCGCTAGGCAGGAAGCTCTGCGTAGGGAGAGCGTAGTGAGGAGCGCCGCTAGACAGGAGGCTTCTGCGCAGACAGAGAGGAGGACTGCAGACAGTAGATTATGCATAGGACCGGAAGAGGCTATATGCTGCGCAAGAGAAGAGGCTGCCCGACAGGAGGCCCTTCGTAAGGAAGCAAGCTGATAGAAGGAGGCTTCAGCGTAGGGAGGAGGCTGTCAGGTAGAGTGAGGCTGGTAGACAGGTAAGGACTCAGCGTAGGGTGGAGGTGCTCTGCGTAGGTTGGAGGCTGCTAGACAGGAGGATCAGCGTGGGAGGAAGGCTGACCCTCCGTAGGGAAGAAACTTAGACAGGGATGGAGCTTGCGTAGGGAGGAGATGGAAACACTTCTTCTTTCCGCGGCCTCCAGCTTCTGGAAAAACCAGGGGGTTAATCACCAGGCAAGGTGATGAGTTGAGGCCCAAAGTTAAAGCTTTCCAGAGTTTCAGACCTAGTGAGGACATTGATATGTTTCTTAGGACATTTCGACATGGTTGCGTTGTTCATCCAATTGTCTGAGGAGCAAAAGGCCTAGGCACCTTTTTTCTGGATTATCTGGTGCTGCAATGGGAGTGTGTGCTCACTCTAAATGAAGGCGCGTCGTATGCGACATTGCAGTTGGCTCTGGGTAAGCGTACCACCTTACCAGAGACCTACAGGAGGAAGTTTAGGGTCCATGAAGAAGGAATAATGTGAGACCTTCGTGCAGTTTGGTGATAGGCTGCGCAAGTGCTAGGGTACTGGCGTCAGTTAGCTAAGTTGGAGCTGGGAGGATCTGTTCTCATTGAAAACAGCTCTCCAAACTCTGTGTCCCCTGAGTGAGGATCAGGATAGGCGAGACGGACCTCAGGATTTTCGCGGCTGCGATTCACACAGCTGAGGTGTTTGCTGAAGCTCGCCGGGCTTATGGGCATCGCCTGATAGGTGAGGAAGGCCTCCACAGGATTTATTTCTGAAATAAGGCGCGACAACTGCTAGGGGGTCGTGAACAAGGCGGGCAGACTTCGGGGACTCAGCACCTCGATTTTGTTTTCTTTGTGGTCGTTCCTGGTCTCCTCAGGAAAGATTGCCTAGAGCCGCTGGTAGTATGGGCTTGTCCTTCCAGCATCTCGCGCCTCGGGAACGTGGGTTCCGTCAGCTCCTAGTGGTACAGAGTGCCCAGTGGTTTTCTCTGGTGTTGGTTCCTCCTTGGTCGACACCATCAGGGATTCGGGAGCATCAACTCGATCTTTGTTGATAGGATTTAGTTTCCACTGAGGCCCGGCGGGGCGCTAGTTATGATGTGTTGGCGGGTTACCATGATGGAGGCTGGTTTTTACCTCCACCTGTCCTTCTGTACTTATGCCTTCTCCACACAACTTCATGATGGCGATAGTATGGGCTATCGCGGTTGGAGCGGACCTCTGCGTAATCCCTTTTCATTGGAATACTATCACCTTTCGCAGACGGACGCAGTCAGCTCCGTGTCTACGGATTTGCCGTACTGGCGTGTGTGGGAAGTCACCACACGCGCAAAGCTAAGAAGCAGGAACAGGAATTGCGTTCCGTTCTTCAGCCGATCTCTGTACGAGTTCTGCTAGGGCTGATCTGTTCCATTGTTCGTCTTAGGCCAGGCGATTGGATGTCCAAGCTGCGAAAATGGTTGCTCGTCTCCGCTCACAGTCTGCCAACTCACAAGGTGAGCTTCAAGCTCAACTAGGGGTTCTATTTAGGTTTGTCACTCTGGCAGATCGTGGCAAGCAGCTTGAGTTCCCCAAAGCTTGAGAGGGTCTGTTCTCCGGAAGCCCCCGATTCCTTCCATGGAGGTCATTGGAGGCTCAAGCGGGACTCTCGACGAGTAAGACAGGACCTTATTTTGGCCAGGGATGAACTACAAGGTTAGACGTACTGCGCAGTTGCGATGTCTGCCACGGACAACGCCTACGGGTCGCTTGAAGGTGTTCCCCTAGGGTCAGTGCCACGGGCTGGGGAGATTCAGCAGGTTGGGGTTGACTGGTGGGACCCATTAATCCTCCATCCGTTCGCGGTCACGCTACACTTCTGTAGTGGTAGTAGAATCTGGGAATGTCGATTACCCAGATGGCTGTCCGCTTAGGACTATCGATTGCCCTACTGTTGCTGAATCTCTCAGGAGTTGGACGCGCACTGGCATGTTCCAAGAAGAAGTACGGCCGGAAATTTGTACTGTAGAGAGAGGATTCATCAAATCTCCAGTGCCCTGGACGGTTCGGCCAGTCAGCGTGACTCTTGAGTTAGGGCAGTGGAACTGCAGAGTCATTTCCGATCATATCAAGGGTTCCTGTATACGGTTGCTGGTCTATATTAGCCGAGTCCGTAGTTAGCACATTGGGAAATCAGTCAGGAGGGAACCTCCTCAACCAGGGTTATATCTTTTTGGTCTCTGTATCAGGTTGTTGTGACTGTTGTCACTTCAGTGAGGGTTACGGTTATGACTCTCATTGTTCGGTTGTTACTTTCATGGTTGGAAGGTTTTGCTTAGTTGTTTGATCTAAATGTTAGTATTATGTATTCCTCGGGTGATTCAATCGTGGAATGTTTGTATTGGATTTTTCGTACTCTGTCGATCACAGAGAGTTGGGTTCGGTCCATTGTTGTGAAGTTGCACATGCGACAAGGTTCAAAGGAGCACTGTATCTCAGAGAAACAGATGCTTTTGGAAGGGGGGTTTGTCACGAGTTTGTCACGAGGCCTACGACGTTCGACCCACCTAGGGTGGCGGAATTACTTATTGTTTATTGTCGTTGCTGTTGTCGTGTATCCGTCCCTTAGGGTGGCTTGTGGTGCAGTTGCACCTTGGTGTGGTTCAGCTCAACTTCGGTTTGCTTTCTCTCTCTCTCTCTCTAATTCCACCGCCCGTGCTATTCATCCTGCAAGTTCACGGGTGGCCGGTACCTTTCTCTCGAACTTTCTGTCTATCGGCCTCTCGCCTGTCTTTTTACCTGTCGCACGTGCTTCGTTTCTTTTAGTTTGAAGTATGCTCACTCTGTGACGCAGCATGGCATGTTGGCCGCCATTGCTGAGGGAGGTTAGCTCTTCACTCGAGCGGAAGATGTCTCTGGGGGCGCCTGCTCCAGTCCTGGTTCTTTACCTTATCGTCGAGAGTACAGTCAGTGCTTTCAATTCCTGCAGTCGGCCTGTAGGAGAGGGACATCATTTCTTCTGTCTCCGCATCTTCGCCTCTGTCCTCTCGACTGGACAGAGGGTAGAGAGAGTCCTTTGACCCGCGTCTTCGGGGTCACCCACGGGTAGCTGGTAAGCATCAGTTTCGTGGTCTGTTTGTTTTGATTTGTTGTTGTTAGCCGGCTTAGTCTTCACTTTTGCGCAATTTTCTTTTGTTTTCGAAATTGTAAGTAGAATATTGTGTGAGACCTTTTCTCTGGTTAATTCAATCTTTAACCTGGCCATTCTAAATTATTTTCCAAAATTCTTTCTCCTGTTTATGTATCTGGTGATGCGGTAGTCGGTGGGGAAGGGAGAGAACCTGGTGATTCAGGGTTGGAACTTGCTTGGTCTCCGCTCGTCCGCCCCTGTCACATTCGCCGGACTTTTATCCTTCGGCCACCGTCTGTTTGTGTGTGCAAGGAGAACGAGTTTTATGTTCACGACGTGCGTACGCATGATTTGTCGTTCGGATGCGTGGCTGGAGATTTGTGTTATTTTGAAATGTGTTTATAAAATGTGACAATTATGCCATTGAATTACTATTTGCAAATGTGGTGGCAGTTATTAAGCGATGGTCGCTGTGTTGATTTATTTCCTAAGGAAGGAAAACGTTAAGCGTGAGTGAGAGAAGGGTGAAGATAATTCATATTTGTTTTATAACCTGTTGATTTAATGCAGTCTTTTACCTGCATCGTGTGAGAAGACTTGATTCAATGGGTGTACTGTGTGCGTTTAATACACTTCCCCTCGCCATCATGCGAGTGGCTGATAAGACTTGACAGCAATGGTCAGACGGTACTGACGGCAGGGTTCCAGTACCCTTCTTCCTTCCTCCTTCCTTCGTCTTTCCTCCTCTCCGACTCTCCTCCCAGCTACGTCCTCCCCCCTCCCGGGGGCTTCACCTGGAGTACGAACTGGATGGTGCCACGTGCTGGTCGAGGCCACGTTCTGGCTGAGACCACGGACGGGATGGTGCCACGCGCTGGTCGAGGCCACGCCTTGGTCGGGACCGTGGACTGCTAGAAGAGCCCGCCGTCTTGACTGGCGGCCTGGACCCCCGTCAGGACCCCCAGTAACAGCTACGTCCCCCCCCCCCCCCCCCCGGACACTCTCCTCACTGCCCGCTTGGGAGTCGAGGGTGTCGGCTTTGGGCGACTCCCTGCGAGAACCAGTCCGGCTCGGAGCACCTAGTGCGACAGGGTGCTCCCTGCGGACTTGACAGGGGCAGGGATGTGGACGCACTCCGTGTGTGAGAAGGGTCAATACTGGAAATATTTCTTATAATTGTGTACATGTCATATGTGCTGGAATGCTGTAATTGTGATTGTGTACGTCGTATGGTGAAATATTTATTTATAATCGTGCTGTTGTGGGTGGTGGGAGTGCTTGATTGCGATTGTGCATGTTGTGTGCGTTGGAGTGCTTGATCGTGATTGTGCATGTTGTGTGCGTTGGAGTGCCTTGATCGTGATTGTGCATGTTGTGTGCGTCGGAGTGCTTTATTGTGATCGTGCATGGTGCGTGTGTTGGAATGTTTATTTTGCTGGTGTGAATAAATGGGGTGTTGTATCGTAATCTTTATTGTGTGGTCTCTTGCGGAGCGTGTGAGGTCAGTCACTCCCTTCACTCCCACATAGACCGATCCTGTCAGGGCAGACCTCCAGGGGTCGGTCTTGACAGTAGTCATACCAGGCCAAAACAGTATGGTTCTTGCACGCTGTTTTGTTTTTTCTGTTCCAAGGTGGCATGTGTGGGTCTTTTGAATCATTTCTGTTTGTAGAGCTTTGGGGATGATGATCTTCTCTTCTTTGAGAATAATACCATCGATGATGGCAAGCTCATCTCCGAAATTCCAGAAATCCACAATCTTGCTGTGGCATTTTTGACGCTTGGCTGGCCAACCATTTTGAATGGCTGAATGTAATGCTGGGTCTTCAGCTGTTGCCTTTTTGATGTCCTGTATTTTGTTGTCACTGACAGGCATGTTTTTCAGGATGCTGTGGACTTGAAATTCCGGGTCTTCCAGGTTTCCTCCTGATTCAGAGGACGAGTGAATGCGGGGAAAGCGTGTCAGCCACTGGTGTGAGTTTTCCAGGCATGTGGGTGATGTTGAGGTAATATTTTTGCAACTGCAAAAACATGCGCTGGAGGCGTGGTGGAGCTTTATCCAGGGTCTTTTTTGAAATGGCTTCCAGGGGTTTGTGGTCAGATTCCACGGTGACTTTCTGGCCGTAAATGTATTGATGAAATCTTTTGCATCCAAACATAATCGCCAGGATTTCTTTTTCAATTTGAGCATAGTTCTGCTCGGGTGGAGATTTGGATGCGAAAGAGATGGGTTTTCCATCTTGGATCAAAGTCCATGTTTGCTGGCATCAACTTGCAGCGTTGTGGGTTTTGATGGGTCGAAATATGCAAGGACAGGTTTACTGGCGATGGCTGTTTTTGCTTTGTTTAAAGCATCTTCTTGGGGTTTGTCCCAAGAAAATT
>CM031610.1:21063247-21089341 GCA_018398815.1 Conus ventricosus
CCACATCGTACTTGAGAAGATCACGCATGGGTTTGGTCACCTCAGAAAGCTGTGGAGCAAACTTGGCAAGATAATTTATCATGCCAAGCATAGTTGTCAGCTCTTTCTTGCTGGCTGGTGGGGGCATCTCCTGGATGGCTTTCACTTTGGAGGGGTCTGGTTTCAGCCCATCCGCTGAAATCACATGTCCAAAGTATTCAATTTCTGTTTTCCCGACTTCTAGCTTTTCTGGGTTCAGCTTCAGATTTCTATTGTCTGCTCGCTGTAGAGCCTCCCTCAGGTTTTTGTTGTGCTCTTCAATGTTTTTTTCCGCTGACGATGATGTCATCAACGAGAGGAGTGACATGTGGTAGGCCTTCAAACACTTCGTCCATTTTTCTCTGGAACTCATCTTGGGCAGAAATGATGCCGAATGGCAGTCGATTGAACCGGTACCGTCCTAATGGAGTGTTAAAAGTGGTCAGGTATGAGGACTTCTCGTCTAGTTTCAACTGCCAGTATCCAGATTGGGCATCCAGTTTGGAGAAATATTTCGCACCTGACAGTTTAGCAAGGGCGTCTTCTAGTGTTGGTGATGGGTAGTGAGGCCTTTTTATTGCCTTGTTGAGGTCTTTTGGGTCAAGGCAAATGCGAAGTTTTCCTTGCTTTTTTCAACGATGACAAGAGAATTGACCATTCTGTTGGTTCAGTGACTTTACTAATCACTCCGGACTTTTCCATTTTTCCATTTTTCCAAGGTCATTTTTCAGTCTCTCTTTAAGTGCATGGGGTACTCGGCGAGGAGCATGAACCACTGGAATTGCATCTTCTTTAAGATGGATTTTGATCTCACCTTCTAGGGATCCTAATCCAGTGAAGGTTTGACTGAATTCTTTTAGGATTTCATCTTTTGTGATCAGAGGAGATTCAACTGACATGACAATCTCGATGAGATGTAACTTCAATGATGCCTGTAATCCAAGCACTGGTTGTGAAGGTGTGTCAGCAACATAGAATCGACCATGATAAGTTATGTTTTTGTATTTCACCTTCAGGTTCACAGCGCCAACGACTTTCAGGCTTCTCCCATGTAGCTGATGAGTTTTTCTTTGCAGGGCAAGACAGGTAAATGACAAGGTAGCTTCTCGAAGACTGTTGTTGGAATCACATTGACTTGTGCTCCTGTGTCAATTTTGAATTGAATAATATTTCCAGTTTCGAGTACAATGTCAGCACTCACGGAGTTAGGAGTTTCCTCGTTTGTTATTGCACTGACAAAAAAGAGTTCGTTTTCACTGTCATTCTCTTCAACTGCGCAGATTTTGTTTCTCCTCTGTGATTCTTGTTGCTTTCTGGAAATACAGACTTTGGCCCAGTGATTGGTTCTGTGGCAGTAGCTGCAGGTTGAACCAAAGGCTGGACATTCTCTCTTGTTGTGAATTCTTCCACAGTTTCGGCATGCTTTGCCGTGTCTTCTAGATCCGTGTGTCTGGTGTTGGCAGTGACTTTCATCATTTTTCTTCCATGGTCTTTTGAGTACATCGACTTGCTGAGGATTTGCTGTGGCTGACATTGATTTGAGACGTTCTTGTGTCGTTTCGTGAGCAATACCAATATCAATTGCAGACGTCATCGTGAGTTTGTCACCTTCAGTCAGTAGCTTTTCTCTGATTTCTTGCGATGCGATGCCTGCAACAATGCGATCTCGAATCATTTCATCTTTTAGATGATAACCGCACGTTTGGATAAGATTGCGTAGATCTGTCACAAACTCAGCAAAGGTTTCATGTAGTTTCTGTGTTCTTTCATGAAAGATGTATCGAGCAAACACTTTGTTTTTGGTTCGGCGTGCTCGTGAAATTTCTGTAATACCAGGTCAACGTTTTTGGCATCAGGATCTGATAGACCCCATGAATTGAATATGTCTCTGCCTTTCTGACCGACCCAGATGAGTATGTAGGCTGCATGAGCTTCTGCTGATGTTTGCTTGAGTGGGCCTTGAAACATGAGTTTTGAATGCTGGCTGAAGTTTTGCCATTCTTCGTTTAGATTTTTGGCATCCCAGTTTATAGATGGGTTGTTTTGAGAGGTTGAAGTCATTTTAACAACAATCGCTACGGTGTAGTTACAGTAACATTCACTTTAGCCAGTGTAGAATCGTTACGTTGCATTGCTACGTACGTGATTGAATCAGACCTCCGAAGATTTCACTGTCGATTGTTGGATCAGCACCGGAATGGTCTTATTCGTGGGTTTGAGTTCGTTGCTCGACACCATATAATGTTTTCGTGTCGATAGGTGTATCTAGAATATACTGTGACTCATCGTTTCACTATCAATAGTGGTGACGATGTTGAAAGGTTGCCATTCTTTTGTTTTCCTGCCGTTTCTCTCTATGGGAACGTCCAGGGAAGTAACTTGCATCTAGCAACCAGAATTGTCTCGCCGTTTCGAATCGATCGGTAAATATTACAGAAGGGACTGGAGGCTGGACGTACCATTGCTGGGGTTGGTGTGGGCCAGAGCGGCAGCACCAGCCAGAATTCCACAACCATTTCGGGAAGATTGCCTGAGGTAGGCGATGTTTGGATTTGTAGGCTAGACTTATTTATAGATTGTTAATGTGTTGAGAGATTCATTTGTGTAACTTGGAACTGATGTTCGTTAAGTCAGCATAATTCTTATTCTTTATTCATGCGATTTGCTTGGCAATGTAAATCTATATGACCATCGTCAACTTGCAGAAGCTTTTTCATATTCAAGCCATTGGATGCGCGATCGGTTATTTTCCGACATTTCGTGATCGTGGTGGCGGAGTATGCTCGTTGCCCGGACATTGCGATATGTCATCACCATCTTCGATCACCCACATTTCCATCTGTGTCGTGAAATGTTCTAATCAATGATTATTTCCTCCACAGGTTATCCAACTTGCAATGAATCATATTTGTGCAATAGAAGTTGGTAAAGTGAGATGATCTTCTCTAACGAAATAATGGAGCAAGATTAATTGTAGTAAGTTATCAAGTAAAGAACGAACCTTCATTGATACTATTCTATTTAAATAAAGAAACTTCAAGAGTGTGTACAGAAGTTAGCTAGGATAGTACTGATTGTAAAGGGGTTGGAGGGGGGGGGGGGGGTGAAGGACAAGAGCAGACGTACAGTCGTGAAGAGATTTCTGAGAAACTGTCCGTATGTCCTCCAGGTTTTTATTTTTTATTTATTTATTTTTTTGTCTTCTACTTCTATCAAACCACGATCATCATCACGTAACCTCATCAACCACGTCCTGCAAATCGTGAAGGAGGGGGGCTGGGGCATCAAATCCATAATCTACAATGACCACGCCAACAACGACGAAGAGAACAGGAGCTAAGTCTACATCATCGTCATTCGTGAAGCATCTACACCCCTAACCCCTCTAGTCTGAACTTTTTCCTTGATTCTTCTCCCCATTGGAACTCTATGACTGTTTTGAGCGACGTTCTATCATGCACATCGTTGTCACACATCATCATACCACCACGTGTTGATTTCTTCCTTTAAATTATATTTCTTTGAAGATTCTGGGTTGTGTGTGCGTGATGTGTGGCAAGAATTGAGTAATACACTTCCACCTTGCTGCATCACACAACAAAGTCGTGACAACTTTTTTTTTCTTTTTCTTTTATTGCTGTCCCAACCTCTGCGCCACCTCTGAGGCAATGCACCCACGCCGCTCATTCTCACAGCCACAGCCCGGTCAGCCCTGCTGCAGCCCCGGCATCAGCAATCCACAGGGAGCAGTCAATGTCAAGTCGTCAAGAGGCAACCCACCGGAGGAGACACTGCACTGCTGCCGAGTCACTTCGGTGGTGTTCAGTGGCGCCTGTTCTGATCTAACATACGCAGGACACCACCTACAAAGCCCCCTACAGACGACAATAATTGCTTAGTCGCGGAGCCGGCATAAGTGATCTCTCCCTCTGGAGGGCGCCACCATGTCCGTCAAACGACAGCCCCATGGACTTGCTGATACCGGTGACCCCGACGGAACCAAACCAAGGCCACAGACGTGGAGAGGACATCGAAATTGAGGTCACCATGAGAACAAGGCATGAAGGGCCACATAATTTGAGACATCTTTTTTTCTTTTTTAATGCTGATCAATGAGAATGAGGATGATTAAGATGATGCTATGGATTTCCAATTCGGTCTGAGACTACATGGCAGGGCTGTACTCTAGGCTTCCTTTCATAATATATCCCGGCGTCAACCAGGCCCCAGAGATACAGGCACCTGCACTGTTGGTCAGTAAATTTGAGCAACACTCTCAGAAACGCATCCATTAAGTGGATGAAACTCGACCGTGTGGTCCCAGTCTTCCCAACTGAGTCTGCAGCAAACTCAACTCTGGGTAGGAGCCGGTTGGGGCAGAAAAAACCCACATGACTCTGATGGGATTCGAACCTACGACCTCCCAGCCGGGAGTCCGCGACGCTAACCACTTCGCCACGGCGGCTGGTAATTCGTGACAACTTTATGGGGGCTCGTGTCCGGGATCCCAGCCGGTTACGGCTTGTTGTTGATGTTTGCACACTCAATTCTTGCTGCCGGAGGTTGGGCGGAGCTATCGCATGTCCGGTGATCGACGCGCACCGTCCTTCACACGCGAAGTGCTCGGATCTAAATAGATCTAGACCCCGTTCACCGTCCTTTCGATGATTCGTGGTTTTGATAAAATTTTTCAAGGATTAAAATGCTTTAAACCTATATAGTCATGCTCTAGCTTTCGTCGGAAAATTAGACCGGAGCAGCGAAACGTACCGAAACATCGGTAGATCTAAAGGAAGAAGTAGAAAACCTCAGTCAATAAAAAGTATTGTTAGAGCTGTCTGTGCCTGTATGTTCATTTGTCAACGGTGATTTACGGAGACGTTCAGGTCAGGATGCCTGTGTGTAACGTCAGTCGTTCGCACAGAGGGAAGGGTGTGATGTTGATGCCAGAGTTGGCAAGATACATTGTTGTTGTATTCTTTTTAGCGCTAGGTGACGTTCAGGGAGCGTCAGAGTGTGGTGCGCTCGGTTGGATAGCGTAAGTTATATATTTGTTAGCGCCATCGTGGTTGCGCTAAGTAACGTTTTGGAAACGTTGATGTGCGGTACATCAATTGTGAAGTGTCGTGGTGACACGAGTTCAGCATTGGAGTGCTGAGAACCGTTGACAGTGGTGACAGTAGTGAAGAGGTGCAAACAAGGGAATTTGCAGAGAAGCGAACGTCATACTGTAGCGTTCTGTAGCGTTGGAGGGAAACGCTACGTCTGCGGAAAACGCTTGTGTGAACTTCAACTTCAGAGATTAGTTCAGCGCCAAGCTGTGTGACGTCATAGTATTTTTGTCGAGCTATTGTTATGTGACATAATTTCTAGGGCTAAGTACTGGTATTGTTAGTAACTTATTGTCTTTGTGTTGCACATTATATATATATATATATATATATATATATATTATATATTATATATATACAACAAACCAATAAATTCCAAGGATAAGTACCGAGCACCGTTCCAGCAACTTACAGAGCAGCTTTGTGTTGCAATGACTGCAAAAAATATTGAATTACAAACAAAGCTTGCTCTTATGTCATTGTGAGAAGCATTTTTTCCCCCATTCACCCACTCAAGCACATACTGTTAGTTAGGCAGAATCATCTACCACTGCAGATATGAATGCTTATCTCCCCCTATTTCTTCAATCTAAGACATAAGAGCAAGCTTTGTTTATAATTCATATATATATATATTATATATATATATATATATATATATATATTATACAACAAACTAATAAATTCCAAGGATAAGTACCGAGCACCGTTCCAGCAACTTACAGAGCAGCTTGGTGTTGCAATGACTGCAAGAAATATTGAATTATAAACAAAGCTTGCTCTTATGTCTTAGATTGAAGAAATAGGAGGAGATACGCATTCATACCTGCAGTGGCAGATGATTCTGCCTAACTAACAGTATGTGCTTGAGTGGGTGGATGGGGAAAAAATAAAATAAAATAAATGCTTCTTAAAATGAGCCTTCAGCAAGCTTCTCCAAGGGGGAGAGACATCCTCCAATAGGGAGGGAAACTCACTAACATATAACTCCTGGTCATATACCGATATTTCGAAACTTGGTGGTTTCTCCTCAGTGACCGCGGAAAGTGGTAATTTGACTCCTCTGCCTTTTCAGTTTTAAGAAGAATGCAATCCCAGAAAAGGCTGGTGTGCAATACCGTAGTATGTTTGTTGAGTTTTCAAAAAACCAACCAAAGGTGCCATCCAAGAAGCAAAAGAAAATCATGAAAGAGCAAAACAAGCTACATTTTCTTGTGAAAAGTAGAAAATATAAAAAAGATATCCTCTAAGACACAAGTGCTGAGGGCCAGTTCTTGGAATGAATCTGCAAGGGACTAAAATACAACAAACTAATAAATTCCAAGGATAAGTACCGAGCACCATTCCAGCAACTTACAGAGCAGCTTGGTGTTGCAATGACTGCAAGAAATATTGAATTATAAACAAAGCTTGCTCTTATGTCTTAGATTGAAGAAATAGGAGGAGATACGCATTCATACCTGCAGTGGCAGATGATTCTGCCTAACTAACAGTATGTGCTTGAGTGGGTGGATGGGGAAAAAAGAAAATAAAATAAATGCTTCTTAAAATGAGCCTTCAGCAAGCTTATATTCTCCAAGGGGGAGAGACATCCTCCAATAGGGAGGGAAACTCACTAACTATAACTCCTGGTCATATACCTATATTTCGAAACTTGGTGGTTTCTCCTCAGTGACCACGGAAAGTGGTAATTTGACTCCTCTGCCTTTTCAGTTTTAAGAGAATGCAATCCCAGAAAAGGCTGGTGTGCAATACCGTAGTAGTTGTTGAGTTTTCAAAAACCAACCAAAGGTGCCATCCAAGAAGCAAAAGAAAATCATGAAAGAGCAAAACAAGCTACTTTTCTTGTGAAAAGTAGAAAATATAAAAAAGATATCCTCTAAGACACAAGTGTGAGGGCCAGTTCTGGAATGAATCCGCAAGGGACTAAAATACAACAAACTAATAAATTCCAAGGATAAGTACCGAGCACCGTTCCAGCAACTTACAGACAGCTTGGTGTTGCAATGACTGCAAGAAATATTGAATTATAAACAAAGCTTGCTCTTATGTCTTAGATTGAAGAAATAGGAGGAGATACGCATTCATACCTGCAGTGGCAGATGATTCTGCCTAACTAACAGTATGTGCTTGAGTGGGTGGATGGGGAAAAAATAAAATAAAATAAATGCTTCTTAAAATGAGCCTTCAGCAAGCTTATATTCTCCAAGGGGGAGAGACATCCTCCAATAGGGAGGGAAACTCACTAACATATAACTCCTGGTCATATACGATATTTCGATCTAAGAAATCTAAGAATGCGTTTCTCCCCCCTATTTCTTCAATCTAAGACATAAGAGCAAGCTTTGTTTATAATTCAATATTTCTTGCAGTCATTGCAACACCAAACTGCTCTGTAAGTTGCTGGAACGGTGCTCGGTACTTATCCTTGGAATTTATTAGTTTGTTGTATATATATATATATATATATATATATATATATATATATATATATATATATATATATTATATATATATATATATAGATGCCGAGACACGAACGTAGGAGGGACTCAAGTGAGTCCGAAGGCCCTGCACAAACATTGGAGAGCCAATGTGGAAGCAGTTTTCTCCGTTTCAAGAGTGAAGGAGAGCTGCTGGGCCTAAAACTGTAAAAGGAAAAGACTTGAGAGAGTATATAGAACTAGAAGTGAGAGAGGAGCATGAAAGACAAGAGAGAGAGAAAGGCAGTTCCAGCTTGAATCTAAAAGACTAGAGACTGAGACTGAGAGCAATGTGCAAGTGGCACAGTCCCAAAGTAGGAACAATGCTGTTAACTGTAATTCTTCGGCCAAGGTAAAGTTGCCATACCTTGATGATAGGGACGATGTAGAGTCTGTCTGGCTCAGTTCGAGAAGGTGGCCCTCATAAACAATTGGGATGAAGAAGAATGGGGAGCACGCCTAGCACCCTTGCTCAAAGGAAAAGCAAGGGAGGTATATGTTAAGTTTGCTGCCACCAGTGCGGCAGACTATGGAGCCATCAAAGAAGCGCTCTTGCGGAAATTTCAACTCAATGCCAGCCCATATAGGCAAGTTTCGCTCTGCCAGGAGAGAGCCGAATGAAACCTGCCATGCCCTATGGGAGAGGCTGTCGTTGTGGCTGGAAAGGTGGATTGAACTTTCTGGCAAAACAACCGAGGACTTACTGGAGATGTTACTCGTGGAAAAATTCCTCGAAGCCTTGTCGTTCGAGGAGGCAAGATTCGTGAGGGAAAGAGCCCCACAGAGTGGCACAGAAGCAGTGGCAGTGCTAATGTATTTTAGCAGTCTCGCCAGATGGAGAGACGCCCTCGAAATTCTAATAATGGGAACAAGGGCGGTAAACCTGAGGATGATAATCGCTCAGGGGATAAACAAAGAATGTTCAAGACCCAATCAGCAGTGTCGGAAGGGAAAGGCGAGAAAAGGGTTATGAACAGAGCCTTCACCATAAAGTGCTTTTTATGTGGAGGTCCGCATTTGGCACGTGCATGTCCGAAAAAAGGACAAAGTGTAGCTGCTGTATGCACCACCCTTGCCAGTGTGCAAGTAGAAGGACAAACGCTGTGCGATGCGTGCAGCAAGATCGAATTCGATCCCAGATGCACAGCAACTATTGAAGGCACAGAGGTAGATGCCATATGGGACACTGGGTCTACCATGACCATAGTAAAGAAAGAACTGGTACCAGAGAAGTGCTATACTGGAAGCAGGAAAGATGTTTCTCTGGCTTCTTCTAAAGTGAAGAAGAAATTGCCAACAGCTGTGATGAACATTGTGTCACCATATTTGAAGAGAAGACGGAAGTCCTTGTCATGGAGGAACCGTCTAACCTGTCCTCATCGGCAACGTCTGCAAGGACGAAGACAAATCAGTAAAATACCTGTCTACCCCAAGGAGGCTACGGCAGCCGTTAGACCGAAAGAGGACAAACCTCTGAAAATCAAACAGTCTGACCTAAAGACCTTGATGCCTGAAACGCTTGCAGAAGAACAGCGTAAAGATCCGACTCTGGATAGTCTGTTTAGGATCGCAGAGAAGAAGAACAACACAAAAATATCCAAGAATGGTGTTTCAGGAATAAAATCCTGTACAGAATTGTGGCAACACAACACAGAAGCTATAAGCAGGTGTTGGTACCTAAAAGATTCAAATGGAGGTACTCCGTGTTGCCCATGACACACCCATGTCAGGTCACGCTGGTATTAGAGGACAAAGGACCGCTTATAGGTAGATTTCTATTGGCCAGGGATGATTTCAGAAATCTGCAGGTACTGCATCTCTTGTCATATATGTCAAAGATGGGTTGTCCAGAATTCCAAAAGAAAGTTCCTCTTCAGAGAATGCCGCTGATCGAAACCTTTTCAGCAAGTGGCAGTGAACATTGTTGGGCCTATAACGCCAGAATCATCGAAGGGTAATCGTTATATCCTCACGGTGATTGATTATGCCACGCGATATGCTGAGGCAACGCCGCTCAGAATTGTGATATCAGAAACAATTGCTGAGGCATTGTGGGAAATTTGGACCAGGGTAGGTATACCGGAACAAATCCTCACAGATCGAGGTAGTCAGTTTGTTTCCACCATGATGCAGGAGATCAACAAGCTCCTGAGCATCAAGGGAATCACCACCACACCCTACCATGCTCAAACCAATGGTTTGGTTGAGCGATTCAACGGCACGCTCAAAGCCATGTTGAAAAGGTATGCTTCGAACAACCCAAAGAATGGATCGTTTCATCCCAGCGCTACTCTTTGCGTACAGGGATGCGCCTTAAGAGTCGTTGAAGTACTCACCTTTTAAACTGCTATATGGACACAGAGTCAGAGGTCCATTGCAATGATTATTTCCTCCACAGGTTATCCAACTTGCAATGAATCATATTTGTGCAATAGAAGTTGGTAAAGTGAGATGATCTTCTCTAACGAAATAATGGAGTAAGATTAATTGTAGTAAATTATCAAGTAAAGAACGAACCTCATAAACTTTTCTTCAATGATACTATTCTATATAAATAAAGAAACTTCAAGCGTGTGTACAGAAGCTAGCTAGGACAGTGCTATTGTAAAGGGGTTGGATGGGTGTGTGTGAAGGACAAGAGCAGACGTACAGTCGTGAAGAGATTTCTGAGAAACTGTCCGTCTGTCCTCCAGGTTTTTTTTTTTTTTTTTTTGTCTTCTACTTCTATCAAACCACGATCATCATCACGTAACCTCATCAACCACGTCCTGCAAATCGTGAAGGAGGGGGGCTGGGGCATCAAATCCGTAATCTACAATGACCACGCCAACAACGACGAAGAGAACAGGAGCTAAGTCTACATCATCGTCATTCGTGAAGCATCTACACCCCTCACCTCTCTAGTCTGAACTTTTTCCTTGTTTCTTCTCCCCATTGGAACTCTATGATTGTTTGTTTTGAGCGACGTTCTATCATGCAAATCGTTGTCACACATCATTATACCACCAAGTGTTGATTTCTTCCTTAAATTATATTTCTTTGAAGATTCTGGTTTGTGTGTGCATGATGTGTGGCAAGAATTGAGTAATACATTTCCACCTTGCTGCATCACACAACAAAGTCGTGACAGTGTGTGTGTGTATGTGTGTGTGTGTATCAGTGTGTGCGTGTGTGAGTGTGTGCGTGTGTGCGCGAGAACAAGCGCGCGTACGCGCGTTCGTGAGAGCGCAGATTTATATACAAGTTCCACTATGTTTAAATACAAGTTCCACTATGTTTAAATACCCATCCCCCCGCCACTCCATTCCCCCTATCCCCTCACCTCCCTTTCTTATTGTTATTATCACTTTTCCCCCGAACAAGTAATATCAGAGGGTCTACTCATGGACACTGAGAATGTGTGAACACACTCTTATTTCTGTTTTTGTTTGTGCTCAAAACATCGATTGTGTTCATTGCTCTATACTTCATGTCTAGCAGCGAGTGAAGATAGTTGTCGTTTTAGGCTGACATTGCAAACTTTGCAGAGAGACTTGCGTACACCAGCAACTGCGGTAGGCGGCTCGTGCAGGTTCTGTCGATTTGTGGACTGAAAAGAAACTTTGGGCCAACCTGACATTGGGACCAGGACTAATTTCTCATCGCCACAGGTTGTTCGTGAATCATATAGTTTTTTTTTCTTAATTTTTTTCTTTTCTTTCTGGTTTGTTGTTTTTTGCTTTCTTTCTCGACATCGTGCTCCAACCATTGCTCTTTTTGTTGTTTGTTTCACTGGCTTACTTAAATTTTCTAAAGATGCATTCTGTTATCTGTCTTTAGGCATAATAGTTAACCTTTCTTTCTGTGCGTTTGTCAGCATTGTGCGTTATCCACAAACGTCATTTTTCTCACCTGTATTCTGGTTTATTGATCTATAATTCTCTGTCTTTTTTTGTGAAAACAGTCTTCCTCGTCGATTTTGTGTCACTGTTCACTTACCACCCATGCCTTCCCATAATCCAGCTATTTCAGGACTTAAAGTGTTGGACATCTCAATGTCTATCATTTATTTGATAAGGTCCATGAAATCTCATCACTCTTAAAACAGTCACCCCATCCAGTACAAGTAATTGGTGTAAGTGAAACAAGGTTAGACTCTCGCATCACAGATAATCTTATTAGCATTCCTGACTACAACATAGAACGACGCGACAGTGATCAACCCCAACACGCTGGCCTTCATCAATCGATTGCTAACATTACCCGATGCAGAACGTATCTTGAAAGTGACACTGTTGAATGTATCTGGATTGAAATTAAAAAAAAAAACAACTCCAAATCACCGCCACTAATAATCGGACATTATATAGACACCCATCTTCTACATACGAATGGTATGACAATTTTGTACAAATGATGGATCGGATCTGTCACAAAAATTCAAATATACTACTGTTAGGGGAATTTAATATTGCTATGTTAAAACAACAATCAGCTTGGACAAGTACACTGTCACTTAATGCACTTCATCAGTTAGTACAGACCCCAACGAGAATAACTAAAACAACTGCGACTCTTACTGATCATGTATACACTAACAACAAATCCGCAGTACTAGATGTTTCAGTGGTACATTCTGGTATTAGTGATCATTGTCCAGTCTTCTGCACGTGGTCCTTCAGGCTCCCAAAACCACCACCTAAAGGTCACACAACCATCCAATACTGTTCTTTCAAAAAGTTTGATGAAACAGCATACCTCTATGACTTAAACCTTTCCCCATTTCACTTAACTTATAATTTTCAGACGTTAATGATGCACTGTCCTTCTGGTACCAAACATTCCTCATCATCATAAATAAACACGCGCCGTTACATCAAAAAAGAGTTAGGCATCCGCAGATGAACCCATGGTTAACACCAGAGCTGCTGCAAGAAATGGTTCTACGTGACCAACTCAAGGCAGCAAATTTGTTTGACGAATACAATGAGCAGAGAAACTTTGTTTCAAAACCAAGTTGAAAAAGCCAAACAAGGCTCAGTCAAATGATAATCAATGTGAAAACCACAGCGCCAGAGTGGAGGGCAATAAACACTATTTGTACGCAACAAGCATACAGATTCACAAAATTCAAACACAGACATCACTCCGGACGAATTTAATGCCCACTTTCTGTCATTATTAGATGTCCTTACTCAAGCTTTGCAGGCTTTAAGAGCACCAAATGAATATACATGCCCGACTTCCCTAATATCATTTTGCAAACAAAAAACTTGGATCCAGTAACTCACTCAAAATTCCCCTTCTTGCTGTACATGAAGTAGGAATGCACATAGCGCAGTTAAAGAATAAAAAATCTATGGGTCCTGATAACACATACCAGCATTTCTTCTCAAACTCGCTCTACCTTACATTGTTGAGTCTCTTACATACATTTATCCATTCAAACTAATGTCTTCCCTCAAGCGTTCAAAAATGCCAAAGTGACCCCCTTCCAAAATCAAATGATTTGTCGGATCCAAATAATTTCAGACCTATATCCTTAGTATCAGTTCTTTCCAAACCCTCGAAAGACACATACACACACACGTATCTCAGTTCATGGAGCAAAACAAACTGTTTCACCCACTCCAATCTGGATTCCAATCTAATCACTCCTGCATTATCACGAATGTGTGACTCATGGCTTTCAAATATGAACCAATCATAAATGACATGGGTTGTCTTTCTTGACTTCAAAAGGCGTTTGATCTTGTTGATCATACCATTCTTCTAAAGAAACTATCTGTCTGCTTGAACCATACCCCAACAGTCTCGTTATTCCAATCATACTTGAACAATAGGACTCAGTATGTGGTGCATAATGGTAAAACCTCCACTTCAGACTTTGTCAGATATGAAGTCCCACAAGGCTCAGTACTAGGTCCCATCCTATTCTGCATCTTCATCAGTGGTTTACCATTGTCCATATCAGATGAAAAGGTCACGACAGATTTATTTCCTGATGACTCGTCACTCCAAACGAATGGTAGTGATCTACAGACAAAAGAAACTTCTCTCCAGGAAAGTCTACACGACGTGTCAGACTGGTGTCATTCAAACTCAATGGTCTTACACCCAGCCAAAACCAAATCTATGATTATAGCTACCCGCCAAAAACACCAGTTGACTCCCCTTTGCCTAAAACCTCAGTTCAATGGCACTTCTATCGAACATCGTATTTTTAGGGGTAACGATAGATTGTCCAGGACGGGGGAAATCGTGATGGTATTGCTTAAGTGCACTAAGGTGATGTATTATTAGTCAGGCTTAACACACCAAGGTTATCTTTGCACTCATACACGCATATGCACACTCATGCGCCCACCAAACATTCACCTCTCTCTGGGAATGGGATGTCACGCATTCGTTTCTCTCCTAACACGACTGAGCACAAAAATTACAATTTCTTTGCTACATATAATCAAACATGAAAAATCCAATTACACAAAATGAACAAATCAGCACATGAAAGATCAATACTTCCTAATCCCGGGTTATAATAAAATGACTTCTTACCTGGCCAGGTTTTCGCATACACAACCACGCTTTCACACCACACCACAGTTCTTGAAAAAAGTCTCTTCACGTCTTCTTCAGCACTGCTTGATGGTGATGCCCTTGGTTGACTGGCTCCAGGCTTCAGGACTGGGTCTTCGTGGTCGTCTCTGGGATCTTGACGTAGAACTCTTCTTCTTCGTCTCTTTCATCCACCTCTGGGTTCAATTTCAGTTTGTCTATCTTCACCCACCTCTGGGCTTCAAACTTAGTTTCCTTCTCTTCCAGCTTGTCTTTAACTCTAAGACTGCTGTCTCTTCTGGTCTCCCAGACCACGTTTCTCTCGACCCTTTCTCTGTCCTGCTCACTCCTCTCCTCTCTCTCTCTCTCCTCTGCCTTCTCTCTCTCCCTCGTGGTGTTATTCTCCCTGCACGTTGTTCTCCCTCAGTTTATATAGGGAGGGAAACAAAGGATTCCCCTTTGGGCCATGCCTTTGTCCATGCTGCTTCTCAAACCCCTAGTTCACAAGTACCCTGAATTCTCCATTCGCTACATTCTCCCACACATCAGCATTTACACACATCCCTACCTAATTGATTAGCAACCACTTAGCACCAGATGGACATCGAAATTTCCCGCCGACTTCGGGGGTCACTTTACACAGTAGTTATCTTAAGAAGGGCTACGACAACATCCACGCGCATTCAACCAGCCTGACAATAGAACCAACACGGTGACCCACAGCAATACCATCTGAACGAGTCCAAGACTCCTGCTCTTCAAAGACTGTTCACAAAGCAACCTCAGCTGACTGAGTAATGCAGCGCCCACTTGACGCTCCGAGGTCCTAGTGGTTACGTCCCTCCCCCCTTTCGCTATTGGGAAGGTTCGAATCCGGGAGAGCCTCTACTACCTTAGGTGCCATCTGTCCCCTGACCACTTCGTCCTCCTTGACACAGTTCGACCGTGTGCGATGGGTAAGGCATACTGGTTAATGGGTCTATTACCTATTTGTATACTACGTACAACGTCCCTTTGCCTCTAAGCGTTTAATGCCTTTTGTGAGAGGTTTCACGCTCTTTGACATAGATAAAGAATTGAAATGGCAATCTCATCTCAATAATGTATGCAAGGTAGTCTCGAAACACCTTTTCCTGTTATCTCAATTAAAGCGCTACGTCAACAGTATTGTGTTTAAACTTTTCTTCAATGCACACATAATGTCACGTATCAATTACGCTTCAACAGTGTGGGACGGGAGTAGTGATGTCCACAAAAAAGGCTGAATTCTCTCTATAGACGTACAGCAAAACTACTCCATCCACCTGCATCTCCAACAACAGACGAAAAGCTAAAAGTGCTGAACATACTTCCTCTGAGTAAGCAACTGGAATTCGACAAGGCATCATTTATGTTTACAATCTTGACAGATGCTATACCATGTTATATTAATGCCCTTTTTACAAAATCGAACAGCTTTTCTGGCTCGACAAAATTCCTTCTTCCCTGCCCACACATTGATCTATTCAAAACAAGCCTAGCTTACTCTGGACTGTATGACTGGAACTCACTTCCACCGAATCTACAAAATACGAATACTTTAAAACTATTCAAGAAACATTTGCATAAACATTTTATGTCTCAGTAATTTGATTATTCGGATAAAATGATCAGCGTCCATTCGCAAAGCCTTCTGTGAACCACACTTTGAATACATCGTCTAGACATATAACCTACTTCGTTACAATCGCTCATCCCCTCCCACTCTGTCTACCATCCCTTTTCTCCTCCCCCTACCTACAATTCCTCGCCCGCCCCCCCCCCCCTCCTCTGACCTCTCTCTCTCTCTCTCTCTCTCTCTCTCTCTCTCTCTCTCTCCTCTCTTCTCTCTCTCTCTCTCTCTCTCTCTCTCTGTAGTTTTGTTTGTTTGTAAGTTTCCTTCTGTTTCACCACCCCCATACCAATATTACTTTTATGAATAGCTTGCTTATCATTATATAATTAGATTACAATGTTGCTATGTTGAATTGTCAGTATGAATGATATGTGTTGAAACAATGTATGCATGGCCAGGACAGATCGTAAGACTAGGCTTTGGCCTAAAATCTTTATCCTTGCGTATTAAAGATCAATCAATCAATCAATCAATCAATCAATCAATCTCTCTCCGTCTGTCTGTCTGTCTGTCTCTCTCTCTCTCTCTCTCTCTCTCTCTCTCTCTCTCTCTCTCTCTCTCTCTCTCTCTCTGTTAGTTCATTAATTTACTCACTCTTTTTGGTTGATGAAATTTGTAGTGCTCGCATGAATTTCGTTGATGGCTTTGGAGAATGAAGAAAGGGAGACAAATCATGTGCCTCAACTTTAGGCGTGGTGGTCAATCTGTAGAGGTAGCCTCCCTTCATACTGCTAAAGTAACTGCCAACTCCACACAGCACACAAAACTGAAATGCACACACATATGCGCGCACTTGCGCGGGTACGCATGCACTGACGCACGCATACGCACTCACACACACACACACACACACACACACGTACAGGAACACAGAGAGAGAGAGAGAGAGAGAGAGAGAGAGAGAGAGAGAGAGAGAGAGAGAGAGAGAGGGGGGGGGGGGGGCTGTATGAATCGTCATCATGTCGTAGTCATCATCATCACCATCATGATGGGAAACCCTCATCAAGAGACACCTTCGGATCACTTTCATTATTGTACTGTTCAGCACTATACTGTACTATGCTTCACTATACTGTACTATGCTTCACTACACTGTACTATGCTTCACTACACTGTACTATGCTTCACTATACTGTACTATGCTTCACTAGACTGTACTATGCTTCACTATACTGTACTATGCTTCACTAGACTGTACTGTACCGCGGTGCACCGTACCTCACTGTCCTGTACCGTACTGCACGACACTATACCGCACCGAATCCACCCCACTCTGCTCCACTCTACTCCACTACCATTCACACAAGACCCATTCACACATTGAGAGCGATTTAGTGGTCCATGGACTCGGACCAACTAGCATTTCATCAGGGCTAGTTACTGGTAGCGGTGTTAATGTGTGAAGGACAGCCGCGAGTTTGCTGATCCACTAATTGTCTTGGATGTGTTATGAAAGGTTGACAAACTACAGGTTCGACATGACTTACCGTTCTTCAGTTTCAGCCCTCCCCGTTGACTGACCAAGTGTGGTGTTAAGGGACATCCGATAGGTTTTGTTTGTACGTGTCTCAGCCCTCCCCCGTTGACTGACCAAGTGTGGTGTTAAGGGACATCCGATAGGTTTTGTTTGTATGTGTCTCAGCCCTCCCCCGTTGACTGACCAAGTGTGGTGTTAAGGGACATCCGATAGGTTTTGTTTGTATGTGTATCTGAGGAGCCATGTCATGCACGCGGGAATGCAGCTTGCACGTTCGTTCGCAAACACACACACACACACACACACACACACACACACACACACACACACACACACACACACACACACACACACAACCACAACCACACATACATATACGTGCGCGCGCACCTTAGTCTTACTGAGCTTTTCAAAAGACAGCAGCCAGCAGCGGTAGATCAACTTCCCACGAGGACATCGTATTAAGAGTTCCGCGAAAACGCACAGACAACATATTCACATTGTTTCAGTAATAATTTCTCAAGAAAGTAAAGCCCATAGAAAGTTATCATCAAAACATTATCAATTGGCTTATCGCTGAATAACGCATTAATAACGTTGAAAAGAAAGAAAAAAAAAGAAAAACAGCTAACGGAATCATATGAAAATCAAATGTAATTTTCATGTCTATCACCATCACTAGTGATAAACATGTGGTCGGTATATTGATTCATGGAGTAACTGGTCCCCCCCCCCCCCCCTCCCTCCCTCCTGAACGACTTGGAGGCCAGTGGAAGAGGTGAATCACACGGTAGCGTAGGCGCTGGGTTGAACTGGGCGGAAACGGAATGGATGATATCCGTGCTAGAATTGATTCCTCTATGAAATCCGGGTTCTTCTTCCTTGGGATGGCATGTCTCCGAAGTACACTGCCTCTCTCTCTCTCTCTGTCTCTGTCTCTCTCTCTCTGTCTCTGTCTCTCTCTGTCTCTGTCTCTGTCTGTCTCTCTGTCTGTCTGTCTCTCTGTCTGTCTATCGGTCTGTCTGACTGTCTATCTAACTATTCATCCATCTGTCCATCCGTCCATCTACGTACGTAGGTAAATACCTACCTACCTACCTACCTACCTGTCTATCTATCTATCTGCCTGTCTGTCTGTCCGTCCGTCCGTCCGTCCGTCGTCCGTCTACCTATCTATCTCTCTGTCTGTCTATCTCTCTGTTTGTCTGTCTGTCTTTCTATCTGTATGGTTGGCTAGCTGGCTATCTTTCTGGCTGGCTTGCTGTCTGTCTGTCTGTCTACTGGTCTGCCCGTCTTGTTATCGTTATATCTGTCGTCTGTGATTCTGTAGGTCTGCCTAAGCGTTTGCCTTCAAGTAAGTGTGAGCAGTCCTAAGAGAGAGAGAGAGAGAGAGAGAGAGAGAGAGCGAGAGAGCGAGAGAGAGAGAGAGAGAGAGAGAGAGAGAGAGAGAGAGAGAGAGAGAGCGAACGAACGAACGAACGAACGAAATTTTATTTTACCAGGGTAATGAGATAAGCAAATTGCGCATGCTTTTTTTCCACCCAGCCCTGGGAAAAAAAGAAGACAAAAAAGCACACGGACAACACACAAGTCAGTATGGCAACAAAGAGGAAAAAGTGAATACACTAGTCAACTTGCAAACTGTAAAAAGTAACAGACCAATACTACAAAAGCAAACGACAAAATCGTGCAAGCATCCATGAGAGAGAGAGAGAGAGAGAGAGAGAGAGAGAGAGGAGAGAGAGAGAGAGAGAAGGAGACTTTGACACTTTGATATTTTATTGTCATTACCAAAGAGGTCTTTTGACAAGAGGGAAGAGGTAACAGAACAATAACATTTCCCTCTTCCTTTCCTGCAAACAAATAGTACACATTCATTCCTAGTGTGCACCAAATCAAAGGTTAAAAACAAATAAATTCATAACATTTCCTTATGTCCTCACGCACAGGAGTAATGCAATTAGAAAAAAAAAACACAAAAAAAAAACTGACTCGACCATCCACTCGATCAAATGATGACAATGTATCTTACTGATCTTTTCCACTTGCGATGAATGATAATATTCATTCAGCTATCTCTTATAATGCATTATCTTAAATTTCACTATCCTTCATCTGTCTAATTTTCAATGCTTCTGCGATGAATTTCGCAACTGATTTAATTACAAGTTCATCATCTGATGATAACACGACAGCAACATTTTGTCTTTTCGCTATATCTAACTGGAAAAGTGAACAATTCGTCCGCACTTCATTATAAGCAGTACAGTGGAACAGAAAGTGGTCTTCGGCATCCAGAATGTGTCTACATGCAGGACAAGGAGATTCTGTGGATGTTTCACATTCAAACCATCTTTTGTTCGCATTAAAACCTAAAGTTCTCAACCTAAATCTTGCGTAATTTATTCTGTGCCATCTATCTGTTATGACATTGAGAAACTTTTCAGAATGAAACACATTCTTAAATGATAAAAACCAGCGATATTTTTCTTTACTTTCCATATCTGAGTGCCAATTCTGTTTAAAAGAACAAATAAGCCTGTCTTTAAATTCCGCAATAAACTGTTGCTCATTCCCTACTTCCACACTATTCCAAAACCCTGTTCTGAAAGGACTTTCTTTACTTTATGAGCCCAGTTTTCTTTACCTTTTTCCATTTCTAAAAGCATCATATCATAGGCTTGCCTGCTAAAACGGGACTGGGGTAGCTTCAAGATCTTCAACCAGTACTTAATACAGTTCACAAATGTACTTATGAACAAAGGGTATCTGCCCATCTCTCCATATGAAACGGTGTTAAATGAATGAATAGGTACTTGAAGAAAACGCTTCATAGCATACGTATGTACTTTCTCCATCATCGGATTTTCATGTAAGCCCCAAATTTCAGCTGTATATGTAAGAAGAGGTTTCATCTGTGTATCAAACATTTTCTAAAATATACTACAGGCTGTACAATTCAGTTTTCTCAGGGATTTCAGAATTTCAACAGTACCTTTTTTTCCCTTTTCTTAGAGATTCTTCCCATGCAAGATATTTATATGAATTAACTACTTGAACGTCTGCATTTCAATAAGACCACTTTTCACACACTGATAGGAGGCCACCCATTCTAAAGACCACTATATTTGTCTTATCCAAGTTAACTGATAAACCTAAGCGATCTGCTTCTTCTTTCAATACATTTAGTTGGTTTTGCAAACCTACAACTATTCCGGACAGAAGAACAACATCATCAGCATACAGTAATAAAACTAATTCAACTGCTCCAGGTATTATCTGGATACCATGTCTGCCTTTGCGGGACAATTCCACAGCCAGTTCGTTTATGAAAAAAAAAGAAAACAACTGTGGACTCAACAACCATCCAAACATCCTTGTTTTACTCCATTTGGACAATCAAAATATTCTGAATACTAGTCACTCTTCACACGTACACATGCCAGCACTGAGTTGTAGACCCCTCTAATAGCCATGTACAATTTACTATTAACACCACTTTTACGGAGTACATTCCACAGAGCATTCCGATTTACCGAGTCAAAGGCCTTCTTGAAATCTACAAATGCAATGTAGAGCTTCGACTTACAGAGTAGATGTTTTTGAATCAAAGAATATACTGTAAATATATGGTCTATGGTGCTGTAACTGGTTCTAAAACCTGCTTGTTCTTCCAATATTTTTTCTTCAGTTTCAGCCCATTCAGTTAATCTTGTATTTAGTATGTGAGTGTAGATCTTACTTAAAATGCTGGTAAGTGATACTCCACGATAGTTGTCGGGATTGTTCACGTCTCCTTTTTTATGAATTGGTACAATAATTGATTTAGCCCACTCTGATGGAAAGATATCATTATCAAAAAGTTGGGCAAATAAATGAACAAGGAAATCGATTGCAGTTGTGTTTGCATTCTTCAACATTTCTGCTACGATTCTATCTGGTCCTGCACTCTTTCCTAATTTTAAATGTTTAATACCAGCAAAGACTTCTTCACTGGAAATAGGTTGATTAAATAATGGCTCAATTTCATTCTCTTCTACCACACCGGTCTCTTCTTCCATACTTTTATTATCAAAACTTTGAAAAACGCCCCAAAAATGGTCATGCCACTGTTGAACTGAGATTTCGTTATACACAAAACTGTTTTTATTTACAGATCTTATCACTGACCAGAACATTTTAGAATCACTGACTAAATTTTTTAGTTTCTTTAACCTACTTTCTTTAAACTCCAGTCCCTTTGTTTTCCTTAGCGTAACATACTCTTTATGTGATACAGCGTATTCTTCTCTTTTCTTACATTTATCCTTGGCTGTTTTGCATCTCTGAAATCTTTTTAATAACCTTTTAACTTCCTGTTACAAATTAATGTGAATGAGAGTCTAGATAAATTTGTCAGTGCTTTGTGCGGAGCCGCAGCTTGTATGGTTTGAGTTATTTGTTGAGGCAGCAGAACATACAATGACTGGTTTGATAATGAGTGCGAACGAAAGAAACAGGAGAGAGAGAGAGAGAGAGAGAGAGAGAGAGAGAGAGAGAGAGAGAGAGAGAGAGAGAGAGAGCATATATATATGTGTGTGTGTGTGTGTGTGTGTGTGTGTGTGTGTGTGTGTGTGTGTGTGTGTGTGTGTGTGACGGGCGCACGCGCGTACAAAATGTATGTGCTTTCTGCCAACTCATATACCCATGTTCCTGTATCTTCATTCCTTTCTTCCTCTACCTACCTGCCTGCCTACATACAAACCTGCCGACCGTGCCTTCCTACTTCCTTACCACCCACGAAGCCACCTTGTGTTTGCCTTCTTGCCTGTGTACTTACCTTTCTCCCTCCCTACCTTGTAACAGCTTGCATGCCTACCTATCTGTCTTCCTGCCTACTTACCTATCTGGCTGTCCACCTCTCACTTTCCTGCTGACCTTCCTCCCTATCTAGCTACCCACTTACCATCCTAGCTACCTACTTGTCTTGTATCTACAACGTACATACCTGTTGCCTACTTGTCTAGATTCCTTCCTACCTATGTAACTACCCGGTACCTACGTGCTTGCCTTCTTTTCCTACCCACCTATTACCGACTGACCGACATTCTGTTTGTTCTATATACCCAACCCATCTCTGACATTGTAGCCCATCATGACATTTCACACCACTGCTTCTCTGATGACAATCAAATCTACATTTCTGGTGACATTTCTCTCCTCTCCTCCATCATTGATCGCTCACAGCTCTGCATCTCTGACATAAAGGCATGGATGACTTGCAACAAACTTCAGTTAAACAATGACAAAACTGAACTGATCTTCATTCTCCCAAAACGGCTCATGTCTACAATCTCTGTTCCTTCTTCTGTCCAACTTGGTACCTCTCTCATTCAGACCTCTACCACTGTGCGAAATCTAGGCGTTGTACTTGATCAGACACTCTCTTTTCAAAATCAGATTTCTTCTATCTGCCGTGCTTGCTACTTGGAGCTTCGGCGAATCAGTTCTGTGCGCCACCTTCTGTCTGAAGAAGCCACCAAGACTCTGGTTTCTGCTTTCATTCTTTCAAGACTTGACTACTGTAATTCTCTTCTTGCTGGCTGTCCACAGAATCTTCTTGCAAAATTGCAGAAAGTCCAAAATAATGCTGCTCGCCTTGTCTCGAAATCTCCGAAAACCTCTCATGTTTCTCCCTTGCTTAAATCTTTGCACTGGCTTCCTGTTGAAAAACGCATCAAGTACAAACTTTCTTTGCTCTGTTACAAGGCATTGGATGGCCTCGCTCCATCTTACCTCTCTAAACTTCTGTCGACCTATACTCCTTCCAGACAGCTTCGCTCTTCCTCTGACACTCGCATTATGCAGATCCCTCGTTTTCGGGCCAGAACACTTGGTGAACGTTCTTTTACTTTTCAGGCTCCTTCCTGCTGGAACAATCTCCCTTCTGCACTCCGAAACTCAAACAGTCTTTCTTCTTTCAAGTCCTCCCTCAAAACAACTCTCTTCAAAACATAATTTTTCTGCTCCTTCGCTGGTGTGTGGGTGTGTGCGTGTGTGTGTGTGTTTGGTGTGTGTGTGTGTGTGTGTGTGTGTGTGTGTGTGTGTTTGTGTGTGTGTGTGTGTGTGTGTGTGTGTGTGTGTGTGTGTGTGTGTGTGTGTGTGTTAGGGCTTATTGCTGTAAGCGCTTAGGGCTTTTGTTTAAGATTAAGCGCACTAAATGTTCCTTATTATTATTATTATTATTATATTTACTCTGTACTTACATATCTAACTTACTTACATGTCCACCTTCATAACTACCTTTGGGGCCGGTGTCGTATATAATACTGTCGCCGTGGAATTGTATCGCAGCGATAGCATTTCACGTGAAATATTGTTGCAGCGACAATAATTGCTGGGAAAAAAATGTCGCGCGACAACTTTTCACGAAAAATGTCCCATAAAATGCAGTATTTCCCGGGAAATACTGTCGCTGCGACACGATTTTATGAGCGACAGTATTATATACGACACCCGGAATAGCTCAGTGGTAGAACACCGGACTCGTAATCTTGGTGATCCTGGGGTTGCGGTTCGAATTTCCGCCGGGCCGTTTCGTACAGGGGGATAAGAGTTAAGATTGGTTCTGACTCCATTTCCCATACAGTCCTTCGAATGAGACTATAAACTGAGGTTCCGTGTGTGAACGCACACATAACATCTTGCACACACGTCAAATCCCATCACCAACTTTCGGAAGAGTAGGCCAGTTTGGCCGTTCGTATGGATGGCACATTACACATAGCACGCACCTTCCCCCGAAGATGGAGTATGGCTGCCTTAATGGCGGGATAAAAAACGGTCATTCACACAAAACTCCACTCCCTTTGTTGGGTATATGGGATAAATCCTTGCCTGTCTATACAGGGAGTGTCCGCAGGAGTAGGGTCTATCAGCCCGCGCATGCCGAAAAAAGACTACCTTTCTTCCTACCTACCTTACTCATCTGTTAAGCTTCCAACCTAGTCTTGTTCTTTCGCTGATGAGACCAAGTGTCAGCAGCACAGGACAGTGGTAACATCCGACACAGAAGCATATTTATAGAAGTCCCCCACGCTGCTGGTGGAAGGTGATGCTGGAATATTGATTGTTGTCTGCCAGCCACATTTTTCCACGTTGGCTGACTCCTCGGCCATCCGTGACGTTGTAGCACTGAATAAGAGAGAGAGAGAGAGAGAGAGAGAGAGAGAGAGAGAGAGAGAGAGAGAGAGAGAGAGGGGGGGGGGGGGAGAGAGAGAGAGAGGCAGGCAGACAGACGGATAGACTGATAGACAAACAGATAGACAGACAGAGACCGAAACAGAGACAGAGAGACAGACAGACGGACAGGCAGACAGACACAGACAGAGGTAGAGGCAGAAAGAGTGGGGAGGGGCGTGGTTGACACAGGTGACGGGAATGGCAGGACGGTTTACTTTGTTACCCTGGGCAGGAACAGGAAGAAACTACACTCCACTTACCTTCTTTCTTTTCCTTCTCTATCCCCCCCCCCCCCCCTTCCCCTCTTTTTCCCATACAGATAGACGTCTGACTGTTCAATGCATGGCACATCATTTGCCCAAATTAGGACACAAAATGCACACACACACACACACACACACACACACACACACACACACACACCAACAACAACAACAATAACAACAACAACAACAACTACAACCACCGCACGCCTGCGCGCGGCTTTCAAAATTCAGAGCACCCAGGAAAGGTCACATGCTTTAAGTGTTGTGGCGGTGAGGAAAGGTCAGCCAGGGCTGTGTACAGACTATCTCTCATTTCGGCATTTCACTGGTTCCTGACCCCCCTCACTGCATGTAACACATCGTCACTTGACATTTTAGCTCTGTCACCAAACAGTTGACGGTCACCAGAGTGTCGTTCAGTCAGCTTTACTCTACATTGGACTGCGTCTATCGTCCAGCCAACTTCAGCCAAGTTACGCGTGTAAAACACATCTCTACAATTCGCTATATCTTTCGGCGTTACCTGAAATGTAAAATATTACAATACACACCAAACATTAGTACTTTAACAGACCTAGATGCGTTGTTTCAAACACTATGAATAACTTCAAACATGCAGATTTGCACAGTGTATGAGACTTGGTAAAGCGCAAAAGAGTGGGACAAAATAGAAGGATGGAGGCTTTATTTTTATAAAAAGGGAAAAAAAGAAAAGAGAAAGGAAAGGAAAAATAGATTTGGAAAAAGAAGTGGAAAAAAATGGTGGATGAATGGGGAAAAAACAGCTTCTATGTCAGATGATGGAAACGCACTGTGGGAGATTAGTGATGGCATACTGTGGCATTCTTGCCATTCTTCACTAAAGGTTGACATCAGCAAAAATTTGGATTTTGGGGGGGGGGGGGGGGGGGGTGTTGAAGATGAAGAAAATGGAAACATGAAATTAAGAAAATATAATTATAAATATGAAAACTCTTCACTAACTGCATGAGGGAACCATCGTAATCTCTCTCGAAGGCAGATCTATTTGTATTACCTGCTCCTAGGCCTTTCGTCTGCTGGATTGGACTACTCAGGGAGACACGACTGATTGTGTCTATGCTCTTGACATCAAATAGAGACACACCATAGTCTGTGGTGTTCTCACCACCAAGGGTTCAAAAAAGAATCCAACAGCACCCCCAAAGCAGCCAGCGAAGGGAAGTAAATGAAACAAAACAAAAGTGTGGGGAGGAAAAAAGTTGCTGAAAAACTAAAGACATTATGCAAACAGTATAAAATGTAGGGGACAATCTTTGAGTCTACACCTGAGGATCCACCCAAGGAT
>CM031610.1:21099441-21104441 GCA_018398815.1 Conus ventricosus
TGGTCCGTATTGTACTGTAATTAACTGTGTTCTGTACTGTATGCATTGCATTATACTATGCTTTGCCAGACTGTATTGTTCTACTATGCTGTATACCTTACTGCACGCATTGAACTGTGCTGTAATGTGTGGACTGGCTATCCCATTTAGGTTTTTTCCTTACTATGCAATGCACAAGAAAAAGAAACACCCGAAGGTGCTGGGAGGACCCAGAGAAGCACTGTCTTCACCCGCCTTTAGAGCAGTCCTGTACCACCCTTGGAGGCCTGCGCTGTGCTGACGATGGGTACAGGCACGCGCAGGACACTCCATTAAGATATCAAGGGACATAACTGCTCCTGAACAGAGGTAAATTAGACTACAGGATGCAGCTCATAACAGCCTTAAAGTAGCATCCCCATGGGTGTACCAGCCCGTATTTCATGACTGCAGAGCCCACCGGCGAAAAACACCACCCTCCAGCAGCCGAGCACACCCCACAGACCCAACCACCCCTGCCCACGGACAGATGAAGACAGTGCCACTCCAGACACAGCCAAGCTTTCGCCATACGGTCTTATGTGCCCTCAAGAGAGAATCCAAAGTTGTAGTCTTTCCCACTGTCAACAGGACTTTCCCTGTGGTCAGTGGGTCTTTCCTCACCGTCACTGGACCTTTCTCCAGGGTCAGCCTAGTTAAGGCAAAGAAGAAAAAGAAACACCCGAAGGTGCTGGGGAGGACCCAGAGAAGCACTGTCTTCACCCGCCTTTAGAGCAGTCCTGTACCACCCTTGGAGGCCTGCGCTGTGCTGACGATGGGTACAGGCACGCGCAGGACACTCCATTAAGATATCAAGGGACATAACTGCTCCTGAACAGAGGTAAATTAGACTACAGGATGCAGCTCATAACAGCCTTAAAGTAGCATCCCCATGGGTGTACCAGCCCGTATTTCATGACTGCAGAGCCCACCGGCGAAAAACACCACCCTCCAGCAGCCGAGCACACCCCACAGACCCAACCACCCTGCCCACGGACAGATGAAGACAGTGCCACTCCAGACACAGCCAAGCTTTCGCCATACGGTCTTATGTGCCCTCAAGAGAGAATCCAAAGTTGTAGTCTTTCCCACTGTCAACAGGACTTTCCCTGTGGTCAGTGGGTCTTTCCTCACCATCACTGGACCTTTCTCCAGGGTCAGCCTAGTTAAGGCAAAGAAGAAAAAGAAACACCCGAAGGTGCTGGGGAGGACCCAGAGAAGCACTGTCTTCACCCGCCTTTAGAGCAGTCCTGTACCACCCTTGGAGGCCTGCGCTGTGCTGACGATGGGTACAGGCACGCGCAGGACACTCCATTAAGATATCAAGGGACATAACTGCTCCTGAACAGAGGTAAATTAGACTACAGGATGCAGCTCATAACAGCCTTAAAGTAGCATCCCCATGGGTGTACCAGCCCGTATTTCATGACTGCAGAGCCCACCGGCGAAAAACACCACCCTCCAGCAGCCGAGCACACCCCACAGACCCAACCACCCCTGCCCACGGACAGATGAAGACAGTGCCACTCCAGACACAGCCAAGCTTTCGCCATACGGTCTTATGTGCCCTCAAGAGAGAATCCAAAGTTGTAGTCTTTCCCACTGTCAACAGGACTTTCCCTGTGGTCAGTGGGTCTTTCCTCACCGTCACTGGACCTTTCTCCAGGTCAGCCTAGTTAAGGCAAAGAAGAAAAAGAAACACCCGAAGGTGCTGGGAGGACCCAGAGAAGCACTGTCTTCACCCGCCTTTAGAGCAGTCCTGTACCACCCTTGGAGGCCTGCGCTGTGCTGACGATGGGTACAGGCACGCGCAGGACACTCCATTAAGATATCAAGGGACATAACTGCTCCTGAACAGAGGTAAATTAGACTACAGGATGCAGCTCATAACAGCCTTAAAGTAGCATCCCCATGGGTGTACCAGCCCGTATTTCATGACTGCAGAACCCACCGGCGAAAAACACCACCCTCCAGCAGCCGAGCACACCCCACAGACCCAACCACCCCTGCCCACAACATATACTGTATTGTGCTGTACTTGGGTGGACTGAAGCTCGCTGTACTATACATGCTATATTCTGCAGTGCGTGTATAGCAAGGTATCGTAAAGGGTTGAACTGTGCTGTGCTGTTTATACAGTATTCTGTACTGTGCGTTTTGCTTTACACACCACTAAGCTGTATTGTACTGTACTGTACAAAACAAACTGTAAGCATTGTATTGTAGGGTGTTGGACTGTACTGTGCAGTGCACACCGCATGTTGTACTGTGCGTTTCTATCCTGTACTGCATTGTTGCGTGCTCTGATGATGCGTTGATGTAGTGCACTGTACAGTGCTGTCTATAATGAACTTTACTGTCCGTGATGGGCTGGGCTGTGCAATGCTGAAATGGCCTGTTCTCTATGTACTGTAGTGCTGAAATGGCCTGTTCTCTATGAACTGTAATGATGGAATGGCCTGTTCTCTATGTACTGTAATGCTGAAATGGCCTGTTCTCTATGTACTGTAATGCTGAAATGGCCTGTTCTCTATGAACTGTAATGCTGAAATGGCCTGTTCTCTATGAACTGTAATGCTGAAATGGCCTGTTCTCTATGAACTGTAATGCTGAAATGGCCTGTTCTCTATGTACTGTAATGCTGAAATGGCCTGTTCTCTATGTACTGTAATGCTGAAATGGCCTGTTCTCTATGTACTGTAATGCTGAAATGGCCTGTTCTCTATGTACTGTAATGCTGAAATGGCCTGTTCTCTATGTACTGTAATGCTGAAATGGCCTGTTCTCTATGTACTGTAATGCTGAAATGGCCTGTTCTCTATGAACTGTAATGCTGAAATGGCCTGTTCTCTACGAACTGTAATGCTGAAATGGCCTGTTCTCTATGAACTGTAATGCTGAAATGGCCTGTTCTCTATGAACTGTAATGCTGAAATGGCCTGTTCTCTATGAACTGTAATTGTGAAATGGCCTGTTCTCTATGAACTGTAATGCTGAAATGGCCTGTTCTCTATGTACTGTAATGCTGAAATGGCTTTTTGTCTATGTGCTGTAATGCTGAAATGGCTTTTTGTCTATGTGCTGTAATGCTGAAATGGCCTGTTCTCTATGTACTGTAATGATGAAATGGCCTGTTCTCTATGAGCTGTAATGCTGAAATGGCCTGTTCTCTATGTACTGTAATGCTGAAATGGCCTGTTCTCTATGTACTGTAATGCTAAAATGGCCTGTTCTCTATGTACTGTAATGCTGAAATGGCCTGTTCTCTATGTGCTGTGAAGTACTCTGTTGCATCGTTCTGTATTTGGTATATCTGATGAGTTACGACGCTGCTCTGTGCTGCATGGGTTCAACTATACTGGAATACAATCTAGATTCTTGATTGTGTTGCGATGTGTTATAGCTGTTCCATGTTGCACTTTCGTTTCTTGCACGTCATAGGACGGAAAATGTTTTTAAAAAAATGAAAGAAAGGAAAGAAGAAAGAAAGAAAGAAAGAAAGAAAGAAAGAAAGAAAGGAAGCAAGAAAGAAAGAAAGAAAGAAAGAATGAAAGAATGAAAGGAAGAAAGAAAGAAAGAATGAAAGAAAGAAAGAAAGAAAGAAAGAAAGGAAGAATGAAAGAAAGAAAGAAAGAAAGAAATGAAGAAGGAAAAAAAGAAAGAAAGGAAAGAAGACAGGCTCTTGACCGTGATTAGAAAGCAGATGGCATGACAGCTGAAACCACTGTGACTGTCTCAGAGCTGACTGTATGACACAACGAAGAGGGACGACAAGGCCATGTACCTTCTGTTGAGGGCGAAGGGCTAAATGAAGGGACACACACACACACACACACACACACACACACAACAGCCACCAGCAGCGCGCAGTCGCAAGCACACACGTACGCACGCACGCACGCACGCGCACGCACACACACACACACACACACACACACACACACGTACACACACACACACACACACACACACACACACACACACACACACACACACGAGCGCGCGCGCACGCGCACACACACCGATCTCCGAGTATTGCGCTTCAATGAAGAAAATCGAGAACAGGAACCAGTGTATCTGCAGCCACTGCTCTGTTCCGGGTTGTGCTTTGAGAGTGGCTGTTTGTAGTAAGATACTTGCGCACCCTGGGAGAGTCTCTTAGCAATGTCGTGGTTGGTGACGATCAACTGTGTCTCGCAGGAGCGTCGTTGGCGGAAGCCATGTTGACAGTCAGTGAGAACTTGGTGGAGGTCGAAAAATTCCATTACGTTGCTGTGTACAATGTGTTCTAGCACTTTACACATGATAGAAGTCAGAGACACTGGTCTGCAGTTTGCTGGCAGGCTTTGATCACCCTTTTGAATATCGGGACAATGTTGGCCTGTTTCCAATCGGATGGAACTTGCTCATGTCGAGAGAGAGTTGGGAGAGTTTAGTGAGGAGAGGAGACAGTTCTGAAGCTGTGGTTTTTTTTAGAACGAAAGCTGGAATATTGTCCGGTCCCGTGGCTTTGCAAGGCTGGAGATTTAGAAGGAGTTTCTTAACGCCGGCTTCGCTGACTTGTATTGGGGGCATATCAGGATAAGGACTTGGTCCTGTGCCTGGGATACTAGTGTGTAAAAACAGACCGGAACTGATCGCCAAGGATCTCTGCTTATATTCTGACTATTGCTCCTCAGAAATATTGCCCATATAATTCCCCATGAAATACGTAAAGTAGTGCAGTCTCTGAAAAATATATAACAATGTAACAATCTTCACGAAAACAAAACAACAACAAAAATGTAAAAGACTGACGTAACGATTATTAGTCTTTAATTTTTTTTTTTAAATGAGACTGGGGTTTCATTTCAGGCTTTTTCAGTCGATCGAGTTACACTGAACCCGACGGAATACTTCAGACTGAAATCTGTTGATGGGTGATAATTTGCGTTATTTCCATCGGTCTGAACTCTTCAGCGGCACTTAAATGGATAATTACT
>CM031610.1:21106941-21125535 GCA_018398815.1 Conus ventricosus
AACTCCTCTCCCTCGTCTTCTCCTGTCCCTGGAGAGATGACGAGTTCCCGACTCCTCTCCCTGGAGTCCTTAATTCCTGGGCTGCCTACCGGTGTGTTCCCCACACCATGGCCATCTTCAACCACCTCACGGGGTGAAAGGTGAAGGGCGAAGGGTAAAAGGGTGAAGGGCTGAAACACGAATAAGGTTCGTGTAAGTAACCTTCTTAATTCAACATATGAATTCTTTCTTTCTCTTTTCCTTAAGTTTTCCCCTGCAGCTTTCCCCAACTATCTATCGCTCACCTGGTAATGACTGGTCAGCAGAGAGGACCAACGTCCTGACAGGTTCGAGTCTCTAGGCCATCTGCTGGGTTTAAAACCGATTCTTTCCTCCCTCCTCCTAGTGAGTGCATACTCAGTGTTCAAAACACATGACCAGCACCTTACCAGCCCTTGTTAAACTATCACTCAGTGGTCACTTTCACCCAATGACCACCCTTCTTTCTTTACTGAGTCATACTCACAATTATTTGGGACGCCCGCTACACTAGTCAAGCCACACGAATATTCTTCCTTTTCCGTTGTGGCATGGGGAAATGATTCATATCACTAACTAACATGTGATGGAGCGTCACATGCCTTGATGTGAGGCTACGTCACATGACACCCCCCATCCTGGGATGAAAAAATTTTCTGCAGAAAAAAATTTTTAACGGATATACAACTTCACTTAAAACATATCTTCAGCCATGAATCTCAAAATGTGTATCCATCACACATGATTCACCAAATTAATAATCAACGTATAGAATCAATCATCATGATCCACCATAAATAGCATATTTCACTCTTTCAGTCTTTCTATAAAAAAAAATTCATAATTGATCACCATACTTCACAAAATACATTTCACAAATACATGGATAAAACAATTAGGGATATTAACAATTCAAAGTACAAATTGTGTTCATACATTTAGATGTGAAGCACATATTTTCCCTTGATCTTTGTCTCACATCATATGTTTCAAAACCCTCATGAAAATGAGAATATTTCCAAGTGTAAATGTTTCTCAATAGACATGTAAACAAAATAAACATAGTTTAAACATAGTTTTTTTCCCACATGTAATGTTATAGTCCATTGAAAAGTCACATGCTTTCCATTGTTGACAGTGACAAATGAAAACAATTGGTTTGTCTCATTGCACAATCAAAACATGTGTATATACATTTCTAAAGGGTTATTTGCTCATCACACATACATATATATTCATCTTCACAAGCAAGTTAGACATAAATAGTACATGATGATTTTTCATTGTTTACGAAAGAATAAAGCAAAGAATAGATATGTAATACATCAACATCAAGTAGTTTTTGCTTGTAAAACATATAGTCACTTCAACAAGCAAATTATGCATAAATACCACTTGATTTAAATCGTCAGTAGCATACAATGCACTGTCAAATGTGATCAACCGTAATCATTAAGAAAGACAAAAACAGAATAGTCTTTCCCTTGAAGACAGTTACATTTGTCCATGAATATTCATACACGTGACAACAAATCTGCCATGACATTTTGTGTTCCAGGCACTGGTTCAACAGTAAACTGGAATTCCTGCAATGCCAAAGACCATCTTAATAATCTGCTGTTCTTAGTCTTTGACGATTTCAAGAACGTCAGTGGCCTATGGTCAGTCTGTAACTGAAACTTTCTTCCAGTCAAGAACCTGGCGAACTTCTCACATGCCCATACAATAGCCAAGCACTCTCTCTCAATAGTGGAGTATTTCTCCTGTGTCTTTGAGAACTTCTTACTGGCGTATTGCACTGGATGTAACAAAGCACTTTTTTCCTGCAACAGTACCGCTCCCATTCCTTTGGAACTGGCATCAGTTCTCAAAATAAAGTCTTCTGAGAGGGAGGGTAACAAAAGAACAGGAAATGAGTTGAGGGTGTTCTGAACACACTCCAAAGCCTTCTGGCACTCATCAGACCACACAATACTTTTGTTCTTCGTCCCTTTCGTCAGTTCAGTCAAAGGGGCCGTCAGGGACGCAAAGTGGGTACATATCGTCTATGGTAAGACAACAATCCGATGAGTGACCTGATCTGTTTCTTTGTAGTGGGTTTAAGTAAAGATAAAATCTTTTCCACTTTCTTTCCTTCTGGCATCATTTTTTCCCACTGAAATAGTGTGACCCAAAAATTCGAGAGTTTGAAAACCGGCACGAATTTTGGATGGTCTTGCAGTCAACCCAAAACATCTGAGTCTGGAAAAAAACAGCTCGCAAGTTAGAAGGAGGTCATTCCATGACTTTGCAGCCAACAAAATGTCGTCAAAAAAACTGACTGCACCACATTCATGGAGTTTCAGGGCTCGCATCATTCTAGCAAAAGAAGCTGGGGCATTTTGCAAACCGAATGGCATTTTCGTCCATTGGAAAAGACCAAAAGGTGTTTGAAATGCTGTCTTTTCCTTGTCACTTCAGCCATTGGAATCTGCCAGTATCCTTTAGTCAAGTCTACTTTCACAAAATAGTTTCCTTCTGAGAGCTGACACAGAAGTTCTTCAATGTCTGGGATGGGCTCGGCATCGAACACAGTGATCTTATTTAATTTCCTGTAATCGATGCAGAAACGCACCGATCCATCAGGTTTGTTCACCAATACAACTGGTGAGCTGTACGGAGACGTAGAAGGTTCTATGACCTTTAAATCCAGCATTACTTTGATTTCCCTCTCGACAACTCTTTTTTGCAAACGCAGGGGGTATGGTCTGGTTCGCACTGGTATTTCAGTAGTTAACTGAATACTATGGGGTTCAATACCAGTCACTGTACCTGGGTATCTGTCAACACATCCTGAAAGTCTTTCAAAATTTCTTTGAGCTGTTCTGTTTGACTTGAAGACAAATCATTCGACAAAATCACATCATCATAGGTTTCACCTTTGACAGACAGAGTAGGAAGGGGTACAACATCATCTGCACTGGTAGATGTTAACACTCCTACATTTGCTGTTTTCACAACCTTGATCTGTCCCTGTACGTCACATTGGGTACAAATTCATCACTGATAATGTCTGTCATGTTGACATCAGTTTCTGACACAGGACATATCCACTCAACTGACTGGTTGATGGCAACATTTGTACGTTCAACATACTTCTTCAACATGTTCACATGAAATACCTTCTCAGTGTTTGCCATTTTGATCTTATAATAACTGCAAAAATTTTTTCGACCACCTGAAAAGGACCCTTCCACATAACACGAAGCTTGTTATGTTCATCAGTGAGTAAATACAAGGACTTTATCCCCTACACTGAAGGAACGTACCTTTGCTTTTCTATCATGCAAAGACCTTGTATACATCTGTTTTTCTATCAGCTGACTGTTGAGCAAGCTCACATGCATCCTTCAAACGATTATGCAGTTCATAAACGTATTGGTAAACAGTTTTACTGTCAGGTATATCCGTCTTTTTCGTCCATTGTGTCATCAGTAGATCCAAAGGACCCCTTGGTGAGTGTCCAAAAAGAAGCTCGAATGGCGAGAAATCCCAGCGTTTTGTTCGGCATTTCCCTGTATGCGAAAAGCAAAGCCGGTATGAAACGATCCCATTCATGGGTTCTTGCCTTGCAACCTTCTCAACATGGACTTTAACGTTCCATTGAAACGTTCAACCATGCCATTCGATTGGGGATGATATGGCGTGGTTGAAATGGAAGAGATTGACAACAGTCTGTAAATTTCTCTCATGAGATCGGAAATGAATTGCGTTCCACAATCCGAGAGAATTTCGTCTGGAAGACCCACTCTGGAAAAAATCGCAAGTAAGGCTTCAGCGACAGACACTGTATCAATTTTCTTCAGTGGAATCGCTTCTGGATACCTTGTCGCTGTATCCACCAAAGTTAAGATATAGCGATATCCCGAAGAAGACAGTGGTAAAGGCCCAACAAGATCAATAGCCCACCCTCCGAAATGGGACGGAAATGAGAGGCATTTTGTGCAAAGGTGCACATGGGACGCGACCTTTCTGAGATGTCTTTTGGCAGATGTCACATGAACGGCAGTATTCTGTTACTTCCTTTGTGACACCTGGCCAATAAAAAGAATCAAGAACTCTCTTTGATGTTCTTTTGATCCCACAGTGACCAGCGAACAATGCATCATGAGCCGTGTGTAGCACTGTCTCTCTAAGTGGCTTTGGAACGACAACTTGTTTGTTTTCCTGTCCAGGTACACAACCTGTAGAGAATGTCAGATTCCAGTATGTACGTTGGTTTGTCCGTTAGTTTGTCCGTTACAGTCTGTTAGCAGCAGAAAGTACCTTCGTCAGCGTCTCGTCTTTTTCCTGCATTTCTTTTAGATCATCTGGGTAATCTGGAGTTCATCCAGTTTTGAGACTTTTAGCGGCTTTGTAGCCTTTCCCTGCTCTACGATGTCTGATCTGGTACTCACAAGACAAGGAACAAACGATCCTCCAGCACCACCATGTACTGTAGCGACACCTGGCAAATTGCCCAAGATCAAGTCGCAGACTGGGTTATCAATGACACAGGCGGTAAGAAAACCGAGTAGTACGGTGTATCGACTGAAATTTTCGCCAGCGGAAACGTTTCAATCTTGCCTCCAAACGACCTACACTTTTGGACAGTGTTGAGATACTGGTTTTGAAGCACGAAAGATTTCCGTACACCAGCGGTGGTGCACCCAGTGTCTCGCAAAACCAAAGCTGCAATCCATTGATGGCTCCGTTTTCTAACACCAGTCCATCAACAGCTTGATGTGGTGCCAAAACAAGGCCTTCTTCACAATCAGTGGAGACTAATGCGGGTTTTGAATCATTGGTTTGAAAGGGCAATTTTTCCTCAAATGGAACTTGCCATCACAAAAGAAACATCGCATTGTCTGATCGGCAGCTGACTGATTTTGTGAACTTCTGTTCTGTCCACGAACTGGCCCAAAAGGTCTACGTGGTGGTCGTTGTCCACGACCTCGAACGTTTGCTGAGGAGTAACGGGTCTTTCCGGCGGTGAGTACTGGTACTGACGAAAGTCACTCGAACCGCGGAAAGATCCCTGTCCGTTCCTAGGATAAGTATATCCTTGAGGACTCAGAAATGACCCACGATTTCCTTTCCTGTAACTTCCCTGTCCTGATGGGATAGTACATGACGCATGAGACTCAAAGATTGAAAATTCTCCTTTCCTAGCCACGCCCTTATCTGGGTGAGCGATACAATACTGATCAGCCATCTGACACATTTCCTCAACGCTTTCAAATTGCCTTTCTTTAAGGAAAGTGGCCAGATCTTTGCTCACGCTCTGGAAAAGTTGTTCTCTAAGAAGGAGATCTCGCAGTGATTGAAAGGTTTTGTTCGTTTTTGATAAATCGATCCATCGATCTAAACAATGACTCATACGAATTAGAAACGACGGAAACGATTCTCCTTTTTCAGGGCGCACAGAACGGAAACGTTTCGTGAAAACGATCAGCAGAACATTGAAATTTCTTGAGGAGTTCTTCTTTCAACTGATCCCACGTTAAATTTGTTTCGCCGCGAGTGTGTGGTACAGTGTCAAAGCGCTACCCTTAAACAACGACGCAATATACAATGTCCACTTTTCCTTTGGCCAACCACAAGACGTTGCGTGACTTTCAAAGCGGAAAAGAAAACTATCTATGTCATCCGTTTTTTCCTCGAAAGGTGGTAACTTTGGAATATATGCCGCTTTTGGTTGAGGCGCGCTTGTGGAACCGACTGGTGGAGCTGTGGAGGTTCTCTCGATGCCTGTAATCTTTTAATTTCAGCATCAATCTCTAGTTCTAACTGTCTCAACTTAAATTGACGTTCTTCAGCTTCAGCTTCCCTCTGTAGTCTTTTTTCTTCAATTTCAGCTTCCCTCTGTAGTCTATTTTCTTCAGCTTCCCGCTGTAGTCTTTTTTCTTCAATTCAGATTCCCTCTGTAGTCTTTTTTCCTCCGATTTAGCTTCCCTCTGTAGTCTTTTTTTCTTCAGCTTCAGCTTCCCTCTGTAGTCTATTTTCTTCAGCTTCAGCTTCCCTCTGTAGTCTATTTTCTTCCCTCTCTCTTAGCCTGTCTGCCCTATCTGTGCATTGTTGCACATAGTTAGTAAGTTTTTCTCCATCAAAACCCAAGCGTTCCGCTTGTTGAACATATTTATCAAAATCATCCATAATGAACCGTCAACAGATATAAACACAAAACAATTTCTAAGTATGAATAAAAATAAGGCGATATATGATGGCGCTGTATATTTCACAAAAAATGTAATTATAGTAATAACAAATAAAGAATTCAATTTCCGGTGTAAACAGAAAACAGCTTACCAAAACAGGGTAGATATTAAATCCAAGGAATGTATTTTTCCAAAAGTAATTTGCAAACTATCAATTTGGAATTTAAAAAAAAATGAAGTCAATGCAAATCTGTTTTTCCTAAGAAAGGAAAAAACACAATAAAGTTTTCTGAAAATAAATTCTTTATAAAGTTTTAGTTCTTAAATGTTCTTGTTGTCAGTCTTTCTTTCTTACTTAATTTCAAATGAATTTACAAAACAAATGCACCGCCTTATACGATAAATGAACATAAATTTACAAAACAAATGGAAGCACAAACAATTAAAAAGAGGGGAAGAAACACAAACTAGCGGAAATCCTACCTAAAAGATGAAAATGTTGAAAAGAAAACTAGATAGAGCTTATTGTGAAGAAGTGTAGAGTTTTTGAAAAAGGGGTGAAAAGGAAATGAAAGGATACACAGGATCGGAACAGTGAGAAGAAATCAAGAACAGCAAAAGAAGCCCTCAGACAGCACCCTAGTGGTCACTGTCCCCCGTGAAACTGGAGACGGGAAAAAACAAATCACTCACAATATACACAACACTACAGCAATAATGCAAAATAATAAACAATCAATTAATAAATGCACATTCACCCAAACTCAAAGAAAATCTCGCACCACACCCAGAAAAAAAATAATCAAAAGATAAAGATGTTTATTTGGGCTGAGCGGTAATCAACTCCACCACCTACACTATTTGCGTGACGGAGGTGAAGCTGATCCCACACTCTGAGGGCAAGGGGAAAAATCAAAATGAAACAATAGGAAAGGGAAAGAAATAGATAATTACGAGAAGGGAAAGACTATCGACTCCCCAACGCCATGCCCCCCTGCTAAACGCAGGAAGAGGTTGGGGCTATCAGTCCTGGGGAAGGGGACAAAAAATCTAATACTCTAGGGGAAGGACAGCGACTCCTCAACGCCCTGCCCCCTTGCTGCCAGGTACGAGCAAGAGGAGGTTGAGGCTATCGGTCCCTGAGGGGGGAAAGGGTCAAAAGGAAATCCTACCAAAAAAAAAAACCTTAACGGAGTAGAGCAACCAAAAGAAATCTCAACCACCTTAAACACACATAGAAATAGAACAAAAAAAATTGCAAATATTATACACAATAAATAATTAAACTTTCTTCTTTTTTTTCCTTCCTCAAACCCTTGAGGGTACAAATAGAAATCTTTCCTTTTTTTTTCCTTCCTCAAACCCTTGAGGGTACAAATAGAAAATCTTTTTTTTTTTTTTAAAGTCCCCAAGGGCACAAATAGAAATCTTTCTTTTTCTTTTTTCTTTTGTCGGGGTCACCACTGTCACCACTGTCACTTTTGCACACGCGCATTCATGACAGCATTTACTCCATACGCACACGCAATCTTTCCAATCAACCAAAAGGGCGCACTACCGAATGTTTTTTCTTCTCCCCCTCTCCTTCGGGAAAACACTTTACTAAATCACATCAAACACGTTATAAACAAATTTTATACATGTAGCACTCTTTCCACTGAGAGGCAAACTAACTCCTACTAAGACTTCATAAAGTCCATCGGCCTCCACACAACATTGGCCCACAAACTCCAGACCAGGAAAATAAGTGATTCTTTCACTCCTTGATGCTATGCCTGCATCAAACACAAGACTTCATACTATCATGATCCCTGTCTCTCTCAGACATCATTCGCCCCCTCGATTTCTCCCGTCCTGGAGATATGACTTCCGACTCCTCTCCCTCGACTCTTCTTGTCACTGGAGAGATGAGTTCCAACTCCTCTCCCTGTCTTCTCTCTGTCCCTGGAGAGATGACGAGTTCCCGAACTCCTCTCCTGGAGTCCTTAATTCCCTGGGGCTGCCTACCGGTGTAGTTCCCCACACCCATGGCCATCTTCAACCACCTCACGGGGTGAAAGGTGAAGGGCGAAGGGTAAAAGGGTGAAGGGCTGAAACACGAATAAGGTTCGTGTAAGTAACCTTCTTAATTCAACATATGAATTCTTTCTTTCTCTTTTCCTTAAGTTTTCCGCTGTAGCTTTCCCCAACTATCTATCGCTCACCTGGTAATGACTGGTCAGCAGAGAGGACCAACTCCTGACAGGTTCGAGTCTCTAGGCCTCTGCTGGGTTAAAACTGATTCTTTCCTCCCTCCTCCTAGGAGTGCATACTCAGTGTTCAAAACACATGACCAGCACCTTACCAGCCCTTGTTAAACTATCACTCAGTGGTCACTTTCACCCAATGACCACCCTTCTTTCTTTACTGAGTCATACTCACAATTATTTGGGGACGCCCGCTACACTAGTCAAGCCACACGAATATTCTTCCTTTTCCGTTGTGGCATGGGAAATGATTCATATCACTAACTACATGTGATGGAGCGTCACATGCCTTGATGTGAGGCTACGTCACATGACAGTGAGAGCCAAGTGTGTTTTTCTTTCCCAGTGTTCGCTTCAGGGAGGAAGGGTGGGGCGTGTGGAAAGATATAGGAGGAGGGAGGAGAGTGGACAGTTAGGGAGAGTGAAGAATGAGATAGAGGGAAGGGGGGGGATATAGGAGGAGGGAGGAGAGTGGGACAGTTAGGGAGAGTGAAGAATGAGATAGAGGGAAGGGGGGGGGATATAGAAGGGAGGAGAGTGGGACAGTTAGGGGAGAGTGAAGAATGAGATAGAGGGAAGGGGGGGGGGATATAGGAGGAGGGAGGAGAGTGGACAGTTAGGGGAGAGTGAAGAATGAGATAGAGGGAAGGGGGGGGGGATATAGGAGGAGGGAGGAGAGTGGACAGTTAGGGGAGAGTGAAGAATGAGATAGAGGGAAGGGGGGGGGGGGGGATATAGGAGGAGGGAGGAGAGTGGACAGTTAGAGGAGAGTGAAGAATGAGATAGAGGGAAGGGGGGGGGGGGGATATAGAGGAGGGGAGGAGAGTGGACAGTTAGGGGAGAGTGAAGAATGAGATAGAGGGAAGGGGGGGGGGATATAGGAGGAGGGAGGAGAGTGGACAGTTAGGGGAGAGTGAAGAATGAGATAGAGGGAAGGGGGGGGATATAGAAGGGAGGAGAGTGGACAGTTAGGGGAGAGTGAAGAATGAGATAGAGGGAAGGGGGGGGGATATAGGAGGAGGGAGGAGAGTGGACAGTTAGGGGAGAGTGAAGAATGAGATAGAGGGAAGGGGGGGGGGGATATAGGAGGAGGGAGGAGAGTGGACAGTTAGGGGAGAGTGAAGAATGAGATAGAGGGAAGGGGGGGGGGGATATAGGAGGAGGGAGGAGAGTGGACAGTTAGAGGAGAGTGAAGAATGAGATAGAGGGAAGGGGGGGGGGGGGGATATAGGAGGAGGGAGGAGAGTGGACAGTTAGGGGAGAGTGAAGAATGAGATAGAGGGAAGGGGGGGGGGGTTCTATAGGAGGAAGGAGGAGAGTGGACAGTTAGGGGAGAGTGAAGAATGAGATAGAGGGAGGGGGGGGGGGGAGGATATAGGAGGAGGGAGGAGAGTGGACAGTTAGAGGAGAGTGAAGAATGAGATGGAGGGAAACGGGGTGGGGGGGGGGGGGGGGGTGGAGGAGAGGGGGGGGGGGGGGGGCGGAGAGGATAGCAGGATCCATCGGGGGAGTTCGGTACTTCGGCCGTGCTAATGACAGTGTGCAGGCCAGCCGCTTATCAGAGCGTCACGTGCAGGACTCAGTGATGTGCGCAGGTCGATGTCACGTGCAGTACTCAGTGATGTGCGCAGGTCGATGTCACGTGCAGTTCTCAGTGATGTACGCAGGTCGATGTCACGTGCAGTTCTCAGTGATGTCACATGCAGTACTCAGTGATGTCACATGCAGTACTCAGTGATGTACGCAGGTCGATGTCATGTGCAGTTCTCAGTGATGTCACATGCAGTACTCAGTGATGTACGTAGATCGATGTCATGTGCAGTTCTCAGTGATGTCACGTGCAGTACTCAGTGATGTCACATGCAGTACTCAGTGATGTACGCAGGTCGATGTCACGTGCAGTACTCAGTGATGTGCGCATGTCGATGTCACGTGCAGTACTCAGTGATGTGCGCAGGTCGATGTCACGTGCAGTACTCAGTGATGTACGCAGGTCGATGTCACGTGCAGTACTCAGTGATGTGCGCATGTCGATGTCACGTGCAGTACTCAGTGATGTCACATGCAGTTCTCAGTGATGTACGCAGGTCAATGTCATGTGCAGTTCTCAGTGATGTACGCAGGTCAATGTCATGTGCAGTTCTCAGTGATGTACGCAGGTCAATGTCATGTGCAGTTCTCAGTGATGTACGCAGGTCAAAGTCATGTGCAGTTCTCAGTGATGTACGCAGGTCAATGTCATGTGCAGTTCTCAGTGATGTACGCAGGTCAATGTCATGTGCAGTTCTCAGTGATGTACGCAGGTCCATGGCGTCACATTCGATCAGCCTCACCACATTCTCTGGGAACATCCCACTGTCCGCTGCCTTTCTGCTGCTGGTAGAGCAAGAAGGGATGTGAGGAGAGGGGGTTGTGGTGGAGGTCCATATGACTGGGGAGGGGCGTGGAGGATCTGGCCTGAATTAACTGCGCTTTGGGTCACGTGACCATATGACTGGGGAGGGGCGTGGAGGATCTGGCCTGAATTAACTGCGCTTTGGGTCACGTGACCATATGACTGGGGAGGGGCGTGGAGGATCTGGCCTGAATTAACTGCGCTTTGGGTCACGTGACCATATGACTGGGGAGGGGCGTGGAGGATCTGGCCTGAATTAACTGCGCTTTGGGTCACGGGACCCACTGCTCCTTCTCAAGTGGTATGCAGAAAGGAAGCTGACGCTTTACATGGTGTCAACTGGGGTTTTCCCAGACCCACAATTCTTTGGATCGCTTCCTCTCCTCTCCCCCTCCTCTAAAGCCTTCTGCCCCTGATTAATCAGTCACGATAACTCGTTAGTCAGTCTGAATTAATCAATCAGTCATGACAACTCGTCAATCAGTCTGAATTAATCAATCAGTCATGACAACTCGTCAATCAGTCTGAATTAATTAATCAGTGATGACAACTCGTCAGTCACTCTGAATTAATCAATCAGTCATGACATCTCGTCAATCAGTCTGAATTAATTAATCAGTCACGACAACTCGTCAATCAGTCTGAATTAATCAATCAGTCATGACATCTCGTCAATCAGTCTGAATTAATTAATCAGTCATGACAACTCGTCAATCAGTCTGAATTAATCAATCAGTCATGACAACTCGTCAATCAGTCTGAATTAATTAATCAGTCATGACAACTCGTCAATCAGTCTGAATTAATCAATCAGTCATGACAACTCGTCAATCAGTCTGAATTAATCAATCAGTCACGACAACTCGTCAATCAGTCTGAATTAACCAGCCACCTCAACCCGCTGTTTATTGATTTATTCCATTTTGTTATTCATCCACCCACCCGTTGTCTTCATCCACCCACCTGTTGTCTTCATCCACCCACCCGTTGTCTTCATCCACCCACCTGTTGTCTTCATCCACCCACCCGTTGTTCTTCATCCACCCACCTGTTGTCTTCATCCACCCACCCGTTGTCTTCATCCACCCACCCGTTGTCTTTATCCACCCACCCGTTGTCTTCATCCACCCACACGTTGTCTTCATCCACCCACCCGTTGTCTTTATTCCACCCACCCGTTGTCTTCATCCACCCACCCGTTGTCTTCAGTTGACTGACAGTCATGGAATTCAGCCCTAAGAACCTGGAGTCAACGGTGGACGGATCATGGATGGAATTAGTCATCACGGCCTTTATCCGGAATGTTTTCCAATTTGGCCAGGTTTCTCATGAGAGAAGTACCCCGTTTTCAATTGCCCGATGTTCTCTTTATTGACGGAGCTAATCTACTACCATAGGCGGAGATCTGATCGTTGTCACAACCTGCAGTGTTATGAATTTGACAGGCAGTATTCATATTTTACTTTCGAAGTTTGGAATGCAGGTTCTCTCTTTTTCCATGCGATTTCTCTTCTTTCTCAACGCTAGACACCAACGCCGCATCACAGTCACATGGCGAGATTCCCCGCCAGGTCAGGAGTTGGATGTATAATCAATCACAGGTTGGGATAGCCGTCGAAGCAAACCACTGACAGACGGACAGAAAAGACGTGACCTGGTGGACAACGGTCTATCAGGTGCTGGCAGTGTTTCGGTGCAGGTTAAGCGGGGTCACTGGGAACTATTTCACCTTTTCCACGGCGTGACGGGAACGAGTCCAGCAGTTTGACAGCATTATTTAGAAAGGAGGAAATGGAGCAGCTGGCTTAAATGTCATCAAAGGCAGTGAGTTGCGTCCCCTCCCAGTTCTCATAATCTACAGCTGTGCTAGCTGTAGTAAACGGTCAGCCTCAACAAGAAACCGATCGTGGACAAGAACCAGCAGGTAAGGCACGGACAGTTTAGATATTGACTAACTTCAGCGTGTTGTGATATGTCCTTACATTATCGGTATATTCGCAGGCTGTGCGCATCGCCACGAAACATACAGCGCCGGAAGGGTGCGCGAGCGCACGTTACGCGTGCACGTGCAACGCGCGCGCGCACACAACACTCACACACACACACACACACACACACACACACACACACACACACACACCATAATATACCACCACACTGAGCACTTACAAAAATTGGACATGTAACAATGGACAAAACACACTTGATTTGTGCGGACATTCTTCTTTTTTTTTTTTTTTTAGAATATAGATTTGGGACATGCTAAATGTGCTCCAGGTCTGGCATAACACTGAGACCAAAATGACAGGGAATAGGCCTTCGGCACATAACAACTTTAACAACGTTCTGATGAACACAAAATGTTCGCCACTGCTTGGCAGGAAGCGCTTTTAGTAGTGAAGAGTGCTTTCCTTGGATCTTTGGCCAGCGCCTTCAAAACATTGTCGACCAGTCAACTGAGGTTACCTGATGGTCTCACAATGCCCATGGTAAACATTTTCATGGTTATCTAGACCTTGGGAACCTTTCGGAATGTGAAACACCATTTTAATGAGAAAAAAACCAGCGGTATTTTTCTTTACTCTCCCATATAAATGAGTGCCAGGCTCTGTTTAAAAGAATAAATAAGCTGTCGTTTAACATTCCGCAATGACCTGTCCTTATTTCCTGACTTCCTGGGTCAATCCACACAATTCCAAAAACCCTGTTTGATATGTGAGCCCCCGTTGTTCTTTACCCTTTTTCCATTTCTAAATGCATCCATATCTAGGTTGTTGCTCTGACGGGACTGGGGTAGCAAGCTTCATAGATCTTCCACCAGCACTTAATACATTTCACAAAGGTACTTACATACAAAGGATATCTGCCACTCTCTCACTTATTAAAACGGTTGGTGGCATGCAATGAATAGGTACTTGAAGGAAAACGCTTCTTGGCATACGTATTCGTCACTTTTTCCATATGCGACTTTTCATGCAAGCCCAAATTCAAGCTGCATATGAAGAGGAGAGAGAGAGAGAGAGAACCGACGAGAGGAGAGAGTGAGGAGACGCGAAGGAGGAGAGAGAGAGAGTGAGAGAGAGAGAGATGAGAGAGCAGTGAGAAGAGACCGAGAGAGGAGATGAGAGAGAGAGAGAGACCGCGCGCGCGCGCGCACACACCACACACACTTATTCTTAATATCACGAATAGGTGGTGGATAGATGTTAAATGAAAGACACACACACACACCACACAACACAAACACACACACACACACACACAACGCGCACGCACGCACTCACGAACGCACGCACGCACGCACGCACGCACGCACGCGCACGCACGCAGCACGTAACCGTAACACCCACACACCCACACACACACACACACTCACCCACACACACACACCACACACACACACACACACACCACTCACGGCACCACACAGAGGGCGCGACGTTCCGTATAATATTCCCACGTCGCTGTAGGTGTTTCTTCTAATGACATTTACTGCGGCAGTCCGGACGACCGTGCGCCCATGGCGGCCTCGTTCCGGCACTGCCGGATAAAATTATTGAGAAACTAGACCTATGAAGGCCTCCAACCGTCATTAATTATTCATCAATAATTGGTGGGAAGGGACGGGCGGGCCGTTGGGGCGGATGGGCGTGCGGTGGCCGCGGTGGGGATTGCTGGCTGGTGGGGGCGGCCGCCGTCCGTCAGTTTGAAAAACAAGTTGAAAGCAAGACGCGAGCTTGAGTTAGATTGCTATGCAATTGGCCAGCACCACTCTTCCTATTATGCAACTCCACCTCTCCTATAATGCCCCAGCACTCTCTTCCTATGCTGAGCACCACTCTTCCTCATAATGCCAGCACACTCTTCCTATAAATGCGAAGCAACCACCCCTCTTTACTATTATGCCAACTCCACATCTTCTTAATGCCAGCACCACGCTTCTATGATTGCAGCCACCACTCTTCCTTTTAGCAACTCCCACTTTCCTATAAATGCAGCAATGCAGCACACTCTTCCTGTAAGGCAGCACCATCCTTCCTATGATGCCAGCACCACTCTTCCTATAAGGCTACCTCCACTCTGCCCTATAATGCGCACCACTTCTTCCTATAATGCAGCACCAATCTTCCATTATAATGCAGGACCACTCGTCCTCATAATGGGCCATGCACCACTCTTCTATAACGCAACTCCACTCTTACCTATTATGTTCAAAAAAGGTTTCTAGGACCCTAACATTTCACTGAACTTTATAAAAAAGAAATTGGAAGTGATCAATCTCACAGTTGTAACATGAATATATGATAATATGTGAAATGTTGTTAGTTTTGTTATTTGTTGCTACAAGACAATGACCAAGTCCGGGAGGAATCATCAAACTGGAATCGAGCGCGTCACAAAACACCCCCCCACCCCCAAATTCCCCTGAAAAGTCACAGGACGACGAGTGTTTTGTTCCAACAGGTCTTATGTTTCACAACTAAAGTGTGTGTCCCCGTTATTGGCAAGGCAGTTCAATAGACAGCCTGACCCTCAGGTTAAGACAGGAGGCTGGCACGACGCTGCTGCAGACTCCGGGCCAGGCTCATCCCAAAGATTTTCTTTCTTTTTTTTTTTTTCTTTCTACGTTACGCAGGTGATACTCCTGCGGACACTCCCTGTCATAGGCAACGGCAGGTAGTAGCGTGTAGTTTTTTGTGGTGTATGACCCTTTTTTATCCCGCATTAGGCAGCCACTACTCCATCCTTGGGGAAGGTGGCATGCTATGTGTCTCGTGTCTAATCCATACCAACGGCCAAATTGGCCTCTCTTCCGATAGTTGGTGATGGGATGTTGATTTACGTGTTGCAGTGTTGTGCGTGCGTTCACACATCGGAACCTCAGGTTTTTATTATAGTCTCATTCGCAAGGAGACTGTGTTGGGGAATGGAGTCAGAGAACCATTGTTAACTCGAGGGAATAAATTCCCCATATCTTACTACCGAAAATTCGAACCCGCAACCCCAGGATCACCTGAGGTCCGGCGCCTCTACCAACTGAAGCTATTCCGGCCCCCATCCCAAAAGTTGTTCGATGGGGTTCAGGTCTGGGTGTTTGCGCGCCCCGCCACTGCATTCTGTTGACCTCACACAGCAGGCTTGGAGAAAAATCGTGTTTACTGCTCTGGTGCGATGGGGAGCCTGCATGGTCGTCTCTGAAAGACTGCCTGAGCGTCAGCTGTTGGAAGGGCTGCAGCACCTGGTTGAAACTCTCTGTTTGGTAGCGAACAACATTCAACCGTTCCCTGCCACATTGCTAGAGAACAGCCGTTCTGCTTAGCCGGTGTTGCTTATGCCGCCCCAAAATCATCCCCAACTCATAACAGCGGATCCCCCACCATAGCGGTTCCTTTCCAGGACAGCTTCTGCAAAACGCTTCCCAACGGCGTCTCAGACCCTTCTGTTCCCGTTCTATCGGTGGGGATCCAGGCAGAACCGCGACTCGTCTGTAAACATCACGATTAGCCACTGTACTGTTCATTGTGTTACATCTCACGCGCTGCCGTGCCACCATACTCGGCGTGCTGCTCAGTGGGCATCAGTCAACGAGGTTTATGGACCTGGGCGTTGGTCGTTCGAGCACGGAGGTTAGCGGCGTGTATGTAGGCGGTTTCGTATGGTTCGGATCACTGCAACCTGTTCTTCTGGTGGCATCTTAATGGCGACACGCTCTTCTGATTTTTGTTTGCACTTGCTCTGTTCTTTCTTTGTGTGGCCTGCCTTTTCCTAGTATCGGTCCTCTCGTGGTGGTGTTATTCTGGGTCGACCCAGAGCCCCGTTGGTCGTTCTTGCCATCTTCCTGTCTGTCTTGAAAGCGTTGACTTTTTTGTTGAGTCTGATAAACAACAGAGTGTGATTTACCCCATGTCTCCGGGCACATCCCGGTACTGCCTGCAATCAAACTGCCTTGTTGTGGCCCCTCTGCGGTCTCGGCTGGTCTGGGTCTGGCTATAAGCCAACATTATCTTATCTTACTTTATATCTTCTTGGGAGCCATCCTATTGCTCTTCCATCGATCCGCTCGTTTCAGTATCTTCGACGTGGAAGGCTTGCTATCCGGCATTGCATATTTTTTCGCCGTTAAGTGCCTTTTAAAGGGAACATATGGCCCCCCCCCCCCCCCCCCCCCCCCCCCCCCCCCCCCCCCCCCCTCGGCCCCCCCCCCCCCCCCCCCCCATACTTTACGCCCGCAACCCTACACGCCTGCATCGCACCCTTAGCTCGTGCATTACCTTTTGGTGATTTTTGTCTTTTCAGCCACAATGCTCCCTTCGGATCCCAATCCGAGAAATTACCCCATTTGTTCCAAAAATCACAAGTGCGACAGTGTTTCGTCTTTTTCTGTTTTCAAGGACGTGTTGAAAATGTGTACGGACAAAATTGGCAGTTCGCCGCCTTCACTATCAATCTTCGTGCGTCTCGTGGTTTCAATTTTGTCTTGGACCACAAAGGCCGGGTCCCCCCCCCATACCACCCCCCCCCCCCCCCCCCCCTCCCCCCGGTACAACCCCCCGCCATATCGGTACAATTGAATTTTCCGGTAAATTTTAAATACGTTTTGTGTTTTTCTCATATCGTAGCGTCCTTAACTTCATTTTGAAACAGTATATAATGCAGCACCACTCTTCCTTATATAATTGCAGCCTCCACTCTTCCATATAATACAGCTCCACCTTCCTGTTAATGCCAGCAACCACTCTTCCTATAATGCAGCCCCCGCACACCAACTCACCCCCCACACCACTAATGAGCATCACTCTACCCTCAGCCACCCACTCCACGCCACCCCCCCCCCCCCCCCCCCAACCCCCCCCTTCCTGTTATGCAGCCCACTCTTCCTATAACTGCCGCACCACTCTTCCTATAACTGCAGCACCACTCTTCTATATGCAGCACACTTTCATATAATGGCAGAACCCACTCTTCCTGCAATGCAACTCCACTCTTCCACCTCTCCGCACTTCGCACCCCATCGGCAACTCCACTCTTCCTATAATGCGCACCACTCTTCCTATAATGGAAAACTCAACTCTTCCTATTACTGCAGCACCACTCTTCTGTTAATGAGCACACTCTTCCTATAATGGAACTCAAAACCTCTTCCTATCTACCCCCCCCCCCCCCCCACCCCCCCCCCCCCCCCCCCCCCCCCCCCCCCCCCCCATAAAAAACTATAAAATTACAATAATAGAAATATTACCAATATCAAATGCAGCACCCACTCTTCCTGTTAATGCCCGCCCAGCACCACTCTTACTATTAATGGAACGCAAACCTCTTCCTATACTGCCAGCACCAAATCTTCCTATAAGCAAGCACACTCTTCCTTTAATGGAACTCAACTCTTCCTTACTGCAGCCACCACTCTCTGTTAAAGCAGCACCACTCTTCCGAATAATGCAATTCCACTCTTCATATAATGGCAACTCCACTTCTTCCTATAATGCAACTCCTTTCTTCCTTATGCAGCACCACTCTTCCTATAATGGAACTCTCCTCTTCCTAATAATGCACCTCTTCCTATAATGGAAGTCAACTCTTCTATAATGCCAGCACCACTCTTCCTATAATTGCAGCACCACCTCATCTATAATGCAGCCACCACTCTTCCTATAATGCAGTACCACTCTTTTCCTAATAATGCAGCACCATCTTCCTGTAATGCAAACTCCACTCTTCCTATTATGCAAGGCACAACTCTTCCTTACCTCCTGACTTT
>CM031610.1:21133081-21140581 GCA_018398815.1 Conus ventricosus
TCCAGTGTTTTCAGTGATTGATGTATGTTTGCACGCGTTTATTCTAATGTGTAGCATGATTTGCTGTGTGTTGTTGTTACGTGGAATGTGTTTAAGCCAATATAAGATCATCGACAGTGAGACCTGGAACACTGATGACTTGGCTCTTACCTTTGTAGAATAAGAGGCTTGGGCTAATGTTATGTATGGCCGAGTCACCTATAATGACATTTGAGATATCGGTGTCATCCCGTAGTTGTGCAAGAAGCTGACGAGATGATAATGTGTTGTTGCTACTAGTCTGACCCCGACTGTTTTGACTTGCATCATTAACCACTATCTTTGACTGAGTGTTTTTGTTGTTCCTGTGGTGGTGGTTTCTGTTGTGGACTGTTTTCCAGCCCATTGTGTCAGTTGCCTTAGTGGTAGTGTCTTTATCTGAGATAATTTTTGGCTGATTCGTGTAGACTATGGGGAACATTTGTAGTGGTAGACTGTGTCTGCATTGTGGCTTGATCAGAATCTCTGTCAGTATCTGAGTCGTTCTGAACCTCATGCTCCCCATTTTCATTAACGTGGAGCAGCATGGAGAACTTGTTGGAGGTGGGGAAGGCGGACAGAGCAGAATCAGTATGGCTGCCAGATGGCATGGTTTGGTGTTGGGTTGGGTGCTGGATAGGCCGAGTTTGTTTTAGGTGTTTGAGTTCAGATTTCAGGTAGTTGTTTTCTGCTTCTAACTGGTGAATACTTCTGGTGGGAGAGTGCAAGAGGTTTGAACCTCTGGCAACAGTTTTGACCAGACCGTTGATTTTTTGTTTGAGGTTTTGTACTGCTGGATTACATTTGTAGGCGTAGGAATGGCGTAGTGGTTTGCTTGATTTTTGAGGACGTAAACTGTGTGCTGGCTTTGTGTTGCTTGTAGGAGAGGGTGAGCGTGATGTTTTCACATTGGAGTGGGCAGGTGGTTGGATTTGTTTTGTTTGGGTGTTTGCATGGTCATGTTTTGACTGAGCAGAGGTTCGTTTCTACTTTGTTGGAATATGTGGAGTATTTGTGGTGAGTGCCGGGATGGACTGTGTATGCATGTTCCCCTCGGGTGACTGTGGTGGAACCGTAGAGGCAGGCTTCGTGCATGGCGAGGATGTGGATTGGGGCAGAGTGGTATCAGAGCTGGGTGGTGGGATGGTTTTGGGGCTGGTCAGCAAATGCAATCTGGCGAGGTGAGGAGTTCCATGGGGAGACGGGATGTCCTGGGCGGAGAGGCCACCAGAAGGGAGTGTCTATAGGGAGGGAAGGGGAAGGTCAGACAGGTTGCCGCATACAGCCTGGTTGAGGTCGGGATGGGAGTCTTGGCAGGTCAATGAGAAGACTGTTCGAATCACCTGGATTAGTGATTCGAACTCATACCGCAGCCATTTCCTGCACATGTTTCCCTGTACAAGAACAGTACCTGTAGAGTAAAATACTGTGATGTTGATGAGTTTCAGGGTACAACTCATCACTGGGTAGGCTGGTGGGGATAGAGGACATATCAGCATTGTCGCTGAGGACAAGACGCCGATTAGGTGTGGCGTAGTCGGCCCATTGTACAGTAAACTCAGGTCAGTTGTTGATGTCACCAATAAAACGGTCTTGCTATTGGGAACAGCTGTTGTGGGATTTTAAATGTGAGTTCCTTGAGGTCGATTTTAATGTCAATTTGGGGAACCCAGTCACAAAGAGCGTCACTGCTATTCATGACCACAGACATGACTGTGAAAGCATGGGTAGGGTTAAGAGAAGGAGTGATATGGGGGCGGAGGGGAGGGGGTGTTGCAGAGTGAGGGTGGGAAGGGGGATGTAGGGGAGTGAGGGAGGGGATGGAGAGATATCACCGTCAACTCATGGTCAGAGATATTTAAATTTACATGGTGCATATAAACAGCCATGCCTGTCGCTGAACCAGTGACACTTGGAGCTAAAAGGATGAAGATAGGGGCTGGGTAATGGAGCGGGAAGGAAACGGGGAAGGGGAAGTGGAGTTGGGGAGGAGTAGGGGGTATGGGGTAGAAGGGGAGCTGCCAACGAAACTGCCAATAAATCAAAGTCTAAGCTTCACATATCCTGGCCCCTTTTAAAGGAGGATAAGAAAGTACATACTTGTTTACCGAGGTCCTGGGAGACGAACACCGTGAGAGAAGAAGATGGGCTGAAGAGCACAACAGACGGTTGAAGCACTGATTAACCAGCTTTCACAGCTGGCCCAGGGCTCGCACACACGCACTAGTCACAGGCACTTAGACCCTTCCATTGTCCATAGGCGAGGAAGGTATCGATGGGAAGAGGATGGAACGACGTCTGTAGAAGTGGAAAGTGGCCAGATGATGTCACAAGGCACCAGGAACACCACAGGCCCTGTTTGGCATCGGGTCCAAATTACCGGGCTGGGTTGAGGTAAGTGGCCAGCTGAAGATCACAAACAGTGGGCTGGGTTGAGGTAAGTGGCCAGCTGAAGATCACAAACAGTGGGCTGGGTTGAGGTAAGTGGCCAGCTGAAGATCACAAACAGTGGGCTGGGTTGAGGTAAGTGGCCAGCTGAAGATCACAAACAGTGGGCTGGGTTGAGGTAAGTGGCCAGCTGAAGATCACAAACAGTGGGCGCTTGAGATCACAGACACTGGGCGCTTGTTCAGGCCCTAGCAACAAAGGATTAATTAAGATAGCATGTGGCAAGGAGGGCTGTGCCGAGACACCGCGAGAATCTGTGATTAAGGGAAAACGAATAATCATCTACAACTTCCTTTTCCGTCTAGAAAACTGAAAAATATATATGAATCCAGGTACAAAAGTAATCCACACACTGTCATTAAAAACTCAGCGCTCAGTCACATCAAGTTACACTTGAAAAAGCAACATAATTGCGGAGCTGATCGCTTGCGTCCACACACTACGACGTCCATCTTGTGAGAAGAGAGAGAGAGAGAGAGAGAGAGAGAGAGAGAGAGAGAGAGAGAGAGAGAGAGCGGGACAGAGAGAGAGAGAGAGAGAGAAAGAGAGAGAGAGAGAGAGAGAGAGAGAGAGAGAGAGAACATACTCTGATCATCAGGTCCTGGCGACCATGATTCAATGTACATTTCTGCAGCTCTTCACTGCCTTGCCAAATATTTGAGCACAAATAAATCTATGCCAATTAGTCCTACTTAGTCATGATCACAAGGCATTTCTCTCTCACATCCAGGCAGGAGGCAATGTCGTGGTGTGCTATTTTGCCATGTGATGTGGTGCTTGTTATACATGGTACGAAACTGTGTTATACGAAACTGCTCCCACCATAATGCGACCGCTTTGCTTGGAGGACTAGAGAATACATCAGCTAGGACTACATGCTCTGAATTGTGTCCATTCCATCACGAATACTGCACCCTATTCTCTTTTCATGGTGGCAGCGGTGGGATGGTTCAACGCTTCTAACCGCATGTGAACCTATAAACGCTCGAAAAAGATGTTAAATCGCCATTATTTTCGATCAACGCGCAAACAAGACCCGCTGCGTGACGCCATATCTCAATATAACGATGACGTAAGACGGCGCAGCTATGTCTCCCGTCGCCAAGGATTAGGCCTAACCCACACAGTACCAGAAAGACTCAGGGACACAACATTGTGGTTCTCCATTACATGTATCAAGCTATATCCTATGGACATTTGATATTATACATCACTGGCTATAAATATCTCTTTTGCAGTCATACGCATACACAATCATAGCTGCTGCACGCATACCTGAAATGAATTGGGCTACTGACAATCACGAGGAAGGTCCACAATTGTTCAAAAGCAATATCTGCGTGTACTGTGAAGATGAAGAGATCACGGATGATAGAAAAAAAGCGCTCAAGATCATGCATGGCATAGGTGACGAGGGCACCAGACGACTACAAGTGTCCGGCCTATCAGAGGAGGACAAACGCAAACCAGACAAGCTGTGGGAATTCTTCGAATCCCAACTTAAGCCCAAGATCAACTTCAGAGTCCACCTCTTGCATCTGATGGAGTGTCGGCAACGTGAGGATGAAACTGTAGACGATTTCATCTTGCAGGTGCGCACTCTGGCGATGAAGTGCGAGTTTGACCAAACAGAGATGGAAAAGAGGCTGAGAGAACTGATCATAGCTTGAGGACTTCCAGCGTAACCTGCTGGGAAAGGCGAAAGGATACAAGCTGGCAGACGCTCTGGCTGAAGGCAGACGATACCAAGCCATAGTTGCCGGTCGCAGCAAGCTTCAGCAACTCAACCCTAGCACAGGGGAACACAAGCTTGACCTGCCTAGCGACAAACAGGCTCGAAAAGCCAGATCATGTGGGAATTGCAACACTTCACATGAGCCACGTAAATGCCCAGCATGTGACAGCACCTGTCACCATTGTGGAAAGAAAGGACATTGGCGAAGGGCAGGCAGACAAAGAGAGAAGACCTGCTTCGTGCACCAAGCAGTGGTAGCAAAAGGAAAACAAACGGGAGAAAGAAAATTCACGACATGGCGTCGGAGAGTGAGGACACGAGTGACGACGACGAAATCAAGTACGACACAATCAACATTTCCAGCGTCCACAGTGAAGCGTTCACAGCGATGGATGTTGTGGCCCTGGGAAAGACAGGCAAGACACGCTTAAGCTGAAAGTTGAAAGTTGACACCGGAGCATCTATCAACACCCTCACTCTACAGACATAGAGGAGTCTATACGGAAAGCGTGAGCTGTCAAAAGTTAACACCTGTCAAGAACACAAAGCTGACAGCGTACAATGGGCAGAAGATTCCTTGCCATGGTAGCCTCGAGCTTTAGCTCAGTCACAAGGGAAAGCTCACCAAGGCCAAGTTCTACGTGGCTGATGTAGAAGCCCCATGCGTCATCGGTCTGCCTGCCTGTGAGAAGTTGAAGGTGGTGACTATCAACTGCAGCGAAATCAGCACAACAGACGTTTCATCAGTTGAAAGCCTAAAGCAGGCTTACCCAGGCCAGTTTGACACCCGTGGTGACTTCCAGGATCCAGCCCAGCTATACACCAAACCAGGAGCAGAACCCTCCATCGAATACCCAAGAAAATGCCCTGTACACCTTGAAGAACAGCTAAAAATAGAGCTGGAAAAATGGTTAAGCAAGGAGTCATCCGTAAGGTCAAAGAGCACACAGACTGGTGCTCAAGCCTATCCTACTCAGTGGAAAAAAGATGGCTCTCTCCGCATCTGTATTGATCCCCAGAAGCTCAACGCAGCCTTGAAGCGATGTCCCCACAAAATTCCTACGCTGGAGGAAATCAACCCCAAGTTTGCTGGATCGTCAGTATTCAGCAAGACGGACGCCAAGGCAGGATATTGGTCAGTCCACCTCGACAAGAACAGCCAACTGCTGACCATGTTCCAAATGCCCTTCGGTCGTTATTGCTGGAAATGACTCCCCTTCGGACTGTGCGTATTACAAGACATCTTCCAGGCAAGAATGGATGAGATACTGGAAGACCTCCCAGGCGTGGCTGGCATCACAGATGATGTGTGCGTGCATGGCAAGGATGTGCAGGAGCATGACGACAACCTCAGGTGCCTGATGAAAAGAGCCAAGCAGTGTGGGCTCATCTTCAATTCAGAAAAGTGCGACTAACGCAAAGACAAGATCTCCTTTTTTTTGGGAATATATACTCCAAGGACGGGATTCGCCCAGATCCAGCCAAAATTCAAGGCATCCAGAGCATGCCAATACTTGAGAACATAGAAGACCAACAGAGATTCCTCGGCATGATGACATATCTGTCGACATCCATCCCAAACTTCAGCAACGAGCTGCAACTGCTGAGGGAGCTGTTGAAAAAGACGTCCCATTCATCATGTCAGAAGACCTCATCTGCTGCTTCAGCAAGCTCAAGAAGCTGGTGTCATCAACCACATGCCTCAAGTTCTTTGACCCAAAGAAACCGACAGTGCTGGAGGTCGACAGTTCCATGAAGGGACTGGGCGCAGCCATCATTCAGGATGGATACCCAGTTGCCTTCGCATCCAAGTCACTTGACTCTATGCACAGAGCAACTACCCAAACATCGACCGTGAGATGCTGGCGGTGGTCTTTGGAATTACACGGCTCCACACATACCTCTACGGGAGGCCGTTCAAGGTGATCACGGATCACAAACCACTTGAGATGATTGTACAGAAGCCTCTTCTCAAAGCCCCACCGCGTCTCCAGCGCATGCTACAAAAGATCCAGGGGTACGACTACGAGGTGGAGTACCGCAGCGGGAAATCCATGACCCTTGCGGACACGCTGTCCAGACTTCCGTCCCAGGCGGACAAGACATCCATTGACCTCGACCACCGTGTGGACGGCCTAGACCTCTTCGAGGACAAAATTGGCTTCTGTCAGTACGACTTCATCAGCTTCACACCCAAGAAGCAGTACCAGCTGCGCGAAGCCACCAAGACCGACCCCGTGCTGAACAGCCTGATGGATACCATAGTTCACGGGTGGCCGGACAACATCAAAGCACTTCCAACAGACGTCCGACCATACTGGTCATTCAGAGACGAGCTCGCAATCGAGGATGGAATCATCTTCAAAGGACAGGAAGTCATCATACCCGAGGCTCTCCGGCAGGACATGTTGAGGCAACTCCATCAGTCTCACCAACGCCTCAAGAAGACGCGGCTCCTGGCCAAAGAATGCGCATACTGGCCAGCCATCTCCAGAGACATTGAGCAAGCAGTCAGGTCATGTGCAACATGCCAAGAATTCGCGAGCACAGACCACCGTGAGCCCCTTCTCCCCCACGACATTCCCAACAGCCCTTGGAGAGAACTAGGAACAGACCTGTTTGAGATCGAAGGCTGCAACTTCCTCCTGATTGCAGACTACTTCTCAAAGTACCCCATCGTGACCCAGATGAGAACCACGTCCAACCAAGCCGTGGCAGAAGTGGAGAAGGCCATCACCACGTTTGGCTGTCCTGACCAGATCGTCAGCGACAACGGGCCACAGTACCAAGGACAGCCTTTCAAGGCGCTCATGGACAAATACGGCATCGAGCACGTCACCTCGTGCCTAGATAAGCCCAATCAAATGGCTTCATTGAGCGCCAGGTGCAAACGGTCAAGAAGACCATCAAGAAATGCGACAGGGAAGGAAAAGGTTTCCAGCTCGCCATGCTCAACCTCTGAGCCACTCCTGTGGACTCCAAGCTCCCATCCCCCGCCGAAATGCTTTTTGGCCGCCCCTAGCCACCCTCCCGCCCTCATGGGTAGCGCCACGCGCAGAGTATCAACAGTACAAATTACAGCTGGATGAGAGGCGACAGACTATGAAAATCAATTATGACAAACCTGCCTCCAGTGACCTTGTTGGTGCCCATATGGTCGCCGGCCCATATGGTCGCCGGCGACCATATGGGCAGGGACTTCGGTGCCCGTACGGTCGCCAGCTGCCCATAAGGTCGCCGGCGACCGTACGGGCACTGAGTGTAGATATTTTCTGCAGTGAAAATACAGACGTGAACGA